>ML781636.1:220023-281850 GCA_009831015.1 Picea engelmannii | reverse complement strand
TTATGTATTGCATCTTGAAATTCATACACTGATATATATATATATATATATATATATATATATATATATATATATATATATACTCACAGCACTGTGAGATTGTGAACGATTTTAGTGTAAGAATATTTATGAATGTTTTGATAATAATTAATGGACATATGCTTGTAATAGAGGAATCCATGCATGACTTACGTCAATAAAAATGAATCTAATCATGCCCAGAATGAACTGAGTCAGGTATCCAGTCCGTTCTCGGGAATTTTTTTTCCTTATCTATATCGAGGAATGCCTCGGAATAGGCCTCTTCATGGAGATTCTCTCTTTAGAAAGGTTTACCAAGAACCTGGAAAAAGGACTTGAATGTGCAGGTCTTGACAACCCTGCGCGAAGAGGAATGACCCTCTTAAAATTCCGAAGTAGCAGCGTAAGGATAAGTATTGATCAATGGATGAGATCCTGTCGAGGAATCTGCGGTCATTCACGACCGTTAAATCGAAGGAATGAATGAGGGCGTAATTTTCCTTAACCCATTTTTCCTCTATCTTCATGAATAGCGATCTGAATCGTAGAACCCCAGACTCCATGAGAACATCTGGACCGTTGGTTTGTCCACGTCCAAAGAGCATTGGGAAAGGGCGCGACATCGGGACCGATCTGAACCGTCAGATCTTATCTAGGAAACCCGACAGTTGTTAGATCTATAGGGAGATAAACAAGGGTTAAGCCCTTTTGAATAGGGACAAAGAGGATCCGAGCCATCCATCCGAGGAGGACAGGTGGCAGATATCCAGGGATCCCGCTACCTCGGAGGTTCACGAGGTAAGAGCCCAAAGTTTGGATGCTTCAAGTCGCGAGTGGCGAAGCCACGAGATGATCCGAGCCGTCCATCTGAGGAGGACAGGTGGCAGAGATCCAAGGATCTCGCTACCTCGGAGGTTCACGAGGTCAGAGTCCAAAGTTTGGATGCTCCAAGTCATGAGTGGCGAAGCCACGAGATGATTCGAGCCGTCCATCCGAGGAGGACAGGTGGCAGAGATTCAGGGATCTCGCTACCTCGGAGGTTCGTGAGGTCAGAGCCCAAAGTTTGGATGCTCCAAGTCGTGAGTGGCGAAGCCACGAGATGATCCAAGTCGTCCATCCGAGGAGGATAGGTGGCAGAGATTCAGAGATCTCGCTACCTCGGAGGTTCGTGAGGTAAGAGCCCAAAGTTTGGATGTTCTAAGTCGCGAAGCAGCGAAGTGGCGAGAGGTTGTGAGTCGTCCATCTGGGGAGGAAAGGTGGCAGAGATCGAGAAGATCTCACGAACTCGGGAGTTTTCAGGGTGAGAGCCCAAGTATCGGGTATTCAAATTCATGAGGACGTGAGAAGCGAGAAGGTAATAACCGTTGGATCCGCACGTGGGATCGTGTATCGAAGCCTCGCGAGAAAAGGCCCGGGAATTTGGCCATGGGAATCACGAGGTTGCGAGTAGAGAAATACCTCAGGGAAAAGTCATCGATTTGACTGACCATCGGGTCTCAGGGATCCGAGAACCTAGTGTTCAACCTTTGAACTCGCGAGGTCAAGAGTTCTTATTCCCCGATAAATCAAGGAAGGGGAATCGCGTGAGAGAACTGTGGGAGCAGATTTCCCGATAGGGAAATAGAAGAACCTTGGAGTTCTTCGGACGAGAAGAAGAAGACCCTATGAGTGGACATACCCATGGTTGGCATGCCTGCGTCAGGTGGGACGTAAGACCCCGGTTATCTATAGAGAATCGGGTAGGTAAATAGAAGACCTGTGATTCGGGGATTGGCATTTTGCTGCTACAAGCTCCGGGGAGTCTCATTACTAAGAAAACAACGAAAATTTTTGATTGATGGTAGTGGGTGTGTTACAATTGTCATCATAGTGTGGCATTGCACCCAGTCTGTGATGTTCTTCTTGTGTGTTCCCCACCATCTTGCTAGAGTTTCTTTCAAGGCTTAGTCTAGTGCCAACAACCTTTGTTGTACTGGTACAATTTCTTCAAATTCCAATAAGAAAGCTTCTAAATGATTTAAACCGTCAAAGGTGGGAAAATTACTTACTTATGTGCCAATCCAGCGAATTTCTCTAGTCAATATAGCACATCTTTGTGTAGAGACTTCATACATTTTTTTCTGCCAGTTCTCTAGTGCTTCTTTCGAATCTGATGAGCATGCGTTGTCACTTCGTCAGCTTAAATTCCCATTTGTTGTAGGATTAATGTAATCATGTTGTCTTGTTGTTAATTTATATATATTCTCTAGTTCATAAGCACGATCTTCTTCTCTAATGGGTTTTGTATATCTGCGGCCTTCATCAGGATCAAGAGGTGCAATGACCCTAAGGCCATCACCTTCAAATGTCATTATTTTTTTCTTTAAGTCAACCACAGTAGAATTATTGAAAGCCCAATCAATTCCTAACAACGCAGGATAAGGACAGTTATCGTCAACTATCTCAATCACCTCAATGTTTGCAAACTTCCTTACCCTGTCGATGTCCACAGGGACATGCTCCAGTCTTCCAAAGGGGCTTACTACCTACTGATTAGCCATCCTAAGCCTGATAGGGGAGTAAATCAACTTAGGTTTTCCCATTAGGGCCCAGGTCTACTTCGTCATAACATTGACATTTGCCCCTAAGTTGAAGACCACATAGCCTATATCATAATATCCAATCTTATCATTAAGGTGTAGTTCCTTATTTGTCCTTCTCTTTCTAGATACTTGATGTATTTCTCTGTTCAGCAGGGGATATATCGTACCTATCTCATACTGTCTGATCAAATTTTGTAGTTCTTGTATAGCTCTTTCATCCTTAATCAAATTAATGCAAGTACATAAGAATTCCATGAGATTTCTTACCTCTTTTTCTTCTTCGGGCGAAGTAGACTGATCGAATGCCAGAGGCATTCCACATTCTCTCACTTTTGGTTGTGTCTTTGATGAAGAAGATTGATCTCTTCCAAATTCTTTTCTTGACTCTTCAAATGTTTTATTTTCTTTCCTTGGATCAAACACTTGTGTCTTCTCTCCAACTCTTTTGACCCTAGATTCTTCTATAGTCTTTCTTGGGGTCACTCTGTCTTCTCATGTAACAACACCTCCTCTAGTGATAACAACGACTCTAGGATCCTCTCCACGAGTTTCTGCTGAGATTAGTTGTACTTGTTGGTTACCTCCTCGTCTCTCCTGAAGTTTGGCTAACAGCACGGGACAATATTCAATGACATGTTCAAATGAGTTGCAGTAGCTGCAAGTGGTACAAGGGTTCTGGCAGTCCCTTGCCAAGTGACCTAGTTGTGCGCAATTATAAAAAAAGATCTAACCTCAACCTTGACCCATGCCTCCTCCTCGTCCTCTTCCTTTGAATCCACCGCGAGGGTTGAAGTTACCTCTTCCTGGGGAATTAAACTACGTATTATTTCCCTCTTGCTGCATCTCTCCTTGAACCCTATATGTATCCCTTGACCTTTAATGTAAGAGGTCATAAACCCTATAGTCCTTCTCATCATGCCCCATAGATTTACAGAATGTGCAGTAAATATTTGTAGGTGTCTGAACATATTTTTTCATGTAATAGCATTCACCAGGGCGATGTCTATTTCTACATACCTTGCACCAAGGTAGAGTAACCTGCTTCAAAGGGATCGGAGATCCAGAGGCCAAGTATTCATGAAATAGAGGACAGTGCTCCTTATCATGGCGCTCTGATTTTCATCTGATACACCAGATGTCTTCTCTTTTATCTTTTCCCTTGTCTTTCTTCATATCTTCGACCTGCATAGATAAGCTAGTTAGATGACTCAAAATTTGACTCATATCCGAGCTGGATTCTCCCATAGAGGATGATTCTAGTTTCATGGTGATCTCCAATGCCTCAGCCTGCGAAGCAACCTTCTGCTGCATCAAAAGGACTCGGATGTGTGGTAGGAGGGAAGCAATGAAACATTCCTTGTTATGCTCGTCTGGGATCTGAAAACTCAAACGGTTTGTTAAGGTATTAAACCTCTGATCGAACTCCCAAATAGGTTCAATAACTTTCTTCTTGATTTCTTTTAGTTATGTAATGCATTGTGACTCTGACTTGGGTTTCTTGAATTATGCACTCAACGCAATCTTGATCTCATTCAGCGGTTTAGGTTGTGCAACTTCATTAACAAACTTCATGTACCAACTCAGTGCACGGTCTCTCAAGGTAGTACTAAACTGATCCCTCTTAATTGCTCTGTCATTGACTTTCTTGATACTCCATACAGCTTCGAATAAAAACCAGTGTTGATCAAGATCTTTAGATCCATATCCCCTAAAGATAGGTAGCCTCATTTCATCTGCCATAGATCTTCCTAGGTTTCCTGACTAAGTATGTGTCGAACTGCTGGTAACAGTGTTATGATTTCTCTAATAAACCTGACTACTCTAGTTACTTAACGTTTCTAAAACAACAGGAGGAGTAATAGTACTTACTTCAATAGTCTGCGCAGTTCCTGAAGTTTTTTATTCTTCTCGGTGAGGTTCTGCAGTCTTCTCTTCCTCTGGCCCAGCGGACCCCGAATGTTCCTCGGTTAATAACTCGTCCTTTTCTCCACTGTATAACCCTTCGCCCTATGTCAGTGGATCGTGGCTCTGTTCAAACAGGTTTACCAAAGGAACCTCTCTAAAGGTCCTCCCACTACACATATTTCCAACCTCTGCATCACTTTCGTTGTCTGAGTTCTTGAACATTATCTTTTCAATCCAACCAATTACTGTATCTTCAAGATGTTCTTCTCATGCAATAGCATCTTGATCTTCAGCTTCAAGAAGTGTACAAATTTTCCTCTAGGTCCCTTAAATAAATATCTCTATGCTTGGCTATATGACTCTACTCTGTCAATAGAAAACTCGGTGATGTACCATCCAATGGTACTATCGAACCAGTGATCTACCACTCTTGATACGGTGTTATCAACTCTCTTGACCTTCTTGATCAACGTCAATGTCCAAACCACAGGTGGTCTAGATCTGACCTCAAATTGGGTATCTGCCAATCTGGCTAACCACTCGTATAGCTCCTTATGAATTCCTCCCAAGAAAATCTCGTGTATATCAATAAAGATATACCTTCCCAACCAATCCTCTGTACTAAGATTAGGGTTCTTGTTCTAGGCTTCAGCGAATTCCTTTTCCTTTTATTCTATCCACTTCTGAATCTTTTTCTTCGATGGGAACCAGCTTGACTTTCCCTCAAGAAGATCTCGGTTCCATCAATAGAACCATTTGTTGGCATAGGGGAAGACCTAGGGTTCAACTTTAACAGTGCACCAACAAGCCCTAACTATTGGCCCTTTTAGAAACACCTGTGAAGTAGATGCAGTCTCACCTGAAGTAGAAATAGAGGGTTGTAGGACATAGGTGTCTACAACCAGAGGAAATGCAAGAGGGTCCAAGGCAACAACACACGGAAACCAAGTTATTCTTTATCTCCTTTAAGCCTACTGCGCAAGATATATCTCAGATCTAACACAATTATGCAATAATAGAATAATGAAGGAAAAAGAACATAACATCAACCATAGAGACACAAAATATATGTGGTTCACCCTCTCCCTAGGGCTATGTCCACAGAACTGCATTTTGTGATATTATATGAAAACATACAGTTCTATCTGCGCTCTTAGCTTGCAGATCTCTCTCTCCTTCTCTTCTTCTCTCCCCTCCCTGTGCACCCAGCTGGAGGGTTGATCTTTGCACCCAACTGAAGATCTTACAATACCAAAGTGATCTCACACACATCACTTCTCTCTCACACAATAATACTTATTCGATATCACAACACAACTCTAGCCAACAACGAACCCCTCTTCTCTCATATAGGTCCTTATTTATACATTACAATGATTCTCAGCCAACCTTAGGCCGAAACCTAGGTGTCAAAACCCTAAAATACCAAAACCCTAGGTGTATAAAACCCTAGGTCAACTTGACCCACATTTTCCAGGCTTCGCCAACATGTCTTTTCTTCTTTCCCGTGAGGTGCTCCAAAGCATCCATTGGTGGATTTTTCCACTTGTTGAGTTTTCCACGATCCATCTTCCTTGTTGATCTGTTATCCTCAATATTCTCGTCCAACGACCCATTTTCCCTTACTTCGCTCCTTCTTTTCTTCTCCTTTGACCACTTCGACCCGATCTCAGTCAATGTGCCTTCCGTGCAATTCGCACTTCATCTTTTCTTTTCCTTTTTCTTCGCTTTCTTTCTTAATCTGTACCCAAGGACCAACAGTTTTAAAATAAATTTGTTGATCTCAAGAAGAATTTTGGGGAAGGGCCACCAACACCCATACCTTCCCACCCATTTTTAAAGAGGAATGAAAATTTTCCCAAGCCACCTGAAGTCACACAAATCACACTAAACATGGATAACTTTGGTAGTGACAACTTCTGCTCCTATCACCAACAAAATCACTCCAAAAAAACTTGCCAAGGTGGGTCAACTCCATGACCTCGGTCATCAACCAGCTGTTAGATCAGTAAATATTAAACGATGAATATCCCAATGAAGCAGGAAATGAAGAGACTACTGATGAAACCCCTCAGGAGTCTACTATGTCCTTATGGGATTGGTGTATTTACTCAGGTGATGAACAAATTGAATAATTGTTTATAAGAGATACACCAATTATAAAATTTTCCCCCAGAGACTACAATCTATGTAGCAAAGGTGTTGTCCCAAGCACTTATTCTCCTCTAAAGGCCAATACCCCTCCCCTCTCAAGAAAATCATACCCCTTGTTCCCGCTTTGAAACTAAGCACCCCAGCCCCAACTACTATCAGTAATAAATCTAACACCATTGTTCCATCCAACAAAAACAAATATAGTACGTCAAACCCAGCTACAAACAAAAATAATCTTAGCAATCCAACAACCAACGCCAAAGCCAACAGTTTATAACCAAACACAACAACGAATAAACTAGAAATGCATTCTTTAGAGTATAGTGTTATTGAAGATATCAAGAAAACTAAAGCTAATATTTCTATGTATGATATCTTCACATTACAACAACAGAGTGATATCCTTCTCAATACTTTTATAGCCAAAAACTCTCAGAAGAAATCCATTGCTCCAACTGACGTAAATTATTAAAATGCATAAACAAAGGAAATACATAGAGCCAAAATCAAATCTACCATCAATGCAGCAAGTATAGGTGCCTATTCAAAGTCCCAGATCCCTCCTTTTCTACTTACATATGAAATCTTTAAATTCAATGTACACAATTTTTTAGTGGATTATGGTGCTTCCTCTAATGTCATGCCTTATTCAATATGCCAAAGAATAAATGTTCTCCCAAAATTGACTAACACAAGGATCATACAATTAGATAGGTCAAATGTAAAAGTAAGAGGAGAGATAAAATATGTACAAATTGTATTAGCATCTGACACAAGGGTCTTCGGGTTATTGACATTGTTGTTGTTGACATCCCACATAGTTATGGTTTGTTTTTTATCAGGGATTGGTCAACTAAACTCTAAGGTTGTTTTTCTATAAATTGGTCCCACATTTGGCTCCCGCACAAAGGTAAACCCAATCATATTTGTGTTGATAGTGAGGCTCACATGAAACACACAATAACTGAATTGGAAGATAAAAAAGAACCCATCAACTTCGTACAATCTATTTTGGGTAATTATTTCTTAGAGACTCACCATGGTTGTTATGAAGCACATTTTTCTTAAATACAGTCAGATTTACAATATGAACTCCTTCCATATACATATAATGATGCCTATACTATATTAAAATATTTAGGTTTTTGCGCAACTAAAAAATATGTTCATAATAACATGTGGTCTATGTTTTTTGATGGCTCCATATCTCAAGAAAGAGTCAGGGAAGGATGTGTATTGATTTATCCTGAACAACGTAAAACCCTCATATCTTGTCGCTTAGAATTTGAATGCACCAATAATATCGTTGAATATGAAGCCTTGGTCCAAGGTTAGAGAAGGTCGTCGACCTTAAGATAAAATACCTTCAAGTATTTTGTGATTCATAGATAGCAGTATGACAAGTAAGAAACAGCATTCATTGTTTTTCCCCTCATCTAAGAAGTTATCAACATGAGGTATGGAATTTTCTCTTTTTCTTTGAGGCGTTCAAATTACTTCTATACCTCGTAATCAAAGCGCTAACACAGATATATTAGAAAACGCAACATCTAGATCCATGCCCCCTAATGATGATTTTCCTGTTGAAATCATTTTTAGGCCTTTGATATCAAATAATATCATAAACTAGAGGGTATTCAATAATGATACTCAAATCATCAATTTCCTTACCAGCTCAGATGTCTTCCAAGAATATGTAATAGACGATGAATCTCACAAAAAATATCTTCATAACTATTGATATGAAGAAAGCAACATGAAAACAAATTACATGCCAAAGAATGTGTTATCACTTGAAAAGCTATTCGATTTGCAGACTAAGTTCAGAAGGCCTGCAAATCCAAAGACCAACAGTTCAACCATGATGTTTTTTTTTGTTAACCTAGAAACCCCTGAACATCCCAAGTACATCAATCTAGGTACATGTTGTTCAGAGGTAGAGTAGCATGCGTTCAAACAGATATTCAAGAAGTATCGAGATGTATTTTCCTAGAAGTATGAATACCTAAAGACCCATTACACTTGCATCATTCAACGGATGATTCCCATCAAAGAGGGTGTCAAACTATTTTAGAAAAAGTTAAGATACATCTGATCCCTGAAACACTCATTTAGAAAGAACTGAAGAAGTTTTTGTATGCCCGGATCATCTTCAAAGTTTTTCACTCTACCAAGGTGTAAAATATGGTCCATGCCAAAAAAAGGTCGGGGGAAATCTAAATATGTATAGATTTATGGAACCTGAAACGGGCCTCTGATAAAGACAACTATCCAATTCCCCGTATGGAACGAAATCTTGTAAATCGTCTCAAGCTTTGAAATGATTTCTCTATTGGATGGGTTTTCAGTTTACAGTCGGGTTCTCATAGCAGAATCGAACCAATTAAATACTACATTCAGGATGAAATGGGGAACATACCCATATTGCATAATGACCTTTGGTTTAATAAACTTTGGCGCTACCTTTCAAAGGGAAATGGGCATCACTTTCAAAGGTATAATCGGTCAAAGTGTGGTGATATATATTGATGATTTCACGGTATATTCAAAGCAAAGATATGATCACCTAAAGCACCTGAAACAGATATTTGAAAGATGCAAAAAATATGGTATCTCTTTCAATCCCAAGAAAACTATTTATATTGTTTCAGAAGGCATTTTTATGGGGCATGTGATTTCTAAATATGGGATTTCAATAGACCTAGAAAGAATGAAATCTATCATGCAAATCCCACCACCACATAGCAAAAATTCCATGCAGTCGTTTTTCGGCAAGATCAATTTTGTAAGAAGATTTGTTCCAGATTTTTCTGAAATCATGAAGCCACTTCAAAGGATGATAAAGAAGGAAGTTCAGTTTAAGTGGACATTCTTTGAAAAGGAGGCCTTCGAGAACATAAAGGTCACTATAGAAGTTGCACCATCTTTGCGAAGTCCATATTTCACCAAGGACTTTTTGTTGTACACCTTTGCATCTAATCATTCTCTTGCAGCAATGCTCACACAGAAATATGAGCAAGGGAATGAATTCCCCATCGTATTTATGAGCATAGGGTTACAATGTACTGAATTGAATTACCCACCATTGGATAAGAAAGAATTTTTGTCCACAAAGCCATCAAACAATTCAGACCATATATTATGAAGAACCACACCAAAGTTATTGTACCTCACCCGGAGCTCAGATCTCTCTTTGTACAAAGAGAGTTGGGTGAGAGAAGATTTAATTAGATGACTTCCTTACAAGAGTATGACCTTGAATTTAAACCATCAAATATCTTCAAAGGTCAAGGTATTTGTAATTTAGCAACTCGGTTCATAGATGTTGAAAATCAAGAAGAAGATGGATGGAAAGAGGAGCCAACCCTTTACACACAACAAGTTTTGTATGTTCCAATCCGTTGAGAATTCTTGTTTGAATGATCTCAAGTACTGCATTCAGCATGGTACAGATCCAAACCATCTCAATGCTAAACAAAATAGATCTCTAAGGTTGAAATCAGCATAGTATCAGCTGGTCCATGGCATCCTATTTAGAAAAAATTATGAGGAAGTCCTACTACGTTGTCTTGAAAAGAAAGATGTTGATAAAGTACTTAAAAACCTACATGATGGACCAGTTGGAGGTTATTTATCAAGAGACACAACAACTCATAAATTATTAAGAGTCGGGTATTATTGTCTGATATTATTTAAGGATGCTCATGATTATTCCCATAGTTGTGATGCATGCCAAAAATCAGTTGGAAGAGATAGCAGAGTCGTTTTTTCTACTTCAGCCTATTGTTGTTTAAGAACCCTTCGAAACAATGGGGGATAGACATTATCGGTGAGATTAACCCTCATTCATCCAAACAACAGAGTGTTGGAATCCAAACATGTATTTGGTTTTTTAAACATGATCAAAAGGCATTATGTTTCTATAGCTGCCATCACCTTGTCTATAAACACTTTTACAAGTTTATTATAACTATTTGGGCTAAAGCCTATTTCATTATTTTCTACTTTTTTATTTTCGATTCTTCTATGTTTAATTCATGACTACAGGCATGAATTAAACTTAGAATTTGGATTGTCATTTTCATGATCTTTTCCTTAGGTTTATCGTTCAACAAACCATCATATGAAATTAAAATATAAATCTTATAGAATGGTGGTTTGACACATTTTGCTTGTGATGAATACTATTATCATTTCAATGGTTTGATAATTTCGATTTGAGAAAAGTTTTGATTTGATCTATATACACTTAATTGATTCGCATTTGAATTGTAAACATGTTTGTATATTTAAACCCTTTGAAAATCAACTATAGTCACGCTAGTCATAATGCACAAGTATTATACCATGTACGTAATCTTTTTGTTGGCAGATTGAATTAATAAGCTTTCATTTTGGTTTGAGGGTTTTTGTCATGCCCTATACGCGAATTTTTCAATACCATGAGTGTTCAAACCTCAATAACCAAACCCCCAATGTTCATATTATGATTACGCAGGGGTTTCGCTTGGTTTGTTTCCATTTTATTCGCTCAGATTTGTTCCTTTTACTCCTGCCATCTAAACCCAGAGCTATCTTGAGTCATCTCTATTACAGTCTAGACATATTATCAATGGCTCCTGTTGTCTGAATGGAACCGAATGGCTGCCAGGAACTGCTTTGTCATGGTGATGTGAATCCAACCAAATGACTCTGAGTTTTTAAAACCCTGTAATTGCATGCCAAAGACACGTTTTTGTGGGATCATTTCTGAGAAAATCGTTACAAATTAGCCAAAACCATTTAAAACCCATTCCAGAAATGGGGTCATTTACCTTCATTGTGGGCAGATTCTTCAGAAATGATACAGTTTCAGAGCTACATCTCATTCTTTGGAGGGAAAAATCTCAGAATTTCTTTGCGGCTGAGGTAAGCATTTTTGTTTGTTTTGCTAAGAGATCCAAGCCTGTTATTGATTTTGCTGGTTTATAAGTTATATATTCCCTTCTTTTGTTTATGAGCCTGCAATAGAATTGCCTCTCCATCCCAATAAAAACTCCATCTCTTGCATGTCTAACCCTACTATTGAAAAACTTTGTGTTCATCCACAAAAAGACTATGCTATCACAGATCTACGCTCTGTTGCAGTTTGAAACCCATTGGGAGAAGGCCACGGTCTAATTTCATGTCCAGAAAATCATTGGAGGAAGTATTAGATGTATTAAAGGATAAATAACCCTCCTATTAATGAGCCGAATCAGGGTTCATTAACAAATCAATTGTGAATAAAAACCGCCAGCATGAGGAACAGGGTAATTCGGTTTTAATTTGGCAAACAAATTGAGCAGGATGGTAATGTAAAAAACTAATTTTAACACCTTCATAAATTTAGATGCTTCTTTGTCTAATCTATGAAATGGTAAAAGTAGTTTTTGATTCTTTTTTTATTTGATTCGGTTGGAAAAATAAAATAGTTAGATTTTAATTTTATGTTTGTATTTTTACTATTTTAGCTAGCTACATAAACCTATAGCTTATCTTCTTCTTTTTTAAATTAGTTTGAATCCAAGTCATTTTTATATAAAATTTAGTAATTAGTTGTTAATAAATTATCTAACTTGTTCCTATTTCATTTTTCAGGACATGGTATATCTGATGCTGATATTTATGAGGTGGAACATGTTCGATTTAGTTGATTAGTATCTCTTTCCTGTTCATTTTGTAAATGAGAAAAAAAAATTATTTAGTATTTGAAGATATAGTTTGATTATGAGTGGTTGTAGGCCCTCTGTATTTGTAATATTTTGATCTCATGGGATCTGATCCTATCCTAAGAGATAGGAAGACAAGATTTCAAAAAGACTCTTTAAATACCTTTCATTTTGTAAATGAAAGGCATCTTAGCCTGGAACCAAAGATGGACAAATGATTCCAAGACTAAATGAAACAATGCATAGCATTTTTGGCTTTAGCCTTTTGTGAATGGTGTTTTGTTGATGTTTTTTTATTTAATCCTGGTATATTAACATGTCTTGTAGCTTTAGACTCAATGATCTATTATGTTTCAGGATACTCATGTTATAAATATCGTCCATAATTTGTTGTTCTAGATATTGATACTGTGATCATCTCTTCAATTTGAATGATAGGATTCCTCTTTGATTTTTAGTTGAATAATGAAATGCAATGTGTTGCACGCAGACTTATCTTACTGTAATCATTTGCGATCATAAGATCACAGGGTTTAATTTGTGTTCCCTTCTCTGTTATTAAACTTTAGCCGCCAATACATTGTATGAATTTATTCGAAACAGTTTTAGTATAAGTCTATTGCAGATTTATCTCGTAGGCATGGCTACTGGATACTGTTGATTTATACAGAGGCACGGACACATCAGACAAACTAATTCCAGGTTAGCTCCTTTTTGTTTTGTTTTTAATTTCTGTCATTTATGTATTAGTGGGACCAGAAAGCTCAGATCGACTTTGACTATCTGAACAGTTGTGTTTCGTAGTTTAATTAATTCAAGTTCGGTTAGATTTATAGAAAGAAAACAAAAAATATTTAAATGTTCTTTCTTTATCTGCTTCTCAAAAACAATTATTTTTACATTCATTTCGTAAGTTTCTAGTAAACCTTGCAATCTGTAAATGTTGTCCATAAGTGAGACTTTTATGTTTTTTTTTTCTGCTTAAATACATTTACAATAGTTATATCAGAGTATGTATATATATATAGTATAGTTTTTAGCATTAGTTAGTTATCCCTTTCTCTTTATTTTAGGATTTTAGATTGGCTAATGGAGCCATTAAACCCATCAGAACAAGTTACACCAAATAGCTTGGGTTACTTAGACAACCCCGGACCGGACTTGTTCTTCCAGTTGACGGACAGTCAATTTTGCCCGTCAACAAATGGCGCTAGAAGGAGGGTTGAGGTCGATTTAATGATGAAATGTTTCATCCCTCATCCTTTCATAATTCCAGATTTATAAATCCTTCTTCTATGTCATCTTATAATTCACTACAAGACAGGTTAGATGACAATCTAACTATTTGGAGTCAATTTCTTCACATTCTTAATTGCTCCTGCCCAAATCATTGTGTCGGGACATGTTTTTAATGTCTCAATACCAGTTATTTCCAACAAGACAGATGATCTCTTTTCATAACTCACCTTTGATGGTGAAGGGAACACATCTGCATTAGACCATATTTCTATTTTTTTTATAAGTGTTTAAGACATAAGATCATCGATCCTAATGTTACATGCAGATTGTTCGTTGTCACCTTCCAAGGTCAGGTTAAAATTTGGTTTGAATCTTTTCGGGTTAATTCTATTCATTCTTTTTCTGAGTTTGTATTTGAGTTTTTATCATGTTTTAGCAACTATGATTATGATGAATTAAGTGAAGAATTAAGTTGCTTAAGGAAAGAAAATGGTGAATCAGTCAATGATTTTGCAATTAGGTTCATTCATGTTTGTACTAGATTCCCTTTGAAAGAAATGTCGCTTATTAATGAGTGGTTTGAATATCTCATTTCTCTCTCAGGCAAGCAAGATCAATTAATGGTTAACCAATCTGAATTGAGCACTAACACTCAATCTCAAGATGGTTCAAATTTTGATGTTGATCTTGAAGATTTTGAAGCACCACATTTTTTGCCAAATCATGAGCAACATCATCTTTTACAAAATGTGATTTTCACCTCTAATCATTCCTTGTCAACGATGTCTCCTCCTGCCGAAGAAGGAACCTTGACTTTAAAAGATGACAGTTGTCACACTCTCATAGATTTTATAATTGTTTCTAAAGTAAAAGAGATCGAATTTGAAGTTGATAATCATGTGGATGATAAATATTCCCTTAATTTAGTTGAACAGATCCATGATCAATCAGTGGGAGACAAAATCATTAGGAAATCTTCTATCTCTAGTGAATTGCTCTCAAATTTTCCCTTACACAATGAACTAAATGGTCTCTTAAAAACTGACTCATATTCTTTAATAGAGAATACAACAGAGGTTGATCAGTTGATACAAGGAGAGGGGACAAAACCAAATTTGGAAACGCATATACCTATCATTTCAAGAGATGCATTTTGTCTCCTTAATTCTTCTACAAATTATTCCTTGTACCCTGATATTTTTTATCCTAATCTTGTGCAATTACATGTTCCATATTACCTTGGAGAGAATTCAACATTATATAATCAGGTACAAAGAGATTATTGAATAGAAGATAAAGAGAGAAATAATTATGTCCATGAACATATTAATTTTTATCCTCATCAATCATCTGTGGGTAAATCAAGTAATGATTTGAAAGAGTCCCAAAATGCATCTTCCATTGATTTATCTCAATTTGTGTTTCGAGAAGGATCTAAATTTTTCCGTGATCAATTATTTGAGGTTGAAAAGTATAATCAGCCAAATATTATTATCAATGATGATTATTCAAAAATGTTGGTCGTTCCATTTAGTTCACCTCAAATAGTCAATATTGAAATATCTAAGCTTAATGGAAAGTTTCAAGAGAATGAGACACTTCTTTTTCGATCGAGAATCATGATAAGTTCTCGCCATCTTGATCCGACCTTTTTACAAGATTCTTTCTTTGATAGTCTAATACTTTATTCTCATCAGGAAGATTTCTCGCATTTGAATTTTTTAAAACAATCCCATGTTAGTAATTGCATGTGTTATGATATGATTGCAAATTGGTTGGAGTATTGATATCTCGAAAAGTCTCCAGGGAATGGTAACATTATCTTCACTTTATTTAGAGATCAAGGAGGTAACTTTAACACACTCATTTTATATCCTCCAGATGGAGAAAATATGGAACAAAAGGAAAATTGTCGAGAGGATGGGGCACTTCAGTCTAGGCCGATGGTTATGTCGGGTCCCCATAACTCTCACAAGCTTCACAATCTCATTTTTTCATATTTTAGTAACCCATATAATGACAAAATTGCAGAATGGTTGGAGGATTCATACAAAAAGAATGTCCAAGGGAATGGTAAGATCATGCTTGCTTTGTTTTTAAATGATGATTATAAAGGTAAGTATGATATATTTCTGTCATTTTTCAATATACTACCATTCTTGTTAGTAATATTTGATTTTGTTTCCATTTCATGATTGGAGTTACTCTGATGGCTACATTGAAAGCATGACTTTACATAGTATTTTGATTTGTTTAGTAGTTAGAGTAGGTTTAGGAGCAGGTTTTCTTTTAGTTTTATTTCTCATTGTTTCTCTTTGTAATAATGCAGTTAAAGAACACAAGTGAGTGCATCAAGAGAACCATAATATGGTTGTTTTCAGGGAAGTTTGCTTGATCCTTTTCTCTCTTCTTTTCGCTAAATATTTCTTTTCAAAACCGTAGTATTATTATGAAAATTTTAAATGGAAAGTAAGGAGATAAGTAAAAATTTGAACTATAGACTCAACCCTAACCCAAGGTGCCACGAGTAGGACTGCACTCATATTAACGAGGATTTTTATATTTTCTTTTAAGCTCTAAAAAAATATTTTGCGTGATGATTCCAGATTCACCTCTGTACATATTTTTCTTTTTAAATTTTCTTGTTGTTTTTCGATTTTTGGTTCTTTTCATTTTGCTTGTTTTCACTGTTTTCTGAATAAATTTATGTCTATGTCACCATTAGTTCATGAAAGGAAACCATAATGTCTCATCATAAAGCAACAGTCAAGGTCATTTCAAGGCATAAGTGTTGTAAATTGTTAAAACTTAGACTAGTAAAGGAAACTTTCTGTTCAAAATAGTCTTCCTAGTTTCACTTTATAATCACGAGAAGATACGATCATCATTAAAAATATTTACGATGTCCTTGTTTTTAAATAAAACAACTCAAGTATGCCTTCATGTCCTCGAAAATTTTCTTATCAAAAAACTAAGTTCAGATCGTGATGAAGGTCGTCAAACGAGAATTTAAATTGAAAAATATAAAGTTGTTCGAAGTCTGAAATTTTCAGCATCACCCCGCTCTCCTGAAGATCATAAAGTTTATGTCTAATTCTAAAATAACTTCTAGAGAGTTGAAAGCACTGGAAAGTGTGGGAAGTGTCTGTAAACCCGCCAAGATACTAAACAGGTCTGCAGGCAACTGGTAAATGCATACATGATGCCAAGACAACTTCGTCGGGGTATTGAACAGGCCTGTTGGTAGTGAAGCAATGTCGGGTTCGAGAAAATTATCAGGTATAACTTTTTTGTATTAATCGTAAAATGTCCTTGATTTTGAATTAATGTTTATTGGATAAGATAGAGGTGTCAGAGTGGGTTAATTGACATCCATGTCGAGGCTATGGACGCCTGCTGGCAGCAGTGGCCCTGTCAACAGTATTGGATTCATTTGCCTAAACGTCGTCTCGCTCGTAATTAAAACTTGTCACCAATTTGCATTTGGACAGAAACACATATGATGCTAGACTATGCGATTTTTTATTTTGATCACGATGCTTGATTTGTTGTTGATTGTTCTTTAATTTTTTCATTTTGATCAGTCCTAACTTGAACTCTCTGGTGATGCAGAGATAATTGCTTCGCCTAGTACGTCGCCATTGTTGGCAGCCACACATGTATTTGGTTGTTTAAACATGATCAAAAGGCATTATGTTTCTATAGCTTCCATCACCCTGTCTATAAACACTTTTACAAGTTTATTGTGACTATTTGGGCTAACGCCTATTTCATTATTTTCTACTTTTTTTTATTTTCGATTCTTCTATGTTTAATTCATGACTGCAAGCATGAATTAAACTTAGAATTTGGATTTTCATTTTCATGATCTTTGCCTTAGGTTTATCATTCAACAAACCATCATATGAAATTAAAATATAAATCTTATAGAATGGTGGTTTGACACATTTTGCTTGTGATGAATACGATTATCATTTCAATGGTTTGATAATTTCGATTTGAGCAGAGTTTTGATTTGATCTCTATACACTTAGTTGATTCGCATTTGAATTATAAACATGTTTGTATATTTAAACCCTTTGAAAATCAACTATAGTCACGCCAATCATAATGCACAAGTATTATACCATGTACGTAATCTTTTTGCTAGTAGATTGAATTAATAAGCTTTCATTTTGGTTTGAGGGTTTTTGTCATGCCCTGTACACAAAGTTTTCAATACCATGAGTGTTCAAGCCTCAATAACCAAACCCCCAATGTTCAGATTATGATTACATAGGGGTTTCGCTTGGTTTGTTTCCATTTTATCCGCTCAGATTTTCTCCTTTTACTCCTGCCATCTAAACCCAAAGTTATCTTGAGTCGTCTCTATTACAGTCCAGACATATTATCAATGGCTCTTGTTGTCTGATTGGAACCGAATGGCTGCCAGGCACTGCTTTTTCATGATGATGTGAATCCAACCAAATGACTCTGAGTTTTTAAAACCCCGTAATTGCATGCCAGAGACACGTTTTTGCGGGAGAATTTATGAGCAAACCGTTACGAATTAGCCAAAACCCTTTAAACCCCATTCCAGAAATGGGGTCATTTACCTTCATCACGGACAGATTATTTATAAATGATACAGTTTCAGAGATACATCTCATTATTTGGAGGGAAAAATCTCAGAATTTTTTTGCGGTTGAGGTAATCATTTTTGTTTGTTTTGCTCAGAGATACAAGCCTCTTATTGGTTTTGTTGGGTTCCAAGTTATATATTCCATTCTTTTGTTTATGAGCCTGCAGTAGAATTGCTTCTCCATCCCAATAAAAACTCCATCTCTTGCATGTCTAACCCTACTATCAAAAAATTGTGTGTTCATCCACAAAAAGACTATGCTATCACGGATCTACTCTCTATTGTAGTTTGAAACCCATTAGGAGAAGGCCACGATCTAATTTCATGTCCAGAAAATCATTGGAGGAAGTATTAGATGTATTAAAGGATAAATAACCCTCCTATTAATGAGTTGAATCAGGGTTCATTAACAAATCAATTGTGAATAAAAACCACCAGCATGAGGAACAGGGTAATTCGGTTTTAATTTGGCAAACAAATTGAGCAGGCTGGTAATGTAAAAAACTAATTTTAACACCTTCATAAATTCATATGCTTCTTTGTCTAATCTATGAAATGGTAAAAGTATTTTTTGATTCTTTTTTTATTTGATTCGTTTGGAAAAATAAAACAGTTATATTTTAATTTTCTATTTGTATTTTTACTATTTTAGCTAGCTACAAAAACCTGTAGCTTATCTTCTTTTTTTTTAAATTAGTTTGAATCCAAGTCATTTTTATATAAAATTTAGTAATTAGTTGTTAATAAATTATCTAACTTGTTCCTATTTCATTTTTTAGGACATGGTATATCTGATGTTGATATTTATGAGGTGGAACATGTTCGATTTAGTTGATTAGTATCTATTTCATGTTCATTTTGTAAATGAGAAAAAACATTTATTTAGTATTTGAAGATACAGTTTGATTATGAGTGGTTGTAGGTCCTCCATATTTGTAATATTTTGATCTCATGGGATCTGATCCTATCCTAAGAGATAGGAAGACAAGATTTCAAAAAGACTCTTTAAATACCTTGCATTTTGTAAATGAAAGGCATCTTGGCCTGGAACCAAAGATGGACGAATGATTCCAAGACTAAATGAAACAACGCACAGCATTTTGGCTTTAGCATTTTGTGAATGGTGTTTCATTTATGTTTTTTTTTATTTAATCCTGGTATATTAATATGTCTTGTAGCTTTAGACTCAATGATCTATTATGTTTCAGGATACTCATGTTATAAATATTGTCCATAATTTGTTGTTCTAGATATTGATACTGTGATCATCTCTTCAATTTGAATGATAGGATTCCTCTTTGATTTTTAGTTGAATAATGAAATGCAATGTGTTGCACGCAGACTTATCTTACTGTAATCATTTGTGATCATAAGATCACAAGGTTTAATTTGTGTTCCCTTCTCTGTTATTAAACTTCAGCCGCCAATACATTGTATGAATTTATTCGAAACAGTTTTAGTATAAGTCTATTACAGATTTATCTCGTATGCATGGTTGTTGGATACTCTTGATTTATACAGAGGCACAGACACATCAGACAAACTAATTTCAGGTTAGCTCCTTTTTGTTATTTTTTTAATTTCTGTCATTTATGTATTAGTGGGACCAGAAAGCTCAGATCATCTTTGACTATATGAACACTTGTGTTTCATAGTTTAATTAATTCAAGTTCGGTTAGATTTATAGAAAGAAAACAAAAAATATTTAAATGTGCTTTCTTTATCTGCTTCTCAAAAACAATTATTTTTATATTCATTTCGTAAGTTTCTAGTAAAACTTGCAATCTGTAAATGTTGTCCATAAGTGAGACTTTTATGTTTTCTTTTTCTGCTTAAATACATTTACAATAGTTATATCATGGTATGTATATATATACAGTATAGTTTTTAGCATTAGTTAGTTATCCCTTTCTCTTTATTTTAGGATTTTAGATTGGCTAACAGAGAGATTAAACCTGTCAGAACAAGTTACACCAAACGTCTTGGGTTACTTAGACAACCTCGGACCGGACTTGTTCTTCCAGTTGACGGACAGTCAATTTTTCTCATCAACACAGAGGTATATCCTAATGGCAACTGATCATTTTACACGTTGGATTGAAGTGATTCCACTAACCAAAGTGAATGATCAAGTGGTAATGAATTTTCTTGAGCACCATATCATAACCAGGTTTGGGATTCCTAACCCTCTTGTCTTCGATAATGCAACATATTTTTCGTCGCTTAAATTGGTTCAGTTTTCTTTAGAAAAGGGTATTACCTTGAAATATGTAGCAATTTTTTACCCTCAAGGTAATGGATTGGTTGAATCTACAAACAAAAATATAATACGTATTCTAAAATGAACGGTAGTTCAACAACAGAGAAATTGGAATAACGCACTACCCAACGCCCTTTGATATAATCGTGTCATCCTCAATGATTCTATAGCAACCTCTCCTTATTTCCTTGTCTATGTGAAAGAAGTTATCCTACCTTCAAATAGTTACCTTTCTTCCCTGCTACTTACACAACAGTCTCATGCGAAAGAATGTCTCGTCATCCAACAATGCATCAATACTTTGTTGAAAATATAAGAGAATTGCACTAAAGTGAAAAACAAGTTTGAACCACACCAACAGACCATTAAGCGACGGTTTGATAAGAATTATACTGGTGAGAAATACTTTCAAACTAGCAATTTAGTTCTCAAATGGGACAACCCACATGAAGATAAAGGAAAACATTTGAAATTTCAGCAGTTGTGACTTGCCCCTTTCATGATCAAATAGAAAATTGGCCAAGGAACCTATCGTTTGCATAATATTGAAGGAGATGTTGACCACCTCCCCATTAATGGACAAATCCTAAAACACTACATCATCTAGCCCTCAAGGTAGATCCTACTCTATACATAAATAAAGAGTTTTCTTTTGTTTTAATTTACTACTCAATTTTGCTTTACCTTTGCACATTTCTTATTTTCGATGTTATTCTTTACATTTTGTTTGCTTCTTGGTTTTTATTTTCTTTCTTGGAAATGGTCACCCGGAATTTTCAAAGGTTTGGTGACTTGGTCTTGAATATCCCTTGAAATGTAACATATCCGGTGTCAAAATCTTGGAAATACATAGCTTGGATTCTAGAAAAAACTTCATCCCTAGCTATGTAGCACAGTCATGCATAACTTCAATTCAGACACAGTAGCGGAACATAGTTCACCAGTATACAAGCATTATATTCTTAAAATGTAAAAAGGAAAGGAGCCAAGATTCATGTTTAAAGAACAAATATTTTGTTTGTTTGTCTAAGCTAAGGAGATATGGTTCTGGTAAGGAATTTGTAGTACTCTAGAGAGTGTTACTCAAGGAGTTTTCTCATCTATAATCAATTTGGAAAATCTCACCTTCACATGTGTCATCCCTCATGCCTTTAAAGGAAGACTGGAATCCCCCCATCCACCTTTGACTGCATATAAGTTAATCAAATTATAAAAACGTAAAGGCTTGGGGAAAGCAATGCCAGATCATGTGGGACATACAAGTATCTTTTTCGAGGCTATGGACACTCTCTTGCAACAAAGCGAGGCTTGGTTTATCGGGGTGACTCCGTCAGGGCTATGGATGCTCACTAGCAATGGAGAAACACCACAAAAATGCATTAACAACTTGTGTTTTCAGCATTCATGATGTTTCATATCACTGTTGTACTCCTCATGCTTGTCTAAAACTATAAACATTGTGAAAAGGTTATTGCATGGTAATCAATCTGTTCTGAGCATGGTTCTAACTTCTTCTTTGTATCATATAAAATTTGTCTCGTCAAAAAATATGTGTTTCGAAAAAACCTAGGGGACCTATTTTCTCTCTCTTAGCGTTATGTATCATCGTGCTTCTGCTCTCATGAGTTTATGTTTTAGATACCACTCTACAAATAGTCATGGCTTCGCCTTGTGTGTCACCATTTGTTTTGTCAGGCATCAACAACCTCCTTTTTCTTATATATTTACTTGTAAATTCTCTCTCCAAGAAAATGGAGCCCCATTTACTCTTATATAAAAACTTCTTGACTTCGACTCTTTTCCATTAAATGTGGTTAACCCTCCCCCTAAACAAGCCACTCTGATTTTGCTTGGTTTGGTGGGAATTCCATTTTTTATTCTTGGTACTTGGGAAGATTTTAAAGGCAACTTTTGGTCATCGATCAAGTTAGTTTAAACTCCTCCAGTGTACACTGAAGGAGTTCCCTCAAATTTATCTGATGACCACCGGAACACTTCTCTTAAACCTTGCTGAAATGTTAAAGTTACCAACCACGATACTTCATGCAAACTCCTCTGATATGACTGGAGGAGTTCCTGCAAACTTCTCGAGTCATACCAAAGGATTTCCCTTGTTCTCCCCTGATGTACACCACACAAATTTACACAAAATCCTTCATTTTGACCGGAGGAGTTCCAGTCTTCTTCTCCGATAGTCTCCAGCACACTTCATGTCAAAACCGCTGGTATACATCGAAGGATTTCCCATGATCCCTCCCAGTTTATACTAGAGTTTTTCCCATTAAATCCTTCGATGGAGACGTATAACCTCTTCTGGTATCATTCATTGTACGCAAATCTTATAAAAGGGAGCTTACCCTTATATTTGTTATCATCGTTCATTCAAAGATCTTAAGAGAGAGTAGAGATTTCAAGCATTTAACTGCAAGAGATTCACCCACCATCTTCATCACTGCCTACAGGTGTCACCATAATGTACGCAATCATTCTTTCTATGTATTCCCTAATCACTTTCTCTCTCTGAGTTCTTAGGGTCAGGGTTTTTTGTTTTTTTTTTTTTTAAGAGTGAACTTTCATTCGGCCAATCGCCCTATAAAACCCTGCTCATCCATTGATATTTCTCCAGGCACCTACAATCTCTTCCATGCTCTATATTTAGGTGAAGAAGAATTACCTACCCCATATTGAGTCGTAGTCGAACCTTACCCCAACAATTTGAACTTAACCATTTCTCATAAGCAAGTATCGAGCTCGATCTGTCAAACTTTTGGTACTTTTCCCTGAAGGTGAAATTATATGAAAATACATACTTATTTGAAGAATATTTTCCTTAAACCACCATCCTCACGTCAGTCAAGACACCCAAGCATTAGTTTTTCCTTGTCACATTATTATCTTCCAATATTGACGCCAAGCTTGGCGAAATTCAATCCCAAAACCTCTTGACCAAAACCCTAAGCGATGGACAGGCGCTAAGTCTGAATTTTAGCAAGTGTTTCTCCCATAGTCAAATCCTCTCAGAGTATGTAACCCAACTATCCATGACCTTGGAACTCCATAGCTCAACCACCCAAACCCAAGACTTGATCAAACTTACATAATCCTCTTTCAAAACCAGAGCCTTGTACACAAATTTCTATAGTTCACTCGGATTTATTTACACGAACTCCTCTAGTGTTATCAGAGGAGTAAAGATTAACATTATCAGTTTCTTTTGGGATACTTAACATAAAATCCATCGATTTACACTAGAGGATTTAGCATGAATACCTTCGGTGTAAATTGGGGGACTTTATACCAACCCCTCTGACGCGTACGCTTTCCCACCAACATACTTTGCATAAACTCCCATGGCATATTTGGAGACTTTCACATGAACTCGTCTAGTGTACACTTGAGATTCTCACACTAACTTATTTGGTGTGTACATTAACCCATTGGCACACTTAATATAAATTTCTCTTATATACATCGGAGCAGTTCGTATGAATCGCTCCGGTTTCAAATCCTTTGACCTTCTGCCAGGATAATTTTCACCTAATAAGTCTAGATTTTTTCGAGGCTTATACGTCCACAATGCTTGTCATTGTATTGTCATCTTCTAGTGATGATATCCTTCCTAACATCGACATGAGTGACTCCTCGGGTATTTCACATTGGTTACATAGATAAAATTATTTTTGTAAATATGAATAACTCATGGTCTAGTTCTAGAAATTTAATGACAAAATCAGCATGCACTAAATTTTGTCATACACTTAGCAACCTAGAGATAAATGTCATCTATGAACTCTGAAATGTATAAACCCATATTCATAAAATATTATGAGCATAAATACACATTGTCAAGAAATTTTGCAGAGGAATAAACACAGTGAACAACAATCACACATCCATGTAATACTCAAAAATTTAGGCAACCAGCCAAGGAAAACCCCAATGTGGGGAAACCCAAAGAGAGAGAGAGATTTTATTAGCTTCAGGAAAGTTATATCAGCAACAAGATTACATTTACATCCAATAGAAAACCACTTACAGCACCCACACTATCCCTCCAAAAATATGCTTTGAAAATTGTGCCAAGTTCGTACTATTATACGACCCACCCAGAAAAATAGCACCTCAAAAATCGTTCCAATATGTTGGTGTACATCATGTTCTATATGTCTTCCCTTCAACAACAAATACCTTCAATCTGCCTCGATTTGTGTGCCTTCCTTGCCTCAAAAAATGTGCTCACTTCTTTGTTGTACGGATTATACGGATCTTTATAGTACGGCCTCCCACACAACAATAAATTTCAACACTCACAAAACAAAGTTTTTCCTTTGGAAATGTGATCAAGCTCTCTTGGGAAATGTACCCAGCTTGTTTCCCTTTCCTCTTCTTCTCAAATCTCTCTCAGAAATCTATCAATCTATTCTTCTCATTGTTATATCTTGCATACTACCCAATGCATTCTCTTATAATTCGAAAATGACCTTTCACCTTCCAAGTATCTTTTCACCTTCCACATCCCTAAATTCAAAGGCTAAGATCTATTGTTGCCTTTACATGATCAAGGGACATGATTCATTCCCTCCAAAATAATTCACTTAAAATATTAAAGTACCAATTCGCTTTATAACATAAGTGCACTTTATGAAATAAAGTCACTTTAATATTAGAAGGTACACTTTATTAAAAAGTCACTTACATAAAAGAACCAATTTATTACAACTTTATAAAAATCCATTACAAAGTCAAGTGCCTAGTAATGTAAATGTATGGTTACTTCCGCATACAAGACAAAACATGCGGAGTACCTCCCGAACTATAAAATCTAACACTCCCTCTTAGTGATGGATGTACTCGCTGTCATCACCATCATCCGTTCCAATCACATTGTTTGCAGTAGGATATCCCTCTGAACCTGGAGCCAACCTCAACACCTGCACAGAAATCGAACCAGAAGATATTCTTCTGACAGTCGCTTTGATTCCATGTACAAATTTAATGACAAAATCATCATGCACTAAATTTTGTCAAACACTTGGTTTTGTCTTTGGATTAATTTTGTCTATGCTTTGCAGATTTAGAAATGTCTCCAAGAAATAAGGAAACCATCAAAACGCCTGTTGCATAGGCTTTCAGAAGTGACTGCAAACAAGAAGATGAACCTAACATCGCAGGAGTGATGTATGACGATACAACCAACTTCCTGGAAAAGGGAGAATATGTACTCAAGTGGGGAAACATCTATTCAATGTTCAAGAAAAAATCTTTCACCAACGATGTGGGAGATCAAGATGAACTCAATATTTTCAAGAACATCAGAAAATCTGGAATTCATAGAGTAGCAGCCTGCTCCGCAGTGTTTCCTGCGTCAATTCCATTGTATGGATCCTCAAACACGTGGACCTAGGAAACAGATACATCTACAATGTCCGAGAGACCCTATAGCCTCTTTTCAACCCACTGATCTAGCCAACTATTATCATCTGGAGAAATAAACTCCGAAAATAGTTAACAAACTCTTAAGTGGATTCAACCATACAGCTAAAGAAATGTGTTGTGTCTGGTACAATCCAGATAAGCAGTTCAAACTCAGACCAATGGGTGGCTACCCTACAACTGCGCTAAGAAATCCACAACAATATATGGTGGTCATCCTATGCAAGTTATATGGAGATTCAGATGCCTCTAAATTATCACTATCATATATGCCACTGATTCACTATTGTACAGATGAAGGATCATCTTTCAACTGGGCTCACATTTTGTAAGATAACTTTGCAGAGGTTATCATAGCAGTAAAGGAGGCCCCACTTGGAACTTTTCTAAACTTCGACATGTCTTCATACCTCATAGACATCATGTGTGTAGCACACCAATAACCAAATATGGGTTGGTCATGTCAACTAACAGATGCATCCATCCACATTTATTGCAAGGTATTGTGGGAGCACAAATACAAGACAGAATATCATAATATTTGTGAGAAATTTCTAGCCCCATTGTACAATTTCATCTTATGCTCACTAGCTATGTTTATGACATAAAAAGCGTTGACCAGAATTAGGAGAATAGGATATTGGTACCTAATGGAGCATAGCACATACATCAGGGTATTCATGGCCATGAAAGCACCGCACCTACTACCCTGATTTGTCCCGGAAAAATTGGTGCTCCATGAAACAGCATATTAGATAGTGATCAATGGAGTCGAGGGAATACTCCATAGGGATAAGAAACTTGTATGGGCCCCTCCCCGCTCCCATTATGGATTGGTGCCTACTCATTCACCAACACCAAGTAGGCGCAATACAAAGTGGATACTCTTCTTACGTACCACTTCAGGGAAGAGAGATCCAGGAGGCACGATCTAAAGAAAATATTCAAGGAACACTCTAATAAGCTATAGGTGCCTTAGGAATATACTTCAGAAGTATGGGAGGAAGAAGAGGTTAATTACGGAGCCAAGATCTATGATAAAGTAATTGTTATAAGATAAGGCAAACCTATCGGAAGTATTGTTGAGGAATAAAAGGCACGAGAGGAAGCCAAGAAGAAAGTGGAGGAAGAGGCAATAGTGAATAAATTTTTTGCAACTACATCGATGAAATCAGGATCAGTTGAGGAAGAAGAGACAATAATGGATAAAAAGAGGAGAAATAAAGAAAATACCCGCAAGAAAAAGGAAGATTCGGCAGAAAAGAAAAGGGAAATTTGACGAAACTAACGAAACTAAAGCTAAGGCTAAGGCTGATGCAACAGCAGCAAAAGTAGAGGTTGAACATAAGGAAGTAATGGAAATATCCATAGTGAAATCATCGACAGCAGAAGAAGTAGCACAAAGCAGCAAGTGAAGCCGTAGAAAAGGTAGTTGAAGAGCAGCGGAAGAAAGACGCGGAAGCAAGAAACGATGATGATTCACCAATGGACATTGATATCCCAGATATATCAACAGCAAGTGTCAGCAGGAACATGCAATTTAGTGGGATCAATTTATGGATTTGTACCCCATTCAAGCCAACCGAAGTTCCCAACTTGAAAATGTTCACATACGATAAGACCTTAGGCAGGATCGTACAAGAACAAATAAGGAAAGTGTCATTCATAGGGGGCAATATGAAATTGCTACTCACACAAACCCCTATGACAGAAAACGTAAATAAAGACCCAGTCACCATCACTGATATAGGTGTATATAGGTGTCCATCCACCTATTCCACTAGCTTGAAAAACATTTTTCCACCTTGGCAGTTTTTTGGGTTCCAAACTTACGAGGTCGTTTTGAGTCCCTAAACGATTTTTTTTGGGGATTTGGGGCCCAGGGGAATACCGTAGTCACTACCTTGGTCCAATCAAAAAAATTCTTCTCGATTAGACCTTTCCAACGGGCTATTATGCGCCTAAAACGGATATCATATGCAAAAGTTACAACCCCGAGAAGTTGATGTACTAACTTACCCAAACGAGGCGCACATGACTTTTGGCACTTCATCTCCTAGGGTTATGTTTTTGGATGTCTAGGGTTTTTGAAATTCCTGTTTATTATAAAATTCCTTTAGAGCCTCATTGTAACCATATTCTTGTGAATGAGCACAGTTGTCACATCTCTTCTCAGAGATAAGCCGCCACCATTCCAGCAAGCTTGTTTCCCGCTGCATTTTACAGTTTCATCTTATTTCCTTATTGAATAGAGAACTAGTTTTATTGTGTCTCTGTTATTTTGTATTAAGAATATTTTAATAATATGTATTCATTTCATTCTTCTCATAAAATATGGATCAGTGGTATCAGAGCAGTTTGCTCCTTGTCATCTTAATGTATGACCCCAATGAGGTCAGGTTACAAAGAATTGGGTCGCGAGCTTGTTTCTCTTGAGGACAAAAGCTCTCGCACACCCAAACGACCTCTCATGGTAGGAGAAAAGAAAGATGACGAGACAAGAGATCCTTTCAAAAAAATTCTTGAGGAATCCCTCACACAACAGAGGAATGAGATGATGGATAGTTTCGTTGAAATCCTTCGGCGGCTACCAATAGGCGACGCATCTTCCTCGAGCGAAGGTGTTGCCCCCTTCAAGGTACAAATCAACTTCGATATTCCTATATTTGAAGGTCAGATAGATGCAGATGTTGTAAACAAGTGGTTGAATCTACTAGATGGGTATTTGTTTGTCCATAACTTTTCGAATAGAGAAAATATTACTTTTGCGCTCCTCAAAGTCGTTCCCCATGTCAAATATTGGTGGGAAACTTTATGTGAGCAAAAGGAAACAAAGGAACCCTCATTATTTACAGTCACGGCCACCTGGAAATCCTTCAGGGATTCTATTAAGGAACAATACTACCCTGTCAGAAGTTATGATGACTTGTATACCAAATGGACCACACTGCGCCAAGAAAGAGACCAAGCAGTGCCAGATTTCACAAATATCTTCCATACCTTGCGCACCAAGTTGGGTATCAAAGATTCAGAGAAACATCTGTTGCTCAAGTATCATGGTGCTCTCCATAGATACATCCAAACCGAAATGGAATTTCTATGAATATCATCCTTGAGCATGGCCTATCGATATGCCATCAAAATCGAGCAGAAGCTCAAACAAAAGACACAACAATTTGGGCCTGGGAACCCCTCACAGCAAAATCTAGGAAAGGGTGGCCCCAACCCACAGAACAAAGGAAAGAGAAAATATGGATAGTATCAGGACAACCAGTCCAAGCCACAAGCAAAGAAGGACATGGAAAGATAAAGAAAGATACTAGGAAGTGGTGCAACTTTCATAAGAGCCCTTGGCATAACACTACTGACTCCCGCTCAAAGAAGTCGTTGGTGGCCAAAGCGAAAGCCTCTAAATAAAATGCAGGTTCTGACTCTGAGTCCAAACCAGAAAGGGGAATACAGATCATTGACGTGAAACCCAGTGCCACTGTTACTACCACCAAGCTCCATCTTGGTGAACCAGACGAGCCAAAAGAAGGAGAGCGCCTCTTCCATTCATAGATGTGGGTAAAAGGCACCCCACTGCACTTCATCATTGATAGAGGTAGCCAGAAGAACCTCATCTCAGTAGAGGTCATCAAGCGGTGGATTTGCCGACAATTCTGCACCCACAACCCTACACCATTGG
This sequence comes from Picea engelmannii, assembly GCA_009831015.1. Taxonomy (NCBI): domain Eukaryota; kingdom Viridiplantae; phylum Streptophyta; class Pinopsida; order Pinales; family Pinaceae; genus Picea; species Picea engelmannii. Next base: position 252,257 of record ML781636.1, on the reverse strand, counting down.
ATGGCTCTGTCAAGGAACCAATCTCCACGTCATCCAATAGTGTCGATTGTAGTACGGCATAAAGCCCTTCAAAGACAAGGTATTGTGTGATGTTTCTCCTCTCAAAGTTTGTAATGTTATTTTGGTCCAACCTTATTTATGGAAACTTCATGTTGTATATGATTCTAGGCCTCGTAGTGTTATTATTACTTTGAACAAGAAATTGTACAGGATACCCAAGGCAGTCCCTCCTAGTGATATTTCTTTGATTTCTACCAAGCAATGCAGGAAGTTCATCTCTCAGAATGGGAAATTTGTCTTCTTTGTGATTCTCTCTCGGAGTGAGAAAAATATCGCAACCACATCCAGGGCCTCTATGACTGATCTCTACACAATACAGAAGCAAGTGGATAAGGTCATGGAAGAATACTCAAATATCTTCTCCTCTCCTACTGGGGTACCTCTACACTGTCAGGTCAAGCATCCCATTGATCTGACCCCATGCGCACCGCTACCCAATGGGCCAGTATACCACCGCTCTTTGTTAGAAAACAAGGAGATCAAGAGGCAGATCTAAGAAATTCTCCACAAAGGGCACATATGTCCTATCTCATCGCCTTGTGGGAGCCCAATTGTGTTGGTGTATAAGAAAGACGGGACCTAGCGACTCTGCATTGATTATTGGGCCCTGAATAAAATCACAGTATGAAACCAATACCCAATTCCTTGAATCGATGACCTCCTTGATCATCTCAAGGAGGAAAAATAATTCAGTAAGATTGATCTAAAGTATGGCTACCACTAGGTCCCAATAGAACAGACAGATGTATGGAAGACTACCTTCAAGTCAAAAGAAGGTCTTTTTGAATGGTCGGTCATGCCCTTTGGTTTGACAAATGCTTCAGCAAATTTTATGAGGATGATGGACGATATCCTATGACCTTTCACCAATACTTATGTAGTGGTGTATCTATATGACATCCTCATCTACAACAAGACTTAGGTGGAACACTTGCAACATATTCAGCAGGTTCTGCACACCCTGCGGCAACACAAACTATATGCAAAATTGGAAAAATTCTCCTTCATCATGGACAGGGTCCATTACTTAGGATACATCGTTGATCAGCATGGTGTTCATGTGGATCCAGCCAAGATCTAGGTCATCCGTGACTGGCTAGTCCCAACCACACTCACTGAACTTCGGAGCTTCTTGGGCCTCACCAATTTCTATCGCAGGTTCGTGCTGGGATTATCTCATATCGCATGGGCCCTCAACCAAGTAACCAAGGGTGGTGGTAAGGAAACATTTGTGTGGGGAATTTCCCAACAACAAGCCTTCGATGACTTGAAGAAGCATTTGTTCTCATCCCCAGTACTTTCATTACTAGACCTACAGCATCCCTTTGAGATCGTGACAGGTGTTGCAGACTATGTTGTGGGCGTCGTTCTCACTCAACATGGCCACCCTGTGGCATATCATAGTGAGACACTATCAGATGTTGTCTGTAAGTACCCTACTTATGACAAAGAAATGTACTCCATTGTGCAAGCCTACCGCCAGTGGAGACATTACATTCTTGGGAAGGAGACAATCATCCACACTGATCACAAGCCACTACAGTTCATGCAGATCCAAGGAAACTTGCAGAATAGCCGCCATCAGAAGTGGTCAACATACTTACAACAGTTCCACCTCAACATCAAGTATAAAATAGGAAGTACAAACTGAGTTGATGACTACCTTAGCCAACCTTCAGTCATGGAACTCACCATGGTGCTAGACTCTTGCGGCCATGAGACCTCCAGATGGCCCCACCTCTATGAGACAGACCCTGACTTCTCCACCAAATACTAAATGTTGGGTGCCAACTCAATGGTCGCTAATTTCCATATTCAAGATGGGTTGTTGTGCCATCTGATCCATCTCTGCATTCCATCAAGCGAGTGCGCGAAGATGATTTGGGTAGCTCACTACAGTGGAGTGGCAGGACACTTTGGTGTTGAAAAGGCAATGGCAATGTTGCAGAAACATTTCTACTAGTCGAAACTTTCATAGGATGTCGGTAAGTATATCAGGTCCTGCACCTCTTGAGCTATTTCCAAATTGACCACTAAGAAACAAGGCCCATACACCCCTCTTCCTACTCCTAATAGGTCATGGGAATCCATCTCAATGGAGTACATGTCAGGCTTCTCGTCCACCAAGAGGGGAAATGATTGTATTTTTGTGGTTGTTGATCGCTTTTCCAAGATGGCAATTCTAGCCACCTGCAAGAAGAACATCACAGCAGAATCCACTGCCAAGCTCTTCTTTGAATGAGTATGACTACATTTTGGGATCCTACAAACCACTATCTCAGACCATGATAGTTGGTTCATTAGCTCATTTTGGTCAAGCCTCTCATCACTACTGGATACCAAGTTCACCAAATCCACTGCCTTCCACCCCCAGACAAATGACCAAACTGAGGTCGTCAATCGAATGGTCATACATATCATGTGCATGTACAATTCAAAACACCCCTGCACATGGGATGAGAGTCTTCCCTATGTCCAACATATCTACAATCGAGCCCTGCATAGCTGAACTAGCCACAGCTCCTTTCAGGTGGGGTTTGGATTCCAACCATTGGGCCCCATGGATGTTGCACTACCCCTGGCGACCACCTCGACCAACTCATCCCCTGCTCCATTAGATGCTGACAAAGCCACTCAGTTCATTGAGCAGATCCATTACATCCACCAACAGGTTCAGGATATTCTACAAAAGTCTAGTGCCAAGTACAAGCAGCGCCATGATCAACATCAGGTGCCACATAAGTTTCAGGTGGGAGACAAAGTTTGGTTGCATTTTCAAAAAGAAACCCTTATAGGGACCCATCGAAAGCTTCTCCCACTCTATTATGGGTCGTACACCATCACCAAGGTTGTCAATGACAATTCTTTTGAGCTCAACGTTCCCCCCTTCCTTGGTCTGCATCTAGTCTTCAACGTGGCTCTCCTTCGGCCATATTTCCCACCATTATTAGACACCTCAAAGATAGAAGAGAAGTTGAAACCAATAGATCTCAACCCTAAATACATGAAATAGGCATCCAATGATTATATTTTTGACACACAGATCAACGGCACTCGACAGCAAAGGATCCAGCTTTATCGAGCGGTCAAAGCAGGGCAGTTGCTGCACCAAGGCAAGTGGCTCACCCGGGGCCAAATTCAGTAGAAATTTCATAATCTGATGGGGGAAATCAACGCAATGGAGACCATTGCTTCCTAAGGAGGTAGGATTGATCCTAGTATATATTAGTGGCCACCCACCTATTCCACTGGCTTGAAAAACAGTTTTCCACTATTGGCAGTTTTCGGTAGTTTTTCAGGTTCCAAATTTTTGGGGTTGTTTTGAGGCCATAAACGACATTTTTTGAGGATTTGGGGACCAGGGGACTGCCATTGGCACTGCCCTGGGCCAATCAAAAAAAATTCTTCTCGATTAGACCTTTCTAATAGGATATCGTGCGCCTAAAACGGAGATCGTATGCAAAAGTTATGACCCTGGGAAGTTGATGTACTAACTTACCCAAACGGGGCCCACGTGACTTTTGGCACTTCATCTTCTAGGGTTAGGTTTTTGGATTTCTAGGGTTTTTAAAATTCTTGTTTATTGTAAAATTCCTTCAGAGCCTCATTGTAACCATCTTCTTGCAAATGAGTGCAGTCATCACATCTCTTCTCAGAGATAAGCCGCCACCATTCCAGCAAGCTTGTTTTCCGCTGCATTTTACAGTTTCAGCTTATTTCCTTATTGAATAGAAAACCAGTTTTACTGTATCTCTATTATTTTTTGTTAAGAATATTTTAATAATATATATTCATTTTGTTCTACTCATAAAATATGGATCAGTGGTATCAGAGCGGTCTGCTCCTTTTCATCTTAATGCATGTCCCCAACGAGGTCAGGGTAGAAAGAATTGGGTCTCGAGCTTGTTTCTCTTGAGGACAAAATCTCTCACATGCCCAAGCGACCTCTCATCGCAGGAGAAAACAAATATGATGGGATAGGAGATCATTTCAAAATGTTTCTTGATGAATCCCTCACGCAACAGAGGAATGAGATGATGGATAGTTTCGTGCAAATCCTTCGGTGGCTACCAACAGGTGATGCATCTTCCTCAAGCGGAGGCGTCGCCCCCTTCAAGGTACAAATCAACTTCCATATTCCTATATTTGAAGGTAAGATACACACAAATGTTGTAGACAAGTGGTTGAATCTACTAGAAGGGTATTTTTTTGTCCATAACTTTTCAAATAGAGAAAATATTACTTTTGCGCTCCTCAAAGTCATTCCCCATGTCAAAGATTGGTGGGAAACTTTCTGTGAGCAAAAGGAAACAGAGGAACCCTCATTATTTATAGTCGCGGCCACCTAGGAATCCTTCAGGGATGCTATTAAGGAACAATAATTCCCTGTCAGAAGTTATGACGACTTGTATATTAAATGGACCACACTGTGCCAAGAAAGAGACCAAGAAGTGCCAGAGTTCACAAATATCTTCCATACCTTGTGCACCAAGCTGGGTATCAAAGATTCAGAGCAACATCTGGTGCTCAAGTATCACGGTTCCCTGCATAGATATGTCCAGACCGAAATGGAATTTCTGGACATCTCATCCTTGGGCGTGGCCTACCGATATGTCATCAAAATCGAGAAGAATTTCAAACAAAAGATGCGACAATTTGGGCCTAGGAACCCCTCACAGCAAAAGCTAGTAAAGGGTGGCCCCAACCCACAGAACAAGGGACAAACCAAAGATGGACAGTATCAGGAAAACCAGTCCAAGCTGCAAGAAAAGAAGGACACCGGAAAGACAAAGAAAGATACCAGGAAGTGGTGTGACTTCCATAAGAGAACTTGGCATAACACTGTTGACTGTCGCTCAAAGCAGTCGCACGTGGACGAAGTGAAATCCTCTAAATCAGATGTGGGTTCTGACTCTGAGTCAAAACCAGAAAAGGGAAGATGAATCATTGATGTAGAACCCAGTGCCACCGTTGCTACCACCAAGCTCCAGCCTAGTGAACCAGACAAGCCAGAAGAAAGAGAGTGCCTCTTCCATTCACAGATGTGGGTAAAAGGCACCCCACTACACTTCATCATTGATAGGGTTAGCCAAAACAACCTCATCTTAGCAGACGTCGTCAAGCGGTTGGTTCTTCCAACAATGACGCACCCACAACCCTACACCATTGGATGGCTCCGCCAAGGAACCGATCTCTGTGTCAGCCAACAGTTTTGATTGTCGTAGGACATCAAGCCCTTCAAAGACGAGGTATTGTGTGATTTTGTTCCTCTCGAAGTTTGTAATGTTCTTTTGGGCCAACCTTATTTATGGAAACATCATGGTGTATATGAGTCTAGGCCTCATAGTTTTATTATTACTTTGAACAGGAAATTGTATAGGATACCCGAGGTAGTCCCTCCTAGTGTTATTTCCTTGATCTCTACCAAGCAATGCAGGAAGGTCATCTCCCAGACCGGGAAATTTGTCTTACTCGTGATTCACTCTCATAGTGAGCGAAATATTTTAGCCACATCCAGGGCCTCTGCGATCGATCTCTCCACACAACAGAAGAAAGTGGATAAGGTCGTGGAGGAAAACTCACATATGTTATCCTCTCCTACCGGGGTACCTCTGCACTTCCAGGTCAAGCATCCCATCAATCTGACCCTAGGCGCACCGCTACCCAATGGGCCAGTCTACGGCCACTCTTTGTTAGAAAATGAGGAGATCAAGAGGCAGATCCAAGAACTACTCCACAAGGGGCACATTTGTCCCATCTCATCGCCTTGTGGGAGCCCCATCGTGCTGGTGCAGAAGAAAGATGGGACATGGCGACTCTGCATTGATTATCGGGCCCTGAATAAAATCATAGTCCAAAACCGGTACCTAATTCCCCGAATCAATAATCTCCTTTATCAGCTCACGGGGTCCACGTACTTCAGTAAGATTGATCTGAAGTCTGGCTACCACCAAGTCCCAATAGAACAGACAGATGTATGGAAGACTACCTTCAAGTCAAAAGAAAGTCTTTTTGAATGGTTGGTCATGCCCTTTGGTTTGACAAATGCTCCAACAACTTTTATGAGGATGATGGATGATATCCTAGCACCTTTCACCAATACTTTTGTAGTGGTGTATCTGGATGACATCCTCATCTACAACAAGACTTGGGTGGAACACTTGCAGCATATTCAGTAGGTTCTGCACACTTTACGATAGCACAAACTATATGCAAACTTGGAAAAATGATCCTTCAGCATGGACATGGTCCATTACTTAGGCTACATCGTTGATCAGCATGGTGTGCATGTGGATCCAGCCAAGATCTAGGTCATTCGCGACTGACCAGCCCCAACCACACTCACTGAACTTCAGAGCTTCTTGGTCCTCGCCAATTTCTATCGTAGGTTCGTGCTGGGATTCTCTCATATCACATGGGCCCTCAGCCAAGTAACCAGGGGTGGCGGTAAGGAAAAATTTGTGTGTGGCTTGTCCCAACAACAAGCCTTCGATGACTTGAAGAATCGTTTGTGCTCATCCCTGGTACTTTCATTACCAGACCTGTAGCATCCCTTTGAGATCGAGACAGATGCTTCAGTCTATGTTGTGGGCATCGTTCTCACTCAACATGGACACCCCATGGCATATCATAATGAGACATTATTTGATGTTGTCTATAATTACCCTACTTACGAAAAATAAATGTACTCCATTGTGCAAGCCTGTCGCCATTGAATACATTACATTATTGGGAAGGAGACAGTCATCCACACTGATCACAAGCCACTACAGTTCATGTAGACCCAAGGAAAATTACAATGACTGCCATCAGAAGTGGTCAACATACTTACAGAAGTTCCACCTCAACATCAAGTATAAAACAGGAAGTACCAACTGAGTTGTTGACTGTCTCAGCCGACCTCCAGTCGCGGCACTCACGACGGTGCTAGACTCTTGCGGCCATGAGACCTTCGGATGGCCCCACCTCTACGAGACATACCATGACTTCTCCACCACCTACCAAATGTTGGGTGCCAACTCAATGGTCACTAATTTCCATATTCAAGACGGGTTGTTTTTCTGTCTAGGCCATCTTTGCATTCCATCAAGAGAGCATGCGAAGCTAATTTGGGAAGCTCACTACAGTCGGGTGGCAGGACACTTTGGCGTCAAAAAGACAGTGGCAGTGTTGCAAAAACATTTATACTGGCCGAAACTTCGAAAGGATGTCAGCAAGTATATCAGGTCTTGCACTGCCTGCGTTATTTCCAAACCGACCACTAAGCAAAAGGACTTGTACACTCCTCTGCCTACTTCTAATAGGTCGTGGGAATCCATCTCAATGGACTACATGTCGAGCCTTCTGTCCACCGAGAGGGGAAATGATTGTGTTTTTTTGGTTGTTGATCGCTTTTCCAAGATGGTGATTCTAGCCACCTGCAAGAAGAACATCACAGCAGAAGACACTACCAAACTCTTCTTTGAATGAGTATGGGTACATTTTGTGATACCTCTTGTCATTATTGGATACCAAGGTCACCAAATCCACTTCCTTCCACCCCCAGACATATGGCCAAACTGAGGTCGTCAATCCGATGTTCGTACATATCCTGCGCATGTACAATTCAAAACACCCCCGCACATGGGATGAGAGTCTTCCCTATGTCCAGCATAGCTACAATCGAGCCCTACATAGCTCAACTGGCCATAGCCCCTTTCAGGTGGGGTTGGGATTCCAACCATTGGGCCCCATGGATGTTGCACTACCCCTGGCGACCACTTCGATCGACTCATCCCCTGCTCCACCAAATGCTGACAAAGCCACTTAGTTCATTGAGCGGATCCATCACAACCACCAACAGTTTCATGATATTCTACAGAATTCTAGTGCCAAGTACAAGCAACGCCATGATCAGCATCGAGTGCCACATAAGTTTCAGGTGGGAGACAAAGTTTGGTTGCATTTGCAAAAAGAACACCTTACAGGGACCCATCGGAAGCTTCACCCACTATGTTATGGGTCGTACACCATCACCAAGGTTGTCGGTGACAATTCTTTTGAGCTCAACGTTCCCCCCTTCCTTGGTCTGCATCTAGTCTTCAACGTGTCTCTCCTTCGGCCATATTTCCCACCATTATTAGACACCTCAGAGATAGAAGAGCAGTTGACACCAACAGAGCTCAACCCTGACTACATGCAAGAGGCATCCAATGATTATATTTTTGACACACAGATCAAGGGCACTCGACAGAAAAGGATCTATCTTTATCGAGCCATCAAAGCAGGGCAGCTGCTGCACCAAGGGAGCTCCTGCACCAAGGCAAGTGGCTCACCCGGGGCCAAATTCAACAGAAATTTCCTAATCTGATGGGGGAACTCAACACAATGGATACCATTTCTTCCTAAGGAGGGAGGATTGATCCAGGTGGATATCGGTGGCCACCCACCTATTCCGCTGGCTCGAAAAACAGTTTTCCACCTTGGTAGCTTTTCGGCAGGTTTTCGGGTTCCAAACTTCTGGGGTCGTTTCGAGGCCCTAAACGACGTTTTTTGTGGATTTGGGGCCCAAGGGACTAGCATGCGCATTACCTTGGGCCATTCAAAAAAAATTATTTTCGGTTAGACCTTTCCAACAGGATATCGTGTGCGTAAAACGGAGATCGTATGCAAAAGTTACGACCCCGGGAAGTTGATGTACTAACTTACCCAAACGGGGCCCACATGACTTTTGGCACTTCATCTCCTACGGTTAGGTTTTTGGATGTATAGGGTTTTTGACATTCTTGTTTATTGTAAAATGCCTTCAGAGCCTCATTGTAACCATCTTCTTGTGAATGAGCGCAATCATCACATCTCTTCTCAAAGATAATCCACCATCATTCTAGCAAGCTTGTTTTCCGCTGCATTTTACAGTTTAAGCTTATTTCCTTATTGAATAGAAAACCAATTTTACTGTATCTCTGTTATTTTGTGTTAAGAATCTTTTAATAATCTGTATTCATTTCATTCTCCTCATAAAATCCAGATCAATAGCATCTGTCATCATCGCTTTCATGATGGCGACTGAAGACAATGTCAAAAACCTACATCGCCAAAACCTGTAAAAGGATGCAAGAATCAAGAAGCTAGACGAACAACTCAGACAAAAAAAATATCAATGAAGACAACTTATAAAGATTCAATCCTAGTGCAGAGAATGTTAGGATAGAGCTAGAAGAGTTTATCATAGATATGTACGCTCACCTGCACATGTTCCAGGAGATAGAGGCCACCATTATGGAACAACACAACCAAGTTCAAGCCAAAAACACCCATTTATATAATGTTCGGGAAAGCATAGATGATATTGACAGGTAGATCGTCAAAAATCCAGATGCACCAATTGAACTTCCACATCCCGCGAGTGCAGAAAGGAAAGTTGATCTCGCTGCACTTTATTGTTTCTAGCAAGTCAGGTAAAGAGCATACATAGAAACAACCAGCTTAATTATGATTTGTTCACAACAACACAAAGTTGTGCAAGATTTACTAAAACAATGTCATCTCCATCCCCTAGAAGATCTTGGGAAGACTCTTATCATGAAACATATTATAGAGAAAGTACAACAGAGTACAAATCAAAGGCAACGAATAACTAAATCAGCCTCCAAGGTGATGACAAAACTAATTGAACAACACCTCATTCATCCCACCCAGGCCCGCACCATGATCCAGGAATTCATGGTTAATCTAGAAAAATATATGTTGACTCTCAATGATAACATAAGGTTTCCCTCGAAGAATTGGATTACCGCTAGATCATGTCACTTTACAATCAGTTGGAGATTTGGACCGCTTACATTCGAGACAAATAGATGAGTAATAACAGCAAATTTGTATTTGCGGTCAACTGCATCCTATTTTGTCTTTTTCTAACTACCTTAAATTTTGTCTTTATCTTCACACATGTCAAATAAATACTAAGGGGAGCTAAAAAAAATTGTAACCGATTTATGCGGAATACAAGAAGTCATTTCAAGAGTTAGGAATAATTGTATAAATATGGGTGGAATCCCATTTAGAAAGGGATCTTCAAGCATTGTATAAAGTCAAGAAATATTTCAAGGAACTATACCATGTTAATCAATATTGAGAATCCCTCAAGGCCATCTTTTGTGAGAAAGAAAAACTTTTGTATTGTTGTTTGTTGTGAACTATTTACAGTGGAATGTTTGTTACTTGTTGATTTTTGTAGCTTCAGGAGGCATTCCCACAAGGGTTCAAGGAGTTAGGCATGTGGGAATTTTTTTTGGCACCATTCTAGCCTTTCGTTTCAGTGAAATTGGCCTAGAAATGAGGTCAGGACCTCATGGGCATGTTGATGGGCTTTGTGGGATTGTGAAGGGGTTTCACACCCACAAAGAGGATTAAAATATTCTAATTAATTGTTGACTTTAGGAAGGGCTCCTAAAATTACTTATTGGACTCCTATAAAAGGAGAGGAGTAGATTGTGATATCTCATTGTGACATTATGGAGTTAGCATAAGTGAGTAAGCACTTGTTCTAGGAGGATGAAGATTTCACCAAGGGAATGTTTGCACCTAGGAAATCTGGCCTAGGGTTTTCTGGTTTTATTTGTCTATTTTTGGCAGGTAGAGAAGGAACACATGTGAGGCAAGGGAGGTCGCACATGTGGGAGAATGAGCAGTACATGTGTGAGGAAATAAGGTCACACGTGTGGGAGAAGTAGTCGTAGAAAAGAACAAGCAGCACGTGTGGACTTTATGAACCACACGTGCGGACCATATAGGTATGTACAATAATCCAAACATGTGGTATGGACTAAGCAGTTAATTCAAGCCACACATGTGACAAACCTGTATGGATAGGTTTGTATGGTCAAGTGACATCAGTAGTTTGACCTAGTGACGTCAGCAACTTTGCAGGTTCAAAAATTTGCTAAGTTGGTTGTTGAATTTTTTCTAAATTGTTCAGGATAGTTTGTCCTCGGTTTTGGTGAAATTTTATGATTGGGAGAAGGCTGATTTTTTCCTTCACAAATTTATTAAATTGACATTTACATAACTGAAAATTTATGTCTCACATGTGCGGATGATTTATCTTTGTTTTTTTATGTTTTCTCTATTGTAAAGTTTTTGTCATAATTTTAGTGTAAAGTTGTTAAGTGATAACAATTAGGGTTTATTGTTAGATCACTAGGAAGCAATTTTCACATCTAAAATTAGTCACATATAGTAGCATGTGAAAATTGGCATGGTATCAGAGCTGACGTTTTGAAGGAAAGAGAGGGAGTCGTCCTTGAGACACAGTGGTGCAAATTCTTTTATTTTAGGCAGATCACCATGGAGACTTGGTTGGTAGATAGTGGAACTTCTTGTCATATGACAGGGTCATAGAAATCACTCACCCGTTTGACAGAGGAGAACTCACAATTGCAAGTGTAACTTGGAGATAATGCCAAGTATGCAATCAAAGTGGTTGGAACAGCTTCATTTCAGCTAAAGTCCGAAAATCCTCTCAAGATGAGTGAAGTGTTGTATGTGCTTGGACTGAACAAGAATCTACTCTCTATCTCTGCCATGGAGGAAAAAGGATATGTAGTATCATTTTTTTGATGTAAAGGTTCTTCATTGGACAAGGGGATTGAGTCTTGACTCAGCAGAATTCATTGGGACTTCTGATGGAAATCTCTACAAGCTAACAAGTCATCCATCTCAGGCTCTGGTGCATGACAATGATAACCTATGCGATATTTGGCATAGGATATTAGGACACTTGCATCACCATGCCCTACCAATGTTGAGTAATATGGTTACAGTTCTCCCAAAGTTTGGAACTAAACACCAGGGAGTATGTAGAGGTTGTGCACTTGGAAAGAATGACAAGGATGTTTTTCCAAGCAGTGATAGTAGGTCCAAAGAAATCTCGTATAGTGCATTTAGATGTGTGTGGACCAATGTCAATTCCATCAGTTCCATCTACGAGTGGTTTTTAGTATTATGTGACCTTTATTTATGATTATTCCAAGAGGCATTGATCTTGTTCATGAATACTAAGGATGAAGTCTTCATTCAATTCAGGGAGTTCAAAGCCTTAGAGGAGAATCAAATAGAGAATAAGATCAAAGTTTTGAGGTCAGATAATGGTGGTGAGTATACCTCCAACAAGTTTAAGAATTTTTGTAAGGAAGTAGGGATTAAGAGGGAGTTGGTAGTGCCTTTAAACCCACAATAGAATGGGGTTGCAGAGAGGAAGAACCGAACAATAATTGAGGCGGCCAGGGAAATGTTAAATGACAAGGATCTACCCATGATGCTATCGGAAGAAACATGCAACACTACAGTTTACGTTCAAAATACGTTTCCTCATAAGATATTGGAGGAAAAGACTCCTAAGGAGGCATTCACGGGATTGAGACTAAAGATAGGGCACTTGAGGATGTTTGGTTTTCCTATCTATATCCATGTATCTAAGAAGAAGAGGATGAAGTAAGAGATTTATGGGAAGAAGGGCATGTTTTTGGCATAGATTGAGACATCGAAGGCCTATCACATTTACATTCCAAGAAAGTAATATGTTGAGGTCACTCGGGATATCATATTTGAGGAGGACATAGCCTTTAAGAGGTCTCATGATACCACAGCATGTGGTGAGGAGAAGGAGGCTCCAAAGATTGAAGCAAGCATAGGACCATCCAGTACTGAGGAGAAACTGATAGAGAATGAGGAGGAGTCAAAAGAGCTTCTGGATCCAGGGGATCCTCCCAATGATGATTACATGAGACCTAGATGGCTCCAGGATACTTTAATGGATGTAGAGGAGCAAACATCTCCTAGAGGCACCTTCAGGGAGAGTAGGCCTCCACAAATATTCTCTAGTTATGTGGCTCTCATGAGAAACATCATTGATTCTGAGCCTTCCAGTTTTAAGGAAGCAGCAGGCCAGTAGGTATGGAAAGATGCCATGATGGAGGAATATCAATACATCATGAAGAACGGCATATGGGATATAGTTCCAAGACCAAAAAGGAAGTCAGTAGTAACTTCCAAATGAATCTACAAGATCAAGCATACCGTGGATAGCATTGTTCAGAAGTATAAGGCAAGGTTCGTAGCAAGAGGTCTCTAAGAAAGAGGGAGTAGACTACGAGGAGACTTTTGTTCCAGTGGCTAGGTACACTTCTATCCGGACAGTCATTTCTCTCACTTTGGTCATAAAGTGGAAGATTCATCATATGGATGTGAAGACAGTGTTTCTCAATGGTGTGATTGAGGAGGAGGTATGCATAGAGAAACCTCAAGGCTTTGTGGTTCATGAGAGGAAAACTCATGTGTGCAAGTTGAAGAAGGAATTGTATGGACTCAATAAGGAACCTAGGGCATGGTACTCGAGGATTGATGGGTACCTACAGAGCTTGGGCTTCACCAAGAGTGACACAGATACCAACCTATATCTTCTACAAGTTAGTAAGGATCCTCTCATATTGGTTTTGTATGTTGATGATTTATTTCTCACGAGAGATGAGAAGCTCATTACCATGTGAAAAAGGGAATTGGCCTCAGAATTCGAGATGAAGGATATTGGATTGATGCATTATTTCTTGGGATTAGAGGTGTGGCAGCAGTCAAGTGATATCTTCCTTGGATAGGGGAAGTATGCAGTTGAGATACTGAAGATATTTGGGATGATGGACTATAATTCCATGACTACACCTATTACCACCAATTTGAATACGTTGGGGGCCTTAGATTCAGACTTGGTAGATCCCATGATGTGCAAGCAGTTGATCGGTTCATTGATGTATCTTGTCAATATTAGACCAGATATTTGTTTTGTTGTCAATATCTTGAGTAATTTCATGGTAGAACCAAGGCAAGTGCATTGGGTTGCATCAAAACATGTTCTCAGGTACCTTCGAGGTCCAATTGGATTTGGTCTGAGATATGTCTGAGATGATGGAGTGAGGCTACATAGGTATTCAGACTCAAATTGTATAGGTAGTGTAGTTGACAGGAAGAGCACTTATGGTGGTTGTTTCAGCCTGGGATCAGTAGTGGTTTCTTGGTATAGAAGGAAAAAAAAAAAAATTGCACTCAGCTCAACATAGGCTGAGTATATGGCATCCAAATTAGTGATTTGTGAGGATATTTGGATTCGCAAGCTTCTTGCAGGACTATTTGGTCAGGAGTTGGAGCCCATCCTGATTCACTGCGACAATCAGATTTGTATCAAGCTCTTAGAGAACCTATTGTTTCATGACAGGTCAAAACACATTGAGATCTGATATCACTTCATCAAAGACAGAGTACAGAAGGGAGCGTTGAAGCTCCAACACATTTCCACAAGTGAGCAGATTGTAGATATTCTCACCAAACCCCTAGTGAAAAGGAAGTTTGTCTACTTCATAGAAAAACTAGGAGTGGTGGAGAATACCTCCCTCGCTAAGAGGGAGTGTTGATTTTTGTAGCTTCGGGAGGCATTCCCACAAGAGGCCAAGGTTCCAAGCATGTGGAAATTTTTGTTGGCACCATTCTAGCCTTTCGTTTCAGTGAAATCGGCCTAGAAATTAGGCCATGAACTCATGAGAAAGTTGATGGGCTTTGTGGGCTTGTGAAGGGGTTTCAAACCCACAAAGAGGATTAAAATATTCTAATTAATTGTTGAGTTTAGGAAGGGATCCTAAGGAGAAACACACTCCTTACTCATTTCCTTCAATAACAATGTCTAATTTGTATTTAAAAGAGAAAAATTGATCTCTTAAATTTTAATCTTAAATATTTCCAACCCTTGAAACCAAAGTGGACACTGGAATATACTACAAAACTTTGTTCATACTTTGAGTCTTCAAAATTTTGGCACTTCTTAGATTTGACTGTCTTGACTAGTCTAATTGATATTTCTTTTCTATTTCATCTTTCAGTAGATCCTGCTGCAAGTCAAATTGAGCCAAAATATCTCCACCATTATTGTTAATACAGAAAGGTATGAGAACCATCAAATGTATGAAACTGATATGACAAGAACATCCAAGAGATGATCCTCCAAAGGTCACTCATGAGAATCCCGTGGAAATGTTGCACGAATGAACTATGATACGTCTTAAACATTGTAATTGAGTAACTGAGTAATTAAAGTAGATGTATTTTCCTACGTGAAGTGTTCAATGAAAGTTGTATCCCAATAGCTTGATCTCTACCATATGAAATATAAATGAGATCTCAAGTGTTACTGCTTGACTGAACTCCTTATTGACTCCTGATAATAAGGATACAAAGTTTATGACTGTCCAAATTAGTTCCCTTTTTTATTATAACCCAAATTCATCAAAAGTGTGGTTGTGGGAGCAGGTGTGGAAACAAATCAGATGTATAAGCAACAATATTTGTATATTTCAGGAATCAAGGAACATCATAATTAGGGTTTTTCACAATGAATAGGCTTTAAAACATTGATATTTCTATATTTTTCTTTCTTTAATTGTAACTTGCATATAAAACACATAATTATTTCCGAAACTCAATAAAGCTCAATTTTCATTATGAATTCATTTTTCATAGAAATGAAAAAATCATCTACAATTTTCTCTCATGATAAAACTTTTTAGCTTGGGAGTGTTGTATAGTATGGAGTGAATTTTGTGTCAATGTCGGCAGTTTTTGGGTTATTAAGGCATATTTTAAATTCAATTGGGATCAAAAGTCACATAGTTTACTTTTCAAAATCATAGTTTACAATTAAATTGTATGAGTTAGGTCTCAAAAACCACATTTGATCATTTGTATTGCATAGTTAAGATCAAAATTCCTCAATATTGACATTTTATTTACCTTCGTTGCAACTACCTACTCCATAACTATAGAAACATTGGATCTTTTGTTTTTCCAACAGAACCTTAGGACAAAAAAACATTGAGAGATAATGGCATAGACTTCAATGTCTTAGATA
Organism: Picea engelmannii; assembly: GCA_009831015.1. Taxonomy (NCBI): domain Eukaryota; kingdom Viridiplantae; phylum Streptophyta; class Pinopsida; order Pinales; family Pinaceae; genus Picea; species Picea engelmannii. The sequence goes on along the minus strand of ML781636.1, from coordinate 236,269 downwards.
CCATTGCAATTCACCAGGATATAGTGCAAATTCATGATGGTCAATGGTGGAGAGTCCTTTATTGATAGAGTTTATCAAGGAGAAGCCTTGATGGAATGCCACTAATTTCTTTAAGGAGCTTCATCCCAACACACCATACTTGCATCAATTACTTTGCAGTTGACGATCTATTTTTAGCTTGGCCAATCAAAATAATAAACTAGTTTTGTCATTCCCAGATTGTCATTGTCAAAATAACTTTCATTTGCTAATATAAATATTGTCAAATTTGTCTCGTTGATTGGCCTTCGTTGGAAAATATGTGTGTAGCAATGCATGATCTCTTAAAGTTGAAATTTGAAATAGAGGGAAAATATGTGAGTGCAATCATTGTTGCAATGCTTAGCTTATCAATCACTATTGAAATGCTTAGCTTATCAATCACTAAATGGTAAATTTCCCACTTCATAAAAATGCGAAAAATACAATTTTAAACTTATTTGTTGTCGAATTTTATGTTATGGCCATTATCAACATTGCATTTTATTATGCAGTAATGTTGGTGTTGTGTATCCATCTACAATTTATTGCCAAATTTCAAATCCTTGTGCCTGTATATATGTCTTCATCCTTATGCTCCAAAATGCATACTTTTGTCCATCAAACTGTGGTATTCCATTTTTATACATGTTGTTTCTCTCCATGATCTACCTTTCAGTCGTTAAACCGATTTCTAAAGGAACCTGCTTTGAAACCAATTGTTGGATTACTGAGAGGGGGGTTGAATCAGTAATAGAGCAATCTAATCATTTTTAACCATATAATGCAAGTGTTATATCAATGTAGCATTATCATCCAATATTTGTAGAGTAAATAAACAATGAACAAATGAACAATCATACACATACACAGTACACCGGTGTTTTTACGTGGAAACCCAAAGTGGGAGAAAACCACAGAATTGTTTTTCTTATATGTCTTGAATAATTACATTTATTGGAAGCACCAACTTTCTTTGTTTTCCAGCTACAACTGGAAGGAGGCTCCAACCCCCTAGTTTCTCAGGCTACAACTTGAGGGAAGCTCCAACTCCCCAATTCTTTGGCTACAACCATAAGGAGGCTACAACCCCCTATGTTCTCCGGCTACAACCGAAAGGTGGCTACAACCACCTGTCCTTGCCCCGTCCAATTGCCCTGACGTATAAGTAGAATGATGGAACCACTGTCACACTATCACTATGAGATATATTGTTGTAAACTTGTACCAATCAAGTTGCACCAAAAAACATGTACCAATAACATGAACCATGCATAAACCATGCATCAACCTATACCTCAACCTATAATCAACCTGTACCATAAACAAGTGCATCAACCATGCACCAACCTGTACCTCAACCTCAACCAAAATCCCTCATCAATTTCATCATCCAAGTCTGATTTGTAACTCTGTAATAGACCTAGTGTATATGATCACATACTTGCAAACCTTCCTTAACTTTAACAACAAGAGACTATCATTTTCATCAAACTTTACTTTAGTCTCGCATGACTAGTTTTGGATTAGTCAACAACCCTAACTTGAAATAATCATAACTATGTACCTGTAATGAATAAAGAACTGAAAATAGTACACAATGTTCTTCAGTTTGTTTTATGAAATTCCTCCATGTGTCACTACTTGGAACCTCTCAGAAAAGGAGTTATAGCAAAAATGGCATACCTTGTTGAATTTTGGCTTATTCTAGAGAGTGAACTTGTAGAGCGTGCCCCGCACGGAATATTTGTTGTATGGATCTGAAAATTGTACATAGAATACTAAAGACTCTACTCTAACCAACACATTTGGTCTTACTGAATTTGGATCTTTATGAAGAAGTTATGACGTTTTTACCCGAAACACATGTTTTAGACTAGTTTCAAGACTAGCCACAAATCCTATTTTCCACGGAGTGTAACTCCAAAAATACAATGACACACAAGATGAAATTCGTACCACGGCTACTTGGATATGTTTCCTCAATGGCCTCCCAATTTCACGGTCTGAATCATTCTAGAAAAAAATTTATTGCAAAAATGTTGAGATGACCTGTAAATAACATACCTTAGAAAGCATCATCAAAAGAATTTATCTTCCCTTGAATTTCGGCCTTCTTTACTTCACCTTCCCTCTGAAATTCGGCTTAGATATCCTTTGGTTACCTCAGTCACATATAGATATTCAATATGCTCAAGTGTGATAGAAATGAGAGAGCCCTGCCTCTTATTTATACTTTCATGTAGCTTCCTTAGAAGCATCTTCTAGACCACTTTGTCCACATAGCCATTTTATCCACATAGTCACCTATGTCCAACTTTGTCCAATTTTCCACTTGTCCATATATCCAATAGTCACTTGACTACTTAACCCATTTTCCTCATTTTAGGCTTAACCTTCTTATAACCACTTTCCATAATTAGAAAGTTCTCTATTTACTTTATTATTTAAATAATCCTCCTTGACTTTGTCACTTCAATTTATTATTTAAATAATCATCTTTGACTTTATCACTTCACTTTATTATTTAAATAATCATATTTGACTTTGTCACTTCACTTTATTATTTAAATAATCATCTTTGACTTTGCCACTTCACTTTATTATTTAAATAATTTCTTCTTTGCAAGCACTTTGACTTCTTTGACCTTTTGGGGCTTCAAGCCAACATATGAGGGTCCTCCAACTTCGTAAGGCCATAACTCTCAAACCATGAGGAGTTGTGTGACGTTCCACATACCACCAGAAATGGCATGGCATGTACTATCCATGTACAATAGTCTTAACTACAAATATATCAAAACTCATACCATTATACATCAAACAAACTTGGGTCCATTACTCAAACCTTTGTGCTATCAGAATTTGCTACCATACTTTCTTAAAGGGATGACATCAATGACAACCAACCCAATTAATCAACAGTCTAAATGCTCTACCTTTTGGCCATTTTCCGGTAACTTTTTCCGTTTGATTTTTCCCAAAATTTGGTGATGAATGGTTGGATCTACAGATTTGAGTGGCTAAGTTTGTATAATCCTAGTGCCCTAGGGGTTTTTCAGCACACTGAATCCATTTATGCATTCAGAATTGCAATTTAAACAACAGAAAATAATCATTTTGTCCAAATTTACATCGTCAGATTCCGGCCAAAATACCCAAAAGGTAGAACGTTTAGCCAAAGCCTTTTACTACTTCTCAAAATCGAAATCAAAAATTAATGATATTAAATTTGTTTATATACATGGAAGTAATTTTGAAATCTGTTAATTTCCTTGGGAAAACGTTGAATTGCATTTAGAAGTGAAATCTCTTGAATGGAAGTTTCATGATGATGAAAATCCAACCTAGAAATGTAAATACAAGGATCAGAGGTCATTGGATTGCAAGCAAACATAATCATTGGATAATTTTGTGTGTTTGTAGATTGTCTAAATCATTGTAAGATATATGCCACTTCATGCCCATAGGGTGATTAGAAAGGGTAATATCGTCTCAACCTTTTCCAGGACACCCATTCCTACGTTATAGCTTGTGAATATCGTCAAAAGTTCTCTACATAGGGTCATATTTCATTTTGATTAGTGATTCATCTTAAGCATTGGAGAACACAATCTTATACCCAATGTCACCAAAACAAATCTACCTTTCATCCTTGTATATTTAAAGTTGCATGTTTCAAGTTACATTTTTCCAATTTGACTTGATATCTAAGTTACATGTATCAAGTTACATCCTTGTATACTTCAACCACTATAGATCAGTGGAAGAAATTATATTATCAATCTACATCCTTGTATACACCAATGTATAGAAATCATATGATCCTACTTGTACAAAATGTATGGTGACCCTACTACAGATATTGTTGAAATTATTAACACAACTGAGAGGGGGGGGTGAATCAGTTGTATGTGAGATTAAACAATTTTAAGTCTGTTAAAACATTATTAAAACTTCCTCATGTGGTCATCAACAATTTACAGCATATGGACAGTAAAGGTAAAGAACAACAGTCACACATAAAGTATACACAGAGACAGATTTTTCACGAGGAAACCCATAAAGGGAGAAAACCTCTTCTTCTTCGGAATGATAGGCAGTCTTTTAAGTTCTGTACATCATCTATGATTGAGCACCAACTCAATGTGAGGCTGTGACCTCTATTTTACAAGCTGCAACTTGTTTGAGAGCACCAACTCTCTGGTTTCTCTAGCACCCACTAGAAGGAAGCACCAACTCCCTGAATATCCCAGCACCAACTGGATGGAAGCACCAACTTCCTGAATGTTCCAACACCAACTAGATGGAAGCACCAACTTCCCGTTACACAGGCTCAAACCTGTATAATAGAGAACACGTGTTCTCCCTAGCACCACCCTGCCACCCTGGTTTCTCTGGCTACAACCAGATGGAAGCTACAACTTCCTGTGTTCAAGCTCCCACTTGAACCTTTGAGGACAGCAGTCCTCCCGAGCAGCTCCCTTCCACCCTGGTTTATAAATGGCTAAATAAACATTCAACTTTACAGATAATTCAGTTCTTACCAATCTTTCTTTTTTCTATAAATCTAGTCTTCTGCCCACTGTTCTGTTTCTCTTCTCTTCCTCTGTCTATTCAGAAGGTATGCTCTGCATCAACTCGTACTCTCATTCTGCTCTTCTTCAACTCATTCTGTTATTCTGCTCTGCATTTCATCTCATACTTCATGTATGCTCAATCTCCTTCTGCGCATCCTCTTCTTCTATTTTCTTACAGTTTCATTCTTTTTCACTTGCAGAACGACCAACCCAACACAGCCTGTTTCATCTTCTTTTATACACACCAAGACGACGGTTCAACTTCCCAACTCCTTAGGAAAAATGACAACTGTCCAGGCAACTGAAACGCCAACTGATCGACAACTAATTTGCAATCATGAGTCTATTTTGCTAACAGAATCCAAACTAAGGAGTTAACTGTGAGAACGAACAGTAACCCTCCGATCAATACTTGATTCAACGGTTCAGATCTAATCGAGATTTCACACATCGTGATTTCGGTACTCTTGGCGTTCATAGTTTTTGTCACTTACAAATCTCGATCCCCGAAACTTCGTGAAGAAGTCAGATCAACGATCCAGATCACTTCTTTATTCAACGCCTACGATTAAATCGCGATTTCACATATCGCGAAATCGGCATTGTGTTCTTTGCCTCTCTATGTCGCGATTCGCGAAACTCCGATGTGGAGTTTGATCAACGGTCCAGATCTCTTCTTTATTCAACGGTTTTGATTAAATCGCGATTTCGCATATCGCAAAATCGGCATTGTGTTCTTTGCCTCTCTATGTCGCGATTCGAAAAACTCCGATATGGAGTTTGAATCAACAGTCTAGATATGATCTTGACTCAACGACTGCGATTGAATCGCCATATCGCATATCGCGATTTCGGGATTTCTGATCTTAATAATCTTTGACATGTCCAACTCGCGATCCTCGAAACTCCGACATGGACTGGAATCAACGGTCCAGATCAAAGATTGATCTAACGTCTCAGATTACATCGCAATTTCGCAAATCGCGATTACGCTCGTTTCTCCTTGCACTTTAAAGAGCGTGCAGTTTATCCTTGATCCAACGATGGTCAGGTCTTGCTCTTGGATCTAACGACTGAGCTCTGACCTCCTCTTCAGTGCGCTCATCTTGTCTTCATTCAGATCTGACGGCCCTCGTTCTTTTGGGAGATTTGATCAGGATCCAACGATCACTGACTCTTCTCCTCCCGATTATTGTTGCGCTGCTAATCATCGTTGTTGTACTCAAGCCATCACCACTACTGTACTTGCCATCAATGAAAAGTATACGCTGCCTGTAAATATGCTAACAATCCTCTGTACATTCTTCCTGTACTCATTCCATTCTCTATCTGTTACATATTTTCCAACAGATATTGCCTCAAGAACCTCATGGTAGATGAATAATGAAAGAGATCCAAGTCTTGCCATTTGTAGCACCATATTCTTTGGCTTGATTTCCATTTGAAAATTGGGTAAAAAATTGGGATCAATAACTGAAATGTTACATGTTTCATGTCCATTATATGCATCCCCCATCCCAAATAACTGGAGCAAAACAGTTTTTACGTTTGTTTGCAATGATATGTTACCAGAAAAATAGTGGGAAACATAAATGGAATGGGAAACGAGGCTAGAAGGTTTCCAGAGATAAGAACCTGAACCCACCCCCTTTCCTGTGTATATCATGCTTACAAGATTGATTCATGATGTATTAATGTAGTGTTAAGACAAGAGTTGGAAATAAAATGGGAATGGGAACGGGAAAAGGATCAGAACAAGAAATGGGAATGGGAACAGAAATGGGAAAGGAATGGATTGGAAAATAGGTCTCCTAGTCAAGATTATGGTAACACAGGTTTCTAGTAGCATAGCTACAATTTTCCATGTTACCCCCCCATGCCAAGGGGTAGATACAGAAGATCATGTCTCATGGCCCACAATGAAGACAGTGATCCTGACGTACATGATAATCAGCATGTCCACTCATGGCATCCCAGCAGCCCCTCTCAGATTCATCTTTCAATTTTTATCAGCAAAGCTCATCACAACATAGTCTTTGGGAGATGGTAAGCTAGGATCATCATGAGGTACATTAGTCCTTCTTTCATATAGATTATTGTGCTTAGTATACTAGGCATGTGAATGAGGATCATTGGTTGAAGTTGGATAATGAAACATAATCTCAAGAAGTTATGTATGTTTCCTTGTTTCACCTTGGTGGCCATCATTTGTACTATAGTCCCATGTTGTCACCCCTAAGGAAAAGGGGTATTACTGGGGGGATCTCATAAGGGTAACGTTCCATTTCCCCGCTATACTTAACACTTACCACCCTGGAGCTTGTCACAGTGTACCAAACTTCGGTAATGGGTCATGGTTCACTCTCTCGTGAGAAGAGGGGATAAAGGCCCAGAGTTTAATTGAAGTTTCTAATAAAAGTGATAATGAAAGAATATTATGAACGAAAGGAAGAATGGGATAATAAGGACTCTTAAAAGATAGTCCATACTTGAGCTTTGTTCTTTCTGCATTCGCCCTAGTCCCAAAGCATTGAATGCTAATTCTTGAAACCTTATAAAGGGGACTTGAAAATTAATAAAAGGACAATATAAATGGCAGATTAAGGGGTTGGAAAAATGTAGCACCTAGAAAGAGGCAACTCAAGAGAAAGTGCACCCTCCACAAAGGCACTCATAGAAATGAACTAAATGATTCCATAAGCCATAAAGTAAGCCCAGCATGTTTCATTATCACACTTACTCTTGAAGGATTCTTTTCTTTCTTGCTTCCCTCTAGACATATCCCTCTACTTGGGCCTTTTCTTCCATGTTTTGGTTGGAACACCTAATAGGGTCTGATCATGGTCCTCCCATATTTAAACTTGCCAACTTACATAAAGTCTTGAGCTAATATGAAGTTTTAAGGGGATACTTAATGTGAATTTTTTATGTGGATTCTATGTTAAATAGCAGCTTACTTTGTATAATTTAAGGGCTCTTATACCTTGTGAACATTATTCTTACTTTATTTAATACTTTGATTTGACTTGGATGCACTTGACATGGTTCTTTGAAGGACATCCCATGCTTTCACCCATGACATCGTGCATATGTTTACAAGATATGGCACGTGTGATGTAGAGGGTTGAATCATTTGATGGCTTGACATACTCAAACACATGCTCTCACAACTTTTGGACCTTGGACGATGGACAAATGGGCTTGCATTTGCTAGATATGGTCACAATGGCACACAAATGGGCAAGAAGCCCACTTGTGTGCCATGGGGAAAGATACACCCATCTCCACCTTGGACGTTGGGACTTTTTTATGATGATGTCATACACTAGGTTTTGATTATGATGGGGTTTGTTTTCCACTTGGACACCACATGATGACTTGAGATTTGATAGGGAACTTGATGATGATCTTCCACCTCACTTGCACTAGTTGACAATGACATGTGGCCTTGGGAGACCTCCTTCACCTTCTTGAGGGCTTGACGTCACCACACATGTGACCTTATGATGTATTATTTGCATGATTTATCATTCTAGAGGCTATTTTGAGGGGTCGACCCCACTTCTAGCATGGATTATTGATGTTTTACTCAATTATGTGGACAAATAGTGCTTGGTTACCTCATATAAATATAGGAAGCACCCAAAACATTTCATCGTCACTCTCGCACTTGTGAGATAAACCTATACTTGTCTCTTCTCTTCTCTTTTTCTCTAGGATTACTTGTGCGCACCACTTGAAGGGATATTTTATTGGATGCTTGTCTCTTGTTGATAAATGAATGGTGAATTAGGGTTTCCTCCTGCATGAGCTTGACCTAGTAAGTGTTCTTCTTCAAGTTTCATTGCTTATGTGTGGTGTATTTTGGTAAATTCTCTTTTAGAGACTTAATCATTGCATGTTACCTTGATGCTTGAAACCTTAGGAGGGATTAAGAGGCTTTATCCCCCTCCCTATTTTCATTTTATCATTAATTATTGAAGCATTAAGACTTTTATCCTATGGCTTAAGAGGCTTTATACCCTAGGGTTATTTTCTTGGTTAGTTTAATTCCTAGGGATTAAGAGGCTTTATACCCTAGGGTTCTTTTTTTGGTTAGTTTAAGTCCAAGGGATTAAGAGGCTTTATTCCCCTAGGGCTTGATCTAGTTCAATTAAAATCTTGTTGTTAGAGGTTAGAGAAGAAAACGACACCTAGGATTTATGAGGCTATATGCCTTAGCTTGATATTCATCTCTCTTGCACTTAGAAATTTCTATTGTGTGTTCCTTAAATCCATTTCCCAAGAAAGAGAACCGACATTAATCTTGTTTACTACAAGAGATGGTTGAAACCCTAGTTTAAATTAAACACTCTCTCAAAACTTTATGTTAACTTGGATTTATGACATCATTAGCAAGATAATTGTACTTAAGAGCTTTGAATGATCATTGATTTTCTTTCTGTTGTCATAAATCGAATGCTACATCCATTAGGGCTTGCATATTTTTGTATATTTACTTAATATTGTGGCTTAAAGTGCTCAAAATTATTGTTTAGAAATTGGATGTTAAACTACTTGTTGAAGGCTAAATTTTAAAGTGCAATTGCTAATATTCTAGGTTGTGTTTCCCATTGTTGTTATAAAATACTTATGTTGATATAGTTTGGTTTACTACTGCAATTTTACAACAACAATTGGTTTAAGTTGATATCTAGTTTCTAAATGTGAATGGAATGCTACTAACTTGGTAATTGATCATTATGTGCATTGGAAAGTTTCTTGTTTCGTACAGGTTGTCCAATTACCTTGCACAACCATCTTTTATATTTCACCTATTTCAGACTTAACTTATCTCATCTAAGTGACCAAGATAGGGGATTTTAGGCTTGTCTAATATTGCTAATTGATCCCTCGAGGTCACTAGGGAAGCCTCCCTTGTATTGGACCTCTCTCATTTACTAAAACGAGGGAAATGTTTTCTTATGTGACAGTGGTAGATACTTCCAATTGTTACACAAGATTGGGATCTTGTGGAGGGCTTTGCACAAGTACAAATCCTATGATAACACTCCCAATCTAAATTGACATTTTCATTCATGTGATAACACTCACAATCTAAATTAACATTTTCATGGAAGAATTGACAAACTTCAGTGATTCTAGAGAACTTAAACAACTATCTTCAAAGGAGAAGGAAATATATTAGTCATCCAAAAAATTGATCAGGGGACCAATTTATAGGAATATAAAAAAATATAAAAGAAAATAAATCCAAAAAAATGTCATTAATTTCCCACTTAAAAATAAACAATAATGGAAGAATGTAAGTTGTCTCCTAAGTAACATAGGATTTCAGTGACATTGTTGCAATGTTCCCAATCTGAATTGACATTTGTATTGAGGAGTGAGAAAACTTTAGTGGTTCTAAAGTGTTGGACACACGAATTTAGATAAGCGTGATTGTGTTTCTCATTGATATGATACACGTATATGTACATGATGTCTGGCATTTGGATTCGTCTTCTAAGATGTCTCTTGGAATCTCAACGATTGTTACAGTCACTTGACCTTTCACATTCCTTCAAGTGTGTAACCCTAACGTATTATGTTTCCAACATTCCCCCCATTAATCTGAAGGGGTGTATGTGAGTCCAAAAAGAGAGCTGAAATCTAGATGTGGACAATTGAAATCTCGAAGTGGACAACTACCAATGGCTCAATGTACTCTCTGAATCTGGTGGTTTTGCGATGACCACAAACCAAAAGGCTAGCAGAAGCTCATTTATTCTACTAAATGGTGGTGGTGGTTTAAGGAATACCACAAACCAATCCGGTGGTTTACAGATGACCACAAACTCTGGAACTTGGCTCTAGGGCCCAATGGTTCCCAGAACATTTCCTAAGTTAGATCGAAGATGGAAGTTAATGTCTTTTGGTAATTGGAAGTGATCTCGAATGTTGGTTTAAAGATGACCATATATTGTTCTCTATCAAAAACTATAAGTCTTCTACTAAGTGGAGGTTTAATGAAAACCACAAATTGTTGTCTAGCAAAAGTTGTAAGTCTTCTACTAAGTGGTGGTTTAAGGAAAACCATAAACCAATCTATTCATTTTTTGGAGACAACAAACCGAATCACGCTCTCTTGATCACGTTCGCTTGTTACTTCTTGATTGATAGGACTTCGAAAATTGAACCTGACTGTCAATCGTTGATGTTTTCCCCATATCAAGTACAAGGTGAGAAGATACAAATCTTGGCACTGCAAAATGTGTCAATACTTGAGAATGAATTCTACGGTATGACTGAGCTATCTTCTTGATTATTGATAACCATTGCCAAGAAGTCATCCACCCATAGTGGTTATTTACTCTTACAGATTCCTTGTGGTTAAAACATCTATATGAATTATGATTGTTCTTTCCATAATGCTTGCAAGGATGAAGAACAAAACATTGATCTTCCATGTGGCCAGTTCGCTGACAATGTTGGCATTTTGGAATTTGCTCTTGAACTGGAGGAGTTGAATATGATATTTCTCAAAATAATCCAACATTCTGGAATTGTATCAGTTTGGTACAATCAGGAATACGAAAGGTCACTTCCTTTTCATATCCAATATCGGTTATGTACTTATTATATCTAATTTCTTCCCAAGTTCTAATGATTGGCTTGGAAAGAGGAAGTTGAACTTCATCTGCATTCATATCTAAAGCTCGTTCATTGAGTTGCCTCTGTATTGGTTGTTGATGTGAATCATCTTCTTCGAAAAAAAGGGTTGTTCTGAACAAGGATTAGTTCATAATGTCGAAAATTCTTTCATTATATTTCTTCTTGTTGGAGTTGTGATTCAAGCTGAAGAAATTCGATTTTGTTCTACGAATATTGTAAATAGTTAGAACATCATTGAGAGTAGCTATGTCAATTGTGATTGTATTGTCCACAAAAGAGAGTATTAGAGTGTTCAATGACTCTAATAGTTCATCAATTCTTCGAGCCAACTAAACACAGACTTAGACCTTGCAAGGTTTCTTGCAACTCCACCCTTTAACAATCACACTCAAAAATGCGAACAACAAATGGAGGGTGTTGACCTCTACCGAAAATACACCCGTTTACATAAAAACACAAGTAAACTTACGCAAGTATACCTTGATTTTGGTGAATGTGTCGGCGATGTTTTCTTTTGTGTCTGTCACGTCAAACAAATGGTCTTGAAATCCCCCTTGACAACTAAATCACCTCCTGAAGAACCTGTGAGATGAATAGTTGATGGGCTAGGTATAGATTCTAAAAGATAATGTAATGAGGGAACTCAGAAAGCTCTTCTAGATGCAAAAACAAGAGTAGCTACAAATAGTGTTGAGGAGTTATCATGTTGGGTATCATAGTGATCGCAATGTCATCAATGCAACACAACCAAAAGTTCAATCTTCTCACGGCCAATCTAATCTTCAAATATTTATTTGCCAATTCTATCACTAAGCAAGCATAATGATATCAATTGGAAGATGAAGAAAACAAATAGCATCCCCACATACATCAATTCCACAACAGAGTGACAAACAGCTCACTTGGGGCACTACTCTGAAAATGTGTAAGAAATTATTGTTTTCACATGTGAATCGCGAAATTTAGTCATGGAAATCTTGAAAAACTATAGTGCACATTCAAATGAACTCATTCAAGGTTGCACCCAAGTGAATGAAGAAAGACTAGAGGTGGGAAAAACTCTCGGACGCATAATTCTGAAGGTATTATCAGACTTTCGATTAAACTTCTTTCACCTAAAAATGATCTCCTACTTCGACGCTTCAATCAATCCACCACCACTTGGACAACCAGCAGCAGGCTCTATAAACCCTCAATCCACCGCTAATGACTCAACTCCACAACACTGAGTAAGAGATCTGAGGATCAACTAGGGCCCCAATGCACTGATGGACAAAATGTTAAGATTGTTGAGTCTGGGAAGTGCACCAACTTGTATTTTTCTAGGTTTTAGAGGAGAAAATATCACCAAATGCAATTGATTTTTGCATGTGCCAATGAGGAGTATTTCATATACTTGTTGGATAGTATTCTTGTACATTGGATGTCGAAGCTAGTATTTAAATTTGAAGAATTAATTTATATATGTGGTGGACAGGCACATCCAAACATAAAGGAAACCATACGCAACAAACTATGCAAACTAATGGATTGCTAGAAGCTCTCCCACTAACAAGAATGAGGAAGAGGAGGCTTCTAAAATGCTCAACCTTCACGATTTCGAGATGGAGATGTATAATGCCCATGACAAGGGAAAAATTTTATCAATGTGGTGAATTTGGTCACTTTGCCAACCGCAACATCATGAATGGTGTCTGAGTCGTATCGCAACGTCCTTGTGTGGTCATTTACGACTTCCCCAAAGGTGAATATGGTGAATCCGATATAGGAAAATATGATTACAACCAGGGATGAGTTTGAATTTCCAACCGCAACATCATGAATGGTGTCTAGATTATATCATAGCTCTCTTGTGTGGTCGTTTCCAACTTCCAGAAGGTGAATATGTTGAATCTTAGGTAGGAAAATATGATTACAACCAAGTATGAATTTGAATTGTTGTGCGGGCAGGTTGGACCTGTTATCGTACAGTTTGTAGCTAAGATAAAAGTCTATGAGATGGAAGGCCAAACTGGCGTAACAGGAACCTATCCCACCCAATGTCACCACGATGGGGAGGTTCTTTCTCTTTAGGGAGGTTAGTCCTAGGGGAGACGTCCCCGGTGACCTATGGTTTTGAAGAGGCAAAGGCTAAAAGGACAACGATAAGATTTCCCCCTTCACAAGTCACCACCAAAATAGATAGTCCCGGCTAAACAGCCAATAATAAAGTATATCCCTAATGAAGAACACCTGCCTAGAACAAAGCAACAGCAACTGATATCTGCAAGCTATATTTCAACGGGTTAGTACTTCATAAGACAATCTGATAAATATATATAATCAATTAGCAATAAATGTTGACAAAGTCAATGTTTATCAATAGAAATGAAAAATATGACACTTCACCAATAAATATTGGAACAATGTGGCATTCATTGTAACCAATCAAAATATAAAAACGGCTAGCTTAATAACAATAAAATATAACCAAAACAAGAGGGTTTGATGAGGTGAGGTGTCGCTAAAGCAAGGCCTTTCAGCAAACCCTAGAAAAAGTATGGCCCTAGTGTAGTAGACCTAGGCCAGGGACGTCTCACTCCTTTTGGATTTAAAATAGTACGGCTAGCAAAGAGGAAGAGGAAATAGGAGTGTAGATAGGGCTAGGCTCTTTCTTTCCTCAATAATGGCTTAAGTTTTCTTTATCAGGGGACATGAGACAATGACCTACTTGTGTGCTTGTCCCCTAGGTTTTTGATTCAGAAATATTTATAAACAAATGTAATAAATTAAACTACAACCATTCATTTAAGAAGTTTTGTAGAAAAATACTTACAAGTCACCAAGAAATAACCATGCAAACCCTAGTTGTAACACCTTCCTTCAAGAGAAACACCATAAATGCCAAAAAATCTCTTCCTTCAACAAGTGTGCATCACTTAATTCAGCCAAAAACCCAAGATAGGGTGCAAATTTCAGACCTCCTTATTGAGTGAATGAGTAGTGATGCTAAAATGAGGATCAAAATCCTCAATATATATTGTATCAATGACCTAATTTACCTTTTAGGTCATAAAAAGGCCGACAAGGCCATAATATCAAAATCATACTATTTTAACATTAAATGCTAAGTAAAAACCCTAATCAAGTAGAAAGGTAAGACGTCACCCCTTTCTAGGGTGATGTTAGCCCCTAATAGGGAAAATGCAGCCTCCTGAAGTAAGACGTTATCCCTCCTTGGGATCCTCCAAGATGCCACACGTGTCAATTGCCCTATCCATCTGCCAACTCAATCATGATGATGTCATAAGCCTCCTCGTGACGTCCTAGGCCATCTAGAGCCAACATCCCACTAAAAATAGGTCAATCCCCCTAGGTCCAGCTGTGTCAGGGTGCCTCTGGTCGAACGTCCTCTTCTTCTCTGGTGCAAAGTCTCTGATCATCCTCTGCCATGTATCTGCCCCCTAATGGGGGCTCAGCATCCATCTAGTGGGCTCTTCAGCCCCATGGACGTCTGAATTGATCATCTCCCCATGTGTACCAGTCCAAATGGTACATGTCCGTCGAGTATAGTCCTGCACATCAAAGTATATTCCCTCCATGGGATCATCATTCACAGGGATCATAGCAATGTCAATCAAATTTCATCATTAATATTATTAAACACATGCATAAAATCCCTAATACATCAGTCAATAGCTCAAATATGTTACACAAGCCTGCAATACAAGTCTGGGGAAAAGGACAAGGCATCTTATTGGGATAGTGTCCACAGGAAAAGGAAAGTTCCCAGAAAGACTTCATCCAATCCATGTAAGTAGATGATGTGGTTAGGGGATGTCCAAGCATGTGGGTGCAGTAAGGGGCAAGGATGCAAAGTGTTACCTGTGGGTGCCTTTGTAGAAGGCGAGTTGTCCCTGTCATGGATGCATTTTTTCCAAGCCCATTATTGCCTTTCTTCTTTTTATTCTTTTATTCTTTTTTACTTTTTGTTTAAGAGCTAATCAGGGGACACTGCCTTGGCATGGTGACCAGAGCTGATAGAGTTACCCACAAGTACTTTAGCAGAAATGATAAGGTTGGCTCGTGATGAGACCCCCTTTCCCTTGGACATGCAACCAAGAGTCATTGCCCTGGTGTGGTAACCAGCTGGTGGGAATTTCATACTGCTAGGTACCCATGAACCTAATAGGTTGGCTCGTGATGAAACCCCCTATCCTATGACTAGGTCTTGTTTTATTATTTTTCTGGTTCCCTCTTGTTTCTTGCTAAGAATCCTTTTATTGCTTTCTCAGGGATCCCTGGGAGAAGCATATCAAGGTTTTATTCTTAGTATTTTATCTTTTACCAGCTTTCTTTTACCTTCTGGGCCTTTATCCCCTTCTTCCCACGAGGTAAGGTGCAATCCTGAAAATAGGTCAACCCAATGCCCGGACAAGGGGAATGGGATAGATGAGTGGGAAACAAGATGTAAAAGTGGTACTATTATGGGAGAGGACGATGTCTTTTCAGAATTCCTCCCAGTGGCAAACCAAAACCTACAGACACAGGCTTGCTAGGGCACCCTGTCAATCCCACCAAACATGGTCAAGTGGGCAAATGTAAGATCCAAGCAGTCGTTAGAAATAAAAGGAATCAGATGCATACATTTAAAGGTTTTAACGATGAAAAGTGACACATACCATGATACTTGGAATAATTACCTCATGGAGCAAGAACCTCTTCTAATACAGGACCAAGCCGATGGTGATGGATGTTGTTGCTAACGACGGGATGAAGATGAGGGAAGAAGAAAAGGTGGGCCCTCCAGGACCATGCTCAATTCAATCCTGCTCTCGGTACTCCACTTCTAGGACCTGTGGGCCTCGAGACATGATCTCCTAGTTATCCCTGAAAAGTGGGGATAACATCTGGCTCCAACTCGGGGACATGTGCTAACTGTAGAGCGCATGAGAACCTCAGCATCTCTGGCAAAACCTGCAGACCTGCTCAATCTCGATAGAAGTATCAGTAAC
>ML781636.1:132084-192719 GCA_009831015.1 Picea engelmannii | reverse complement strand
TTATGAGACAAATCTATTTATGTTTTTTGAAAAACATCAAATTGTAATTACAATCAATTATATTATTTACAATATTTTAAATTTGAATTCTATACTTTGAATTTTGTACTTTCTGAATACAGTCTCAATGTGTGTCATGTGCTCGATCATCATATGTGCACGCATACCTGGTTGAACTTCTTGTCAAAAATCTCTATTGACATTATCATCGTTTCTTTCTTCAATATTTGCACGTTCTTGTTTCTTTCTCTGATAAAGTTCTTTCCTTTGTTCTATTTGGCGAGTATCATCTCGAGTGTGATCATATTTTCTCTTGCGCAAACGTTTGTTTCCCATGATTTTTATAATTATCTATAAAAGATATGTTCAACAAAGACATCACCTTGAAAAAATGCTCAACATTTATCTTTCAACATATAAATTGTTATTCCAATAAAAACTTGAACAAACATCAATTACCTTATTCAACAAAAACCAAAAAGATGATTCGAAACTTTGTTTAAGTGCTCTAGAAAACCACCATGTATCGATATCGATCATCCGATTAAGCCTATGGAACATAGGGAAGAAATAAATAAAGAAAAGAATACAGCTGCAATCAGTAATAGAAATGCTTTGAAATCCCTATCCTCGAGCTTATATATGTCTATTCATCCGATGAAATGTGTCAAATGTGTTCGGCCGAAAGCCTATTTATACAATTTGGCGCGAAAGGAAACGATGTGTGTCGTTTCATTTTTTCCGACAGACAGAATTCGTTCGACAATCTTTCAGCTGAAAGAATGGTTTTTCGGTCGAAAACCTTGGAAATCGTTCAGTTTTGATAGTTTCCGTTAGATTTTAGTCTTTCGGCCGAAAAAGGAAAATTGGGACGGAAAACTAAAACCAGAGAATTGCTCCAAGCTTAACTGAACTTCGGAGGTTGCGGACTCCTGCAAATACTGAGAATTTGGTTTTGAAATTGACACCAACATTTCCAAAATTGAATCTACTTTCAATTCCTATAATTTGTTTTCATTTTCTTTATTTTTATCTAATTTTATTTAATTTAAAAAAAAAAATCACTACATAATATTTTCAACAAACATTATGATTCGGTGAAATGAAATATCGGTATCTCTAAAAATATACAGTAAAAAATTTGGAAAAAAATATATTCATAATCCTTACACTGTTCTTTTCAAAAGGGTATTTTTAGATTTTAGTTTTAAGTAAAAATTAAGATAGATACAACGTGTAGAAAAACATGTGTTTAAAATCTGCAATGTTTTCAGCTTGGTCAACTTCAAAAAATTCTAGAAATTATAATATTCATTTGTTAGATTCAAAATTATAGTCATAATAAAATAAAGTCTATGTAGATTGTTGCAGTATATTTCGTTTCTTAAAAACACAAGTTTAATAATAGATACATTGTTGTAGAAATAAGTAACTCGTTATCATTCATTTCATGTTTAAGGAACATACTGTTAAACAATTGACATATCAAATCGTGATTAAAAAAAATTGAAAAACAGTCATTGGAAAGCTAACACAATTCTTCACAAGTTTTGTTTTTACTGTAAAGTGAAATTCTAAATAAAAAAAATACTTTAGTATGCCGAAAGTTGAATAACTTGTGAAAATACAGTTTTTTTTCTCATAAAACAAGCAAAAGTGTAACCCATCTTCATGATTTCACCCT
The DNA here is from genome assembly GCA_009831015.1 of Picea engelmannii. Taxonomy (NCBI): domain Eukaryota; kingdom Viridiplantae; phylum Streptophyta; class Pinopsida; order Pinales; family Pinaceae; genus Picea; species Picea engelmannii. The sequence goes on along the minus strand of ML781636.1, from coordinate 191,035 downwards.
GAAGCTCTCAAGGGTAAACAAACTCTCCCCATTGAGGGTATTCGAGGTAAAGAGGCATCCTATCTCTAGCGAGGAGATCTTCTCCTCAATCACTGCATCCATGTAGTAGGCTTCATCGAGCGTCCTTGGGGTTCTCTTATCAAGAGGGAAACTCAGATATCCCAAAAGTGCACGAGTAAAGAGATGGACCAGGTATCTCTCCTCGGGATGATGAATTTCAGGAATTTGATATAGCATGTTCTCAAATCTATCATGGAAGTCTCCGACAATTTCATCCTCAGCTTGCTTTATATGCTCGAGTTCTTTTAATAGTGTTGGGATGTCTTCTGATTGGATACCCCATCTCTCGAGAAAGGATTTCTCAAATTCCTCCATAGTCGTGATGCTGGCATCAGGGAGGTTGTCATACCATTCTTTGGCATTGCACCAAAGAGTGGTCGAAAAAATTTTCATGACCACGTCTTCAGCATAATCATCGACAGGGTAGGATAGGAAGAAGTTCCAGAAATTTCTCATATGATAGTCAGCGCTTTCTCTATCACCACCACTGAATCCAGGGAGCAAATTTATGTATTCAAAGGGCATTTATTGAGGGTACCCCGGGATGTTATTCATGTCTAAAGGCTTGTAGTTTTCCGGGTCCCATTGTGAAGTCATAGTTGGCTTCGTCATTAGTGGAGTCGCCAAATAGATTTCTTGAAACTATCAAAGAAAAAGGAAAAACACCCTAGTGGAGTCGCCAGGTAAGCTTGTAAGATAAGGACTCTAGAGGCAAGGCTTACCAAAAAAGTGTCGTCTGAGGAGAATTGACTCAGTTTTCCCCGGCAACAGCACCAAAATGTTATCGCACAGTTTGTAGCTAGGATAAAAGGCTATGAAATGGAAGGCCAAACTGGCGTAACAGGAACCTATCCCACCCAATGTCACCACGATGGGGAGGTTCTTTCTCTTTAGGGAGGTTAGGTCTAGGGGAGACTTCCCCGGTGACCTGTGGTTTTGAAGAGGCAAAGGCTAAAAGGACAAAGATAAGATTTCCCCCTTCACAAGTCACCACCAAAACAGATAGTCCCGGCTAAACATCCAATAATAAAGTATATCCCCAATGAAGAACACCTGCCTGGAAACAAAGCAACAGCAACTGATATATGAAAGTTGTATTTCAACGGGTTAGTACTTCATAAGACAATCTGATAAATATATATATAAGCAATTAGCAATAAATGTTGACGAAGTCAATGTTTATCAATAGCAATGAAAAATATGACACTTCACCAATAAATATTGGAACAATGTGGCATTCAATGTAACCAATCAACAATTCATTTAATAAATGCTTTAAACCGCCATTCAATTGCTCATAAAGTAAAACGTTGTTGCATTAAAGATGAAATATCCAAAGATGACGTCAGCAACTTAGGGTTCGAAATTTAAAGATTTTTATAGAGTTGTTTGATCAGCTTCACTTCAAGGACTTTCAGATCAGTGCCTTAGGGTTTAATGGAGTCATAAGTGAAGGACGCAAAGGTTGAAGGAGGCAAGATTTCAAGGACTAGAGAGAAAAGTTTCGAGGTGTTGCTAAAGCAGGGCCTCAAAATCGAAACCCTAGGGGAGAGAGGTTCACTCCGGTGTTGCTAAAGAAAGGCCTCGTGCTCTCTCCTCCTTCCCGGAAAACGACTAGCTTAATAACAATAAAATATAACCAAAACAAGAGGGTTTGATGAGGTGAGGTATTGCTAAAGCAAGGCCTTTCAGCAAACCCTAGAAAGAGTATGTCCCTAGTGTAGTAGACCTAGGCCAAGGATGTCTCACTCCTTTTGGCTTTAAAATAGTATGGCTAGCAAAGAGGAAGAGGAAATAGGAGTGTAGCTAGGGCTAGGCTCTTTATTTCCTCAACAATGGCTTAAGGTTTATCTATCAAGGGACATGAGACAATGACCTACTTGTGTGCTTGTCCCCTAGGGTTTTGATTCAGCAAAATATTTATAAACAAATGTAAGAAATTAAACTACAACCATTCATTTAAGAAGTTTTGCAGAAAAATACTTACAAGTCACCAAGAAATAACCATGCAAACCCTAGTTGTAACACTTTCCTTCAAGAAAAACACCATAAATGCCAAAAAATCTCTTCCTTCAACAAGTGTGCATCACTTAATTCAGCCAAAAACCCAAGATAGGGCACAAATTTCAGACCTCCTTATGGAGTGAATGAGTAGTGATGCTAAAATGATGATCAAAATCCTCAATATATATTGTATCAATGACTTAATTTACCTTTAAGGTCATAAAAAGGTCGACAAGGCCATAATAGCAAAATCATACTGTGACGTCTTCCCTAATCAAGCAGAAAGGGAAGACGTCACCCCTTTCTAGGGTGACGTTAGCCCCTAATAGGGCAAATGCAACCTCCTGAAGTGAGACGTTAGCCCTCCTTGGGCTCCTCCAAGCTGCCACACATGCCAACTGCCCTGTCCATCTGCCAACTCGCTCATGATGACATCATAAGCCTCATGGTGACGTCCTAGGCCATCTAGAGCCAACGTCCCACTAAAAATGGGTCAACCCCCCTAGGTCCAACTGTGTCGGGGTGCCTCTGGTGGAACGTCCTCTTCTTCTCCGGTGCAAAGTCTTTGATCATCCTCTGCCCTGTCAATGCCCCCTGATGGGGGCTTAGTGTCCATCTGGTGGGCTCTTCAGCCCCATGGAGGTATGAACTAATCATCTCCCCATGTGTACCGGTCCAAATGGTACATGTCTGTCGAGTATGGTCCTGCACATCAAAGGCTACGCCCTCCATGGGCTCATCAGTCACAAGGATCATAGCAATGTCAATCACATTTCATCATTAATATTATTAAACACATGCATAAAATCCCTAATAAATCAGTGAATAGCTCAAAGATGTTACACAAGCATGCAATACAAGTATGGGGAAAAGGACAAGGCAACCTATTGGACTAGTGTTCACAGGAAAAGGAAAGTTCTCAGAAAGACCTCATCCAAGCCATGTAAGTGGATGATGTGGTTAGGGGATGTCCAATCATGTGGGTGAAGTAAGGGGCAAGGATGCAAAGTGTTACCTGTGGGTGTCTTTGTAGAAGGTGAGTTGTCCCTGTCATGGATGCATTTTTTTCAAGCTCAGTCTTGTCTTTATTCTTTTTATTCTTTTATTCTTTTTTACTTTTTTTTCAAGAGCTGGTCAGGGGACACTGCCTTGACATGGTGACCAGAGCTGACAGCGTTACCCACAAGTGTTGAAATAATGTAACTACAAAGTCTATTCTTCTTATTATTGATATATTATTCATAGGATCAATCCCCATTGTGGATTGATCATGTCGGTTATTGTAATAGGACCAAATCTCGTTTTGTGGATTGGTCATAATGTAATTGTAAAAGGCTAAAAAAGAAGTCGGCCCCAGATAATATTGAAGAAGCCCAGAATATAATAAAGGTGGGTTTACCCACCCAGATTGAGAAGTCGGCCCTGCCAGTGAAGAGACACTTCACACGTGTCAGACTTGTATAAATAAGAAAGCTATCTCCTAACTTAGACACACTTCACTTGTTCAATTTGAGAGACAAGTTTCGGAGCTGCAGTTGGAGAAGAGAGAGAGAGAGTGGCGCATCTTTAGGAGAGGACTTTTTGTATTGGTTTGAGTTATCTCTTGGCATTGTATTGGCAATCTATAATAAGGAAGTTTTGCTGGGTTTTCTTCCCCTAGAGGGTTTCCCAGGATAAATGATGTGTCTCTTGTGATTGTGTATTTCTCAGTGATCTTGTTCTTATGTGTATTGTTATCTATTGAAATGCAAAGAACTATAATAATGGCATAAACATTCACATGGTATCAGAGCCAAGCTTAAGGAAGCATCTTTCGCAAGAGAAAAACGTCACTATTGTCGTACATGCAAATTAGGGCTTTTTGATGGAGAGGTATTTCAGTCCTAAACCATCTAGAAAAGTGTGCCTCCCCCAAGGATCATTTTGGCACCTTCAGCGCACCTTTTCAATGGGTGGATCTCCCGGAAAGTGAAACCCTAGTTTCACAAAAGTACCAGAAAACCAGTGCACCAGAAGTACCAGAGTACCAGAAGTACCAAAAAACCAGAAGCACCAATCCAGAAATCTGCAAAGCAAGTTTGGAGAGGCAAAAGTTGGATTTTCTCAGATCCAGACACACCAGGCTACTCGCCTCAGCCAAGCACACCTCCTAGTAAGATCAAAAATTGATTTTGAGCATTTTCATTTTTTGGTCATTTTTCTAGATCCAAGAAAAAGATGTCTGCAAGCACTAAGCTTGTTGACAAGCTAGAATGACTGGAAAACTTTTGTGCCTTGAAGTATAGGATTGGACTCATCCTTGTTGAGAATGACCTAGCTAGATTCATCAAAGAAGAAGTGTCGAAACCTGCAGATGCCACAGAGAAAGCAAAGCATCAAAAGGACACAATCAGGGCCCAAAGAATCATTGCAGATTCTATCAAAGATCATTTGATCCCTCACGTGTCATCAAAGAATACTCTGAAAGAAATGTTTGATGCCCTAACCAGATTATATGAAGGAAATAACATAAACCGAAAGACGAATCTTAGATCTCAGCTCAAGAATACAAGAATGCAGAAAGGAGAATCAATTGAAGAATACTTCTCCAAGATCTCAGAATTCAAACAACAGTTAGAAGCAATTGGAGACACCATAGACGAAGATGAACTCATAATGACAGCCCTAAATGGTCTCACAAGACCTTGGGACACATTCATCCAAACGATTTGTGCCAGAAAGGAGAAACTAAAGTTTGATGGTCTATGGAAAGAATGCATCCAAGAAGAGACAAGAGTTGTAAACCGTGAAGCGTTACTAGCAAGGGATGATGATCAAGCCCTAGCTACTCACACCAAAAGTGGAAGGAAGAAACCTTACTTCCAGAAAGAGTCTTACAAAAAATCTCAACCCCCAAACAAATTCAATCATAAAAAATCTCATCCAATAAGATTTCAGAAGAAAGGACAACGCAAGAAAAGAGACTATTCATCTATACAATGTTATCATTGTGATATGATGGGAAACATGGCAAATTCTTGTCCAGTCAGACGAGAAGAATACAAGAGGAAACATAAGAGGCACCATGCCCACATAGTCGAAGATGAAGAGCCACCTACAAAGATGATAAAAGAACAAATCAAAGACCATGTCTTGATCTCGACCCTCTCAGGATCGATAACACTTGGAGAGGACACGTGACTCATTGATAACGGTGCATCAAAGCACATGACAGGTAAGAGAAACACTCTTTCTTGTATTTTATAAAAGAAGTTTTCTCAGAAAGTGACACTTGGAGATGATTACCAATATCTCATCAAGGGAGTAGGAGAATCAAACTACAAGCTAGATTCAGTAAATTCAATAAAGATGAAGGACGTAATCTATGTACCAGGCTTGAAGAAGAACTTACTCTCCATTTCAGCTTTAGACAAGGAAGGCTACAAAGTTGTTTTCATAGATGGAGAAGTTCTTATGTGGGCTAGAGGAGAAACCATAAATGAAGCAATCATTGGAAATGAAGAAAATGGTTTATATAAGCTAAAGGGTCACTCAGAGACTTCCATGACCCATGCCATTGAAAATTCATGCGAACTTTGGCATAGAAGATTAATTCACATCAACTACAAGGCGCTACCATACATATGCAAAGCTGTCACGGGTTTACCAGAACTCAAGGTTGATCAGAAAGGCATATGCAATGGATGTGCGTAAGGGAAGAATATCAAGAACCCTTTTCCAAAGAGGGACAGCAAAGCAGAAGGAGCCCTAGAACTCATTCATTCGGACGTGTGTGGCCCAATGCCATCATCCTCCATTAGTGGGTATATATACTATGTATCATTCATTGATGATTATTCTCGTAAGACCTGGATATATTTTTTGAAATCTAAAGATGAAGTATTTAGCAAGTTCAATGAATTCAAAGCCTTGATAGAGAATCTTTATGAAATGAAGATTAAGATACTCAGGTCAAATAATGGAAGAGAATACACCTCAAAAGAGTTCGTGAACTTCTGCAAAGATATTGGGATCAAGAGGGAACTCACTACTCCTTATAATCTTCAACAAAACAGTGTAGTTGAAAGGAAGAACAGATCGATTATGGAAGTTGTGAAGACCATGGTCCATTATCAAGATCTTCCTATGTGCTTATGGGCATAAGCAGCAATGGCAGTTGTTTATGTACAGAACCAATTATCCCATAGCACACTTGGGTTCAAGACCCCGAAAGAGATGTTCACCGGAAAGAAACCAGAGGTAAGCCATCTCAAAATATTTGGCTGCCCAGTCTTCATACACATTCCGAAGAGAAGAGAAACACGTTGGAACCCTCAGGAAAGAAGGGAATGTTTGTGGGATACTGTGAGGTCTCCAAGGTCTTCAAAATTTATATACCAAGTCACCGCCACATTGAGATCAGCGGGGACGTGACCTTTGATGAAGATGCAGCGCTCAAGAAATCAAGAAGATGCCAGCTTGAAGAACTGTATGAAGAGAAACCCGTAATCCCCGGGATTGCAGAATCAGTGAGCGAGGTTCCCAGAGCTGCAGAACCAATGAGGGAAGTTGTAACTTCCCCGAATGAGGAAATTCTTGAAGACCATGATGTAACAGAAGTTCAAGAACCTCCTCAAATGACCTCCTCCCATAAAAGAAAGTATGTTTGGACAAGAGAGCTTATTCAAGATGGAGAGAAGTATGGTGTTCCCGAAGGAACTACAAGACAGATGAAAAAGACCAAAGTCATTCTCCAGTTACACTGCTTTAATGTGTGATCTCCTAGAAGAGGAGCCTACTTGTTTTGAAGAAGCCATTCAGAAGAATGAATGGGCAGATGCCATGACAGAGGAATACCAATCCATAATAAAGAACGATGTATGGGAAATAGTTCCCAAACCGAAGAGTAAGGATGTGGTGTCGTCAAAATGACTCTTCAAAATAAAACATACTGCTGACGGAAGTATTGAGAAGTATAAAGCAAGATTTGTCGCTCGTGGCTTTTCTCAAAAAGAAGGCATTGACTATGAAGAGACATTCGCTCTTGTAGTCAGATACACTTCGATCAGAACTATCATAGCCCTTGCAGCTAAGATGAAGTGGAAGTTACACCAGATGGACGTGAAGACAACCTTCCTAAATGGTGTCATCGAAGAAGAAGTGTATATAGAGCAACCTCAAGGATTTGAAGTTGAAGACAGGAAGTCTCATGTCTGCAAGTTGAAGAAAGCCTTATACGGATTGAAGCAAGCTCCCAGAGCTTGGTATGGTCTTATAGACAGTTTCTTGACAAGCTTGGGCTTTACCAAAAGTAAAGCAGATTCTAACCTCTACTTCAAGGTTATGAATGATGAGCCAATGATACTATTGCTTTATGTGGATGACTTATTCTTAACTGGAGAAGAAAAACTCATCACCGAATGTAAGAAGAGACTCGCAACGAAATTTGAAATGAAAGACCTTGCCCTAATGCATTATTTCTTAGGTCTTGAGGTATGGCAGAGTCCAGAGAGGATTTTCCTTAACTAAGAGAAGTATGCAGTCGAAATCCTGAAGAAATTCGACATGTTAGAATGCATGTCCATGAATACACCCATGGAAGCGAAGCTGAAGCTGTTGGTCGATACTTCGTCAGAATTGATTGATGCCACACTATATAGACAGATTATTGGATCGATGATGTACCTGACAAACACCAGACCAGACATTTGTTTTGCCGTGAACACCTTGAGTCAGTTTCTGGTAGAACCCAGACATGTTCACCTTGTGGCTGCAAAACATGTGATGAGGTACCTTAAGGGTACATTAGATTATGGTCTCAAATATGATGGAGATCATGATTTCACATTGAGTGAGTATACTGATTCAGATTGGGCAGGAAGCGTTGCTGACAGAAAAAGCATTTCAGGATGCTATTTCAGTTTGGGATCAGTCATGATCTCGTGGCAGAGTAGGAAGCAATCCAGTATTGTTCTCAGCAAAGCGGAAGCAGAGTACATTGTCGCATGTTCTGCTAGCTGCGAAGCTATATGGCTTTGAAAGTTGTTGACCAGTCTATTTGACCTAGAGATGGAAGCAACCACGATCCTATGTGACAACCAGAGCTGCATAAAGATGACAGAGAATCTCGTATTACATGATAGGTCGAAGCACATAGAGATTCGCTATCATTACATCTGTGACATGGTGCAAAGAGGAGCCTTAAAGCTCCAGTACGTTAGCACAGATGAATACGGTGTTGATGTGTTGACCAAGCCTCTATATCGTGTAAAGTTTGAACACTTTCGAGATAAGCTTGGTATAGTCTGAAAGGACCCTCCCAGGAGTAGCTGATGTGTTCCTTGCTTCTGACCTAGTTGTTAGACGTAAAGCAAGATGATGTGTTCATTGCTTCTGACCTCGTTGTTAGACGTAAAGTAAGATGATGTGTTCCTTGCTTCTGACCTCGTTGTTAGACGTAAAGCAAGATTATGTGTTCCTTGCTTCTGACCTAGTTGTTAGACGTAAAGCAAGATGATGTGTTCCTTGCTTCTGACCTTGTTGTTAGACGTAAAGCAAGATGATGAGATGTGACTAGCACTGAGCTTCCGACTTAACGGCTGTGACGTAAAGTCAGTCTAGTATTATGATGGACCAGCCTCGTGCTGTGATAAGGAATCAATTTTATACTGATACATATTGATGCAGATGATGATGGCATTCCTTTGAGAATGACGATGTTGCCGATGAAAAAAACTTTCGATGATTTATAGATATGCCAACCAATGTTCCAAGATGATATTGACGATATTGTCCTCATGATGCCACTGATGATGCAAACCTCTCTCACCTGATGTTGTTGAAGAATACCCTTCTTGTTAAGGGGGAGTGTTGAAATAATGTAACTGCAAAGTGTATTCTGCTTATTATTGATATATTATTCATAGGATCAATCTCCATTGTGGATTGATCATGTCGGCTATTGTAATAGGACCAAATTCCCTTTTGCGGATTGGTCATAATGTAATTGTAAAAGGCTAAAGAAGAAGTCGGCCCCAGATAATATTGAAGAAGCCCAGAATATAATAAAGGTGGATTTACCCACCCAAATTGAGAAGTCGGCCCTGCCAGTGAAGAGACACTTCACACGTACCAGACTTGTATAAATAAGAAGGCTAGCGTCTCACTTAGACACACTTCACTTGCTCAGTTTGAGAGACAAGTTTTGGAGCTGCAGTTGGAGAAGAGAGAGAGAGACAGAGAGACAGAGAGAGAGAGAGAGGCGCATCTTTAGGAGAGGACTTTCTGTATTGGTTTGAGTTATCTCTTGGCATTGTATTGGCAATCTATAATAAGGAAGTTTTGCTGGGTTTTCTTCCCCTAGAGGGTTTCCCAGGATAAATTTTGTCTCTTGTGATTGTATATTTCTCAGTGATCTTGTTCTTATGTTGTTGTTATCTATTGAAATGCAAAGAACTATAATAATGGCATAAACATCAACAACAAGTACTTTAGCAGAAATGAGAAGGTTGGCTCGTGATGAGACCCCCTTTCCCTTGGCCATGCAACCAAGAGTCACTGCCCTAACGTGGTAACCAGCGGGTGGCAATGTCATACTGCTAGGTACCCATGAACCTAATAGGTTGGCTCGTGAAAGTGGTACTATGATGGGAGCGGACGATGGCTTTTCAAAAGTCCTCCCAGTGGAAAACCAAAACCTACAGACACAAGCTTGCTAGGGCACCCTGTCAATCCCCCCAAACATGGTCAAGTGGGCAAATGTAAGATCCAAGCAGTGGTTAAAAATAAATGGAATCAAATGCATACATTTAAAGGTTTTAATGATCAAAAGTGACACATACCATGATACCTTGACTAATTACCTCATGGAGCAAGAACCCCTTCTGATACAAGACCAAGCCAATGGTGATGGATGTTGTTGTTGACGACGGGATGAAGATGAGGGAAGAAGAAAAGGTGGGCCCTCCAAGACCATGCTCAGGTCAATCCTGCTCTCGGTACTCCATGTCTAGGACCTGTGGGCCTCGAGACATGATCTTCTAGTTATCCCTGAAAAGTGGGGATAACAGGACCAGCAACAAAGGCTATAGTTTATTATATTTGGCTCGCAATTGAAATGTTTATACGTGAAATTAGACAACAAGGGTTTTTTTTATCTGGCCAACAATGGCACGAAAATTAGGGTTTCGATTAGCAAGAACAACGCAAGAGAGACGTGAGAGGGGATTGAGTTGAGCGACAAGAGCATGAGACCAACACAAATTACGGTTTGGCAAATGGTTTTGCACACCAAAACACGGATTGGTAGAGAGAATTGACCAAAGCGCAGAGGAACAGACACGAAGGCATTTATGCAAGCTGGAATGAGTGCCCGAAACAAACTCGCAGATGGGCAGAGAGAATCAAGCAGACTAAGAGACATTTTTGCAGAGTGGAATGAAAACGCCCAATGAATAACGAAACAAAGACATTTCTGGATTAGGAAGACTCAACTATGGACAACTAGCATAGCTCAAATCAAGCTTAAGAACCAAGGCCACTCTGATACCACTGTTGGACACAAGAATTTAGATAAGTGATTTTATTTTTCATTGATATGATACACGTATAAGTACATGATGCCTGACGTTTGGATTCGTCTTCCAAGACGTCTCTTGAACTCTTGATGACCGTTACAGTCACTTGACTTTTCACATTCCTTCAAGTGTGTAACCCTAATGGATTAGGTTTCCAACATAGATAACTTAAATCAACTATCTCCAAAGGAAAAGGGCAGATACTAGTGATCCAAAAAAATTGACTAGAGACTCTCCATCATTGATCAGAAATTTCCACTAAAAGATAATTTCCTACACTAATTTCCCACTTAAAAATAAACAATAATAGAAGAATGTAGGCAGTCTTTTAGGTATAGAATTTATATTTTGAAGATGACAAGAAACACCGGCAAGTCTCCACAACACAAACGAACCTATATTGAATAGCACCTCCACATAGTGTATTTAGCTTAAAATCATCTCATTCAAACATTGTAATGCAAAAATGCAAAGACTATACAAAAACCATTGTAGAATTAAATTAATATAAACAGGTCGAACAAATCAAAAAAAGCAAATATCATAGACAATGAAGTAGCCTGGGTTTTAAATATCATGTCAAATGGTATTTCCCAGCCAAAACTTTCAATTGTTGAAAAAAATGTTGCAAATTGGGTACCAGTTTGTAAAAATACAAAACGTAGTGAAGGCTTATATATTAATACAAGCAAATTAATATTTCCTTTCTACTCATGGTTTCTTTCCAGCTAACTTTTCAGTCAAAAAGTATCAATGTCATTTGGAAACCCCTCAGATCTGTACAAATTAGATTTGAAAACGTTCATCGCCTGTTAACATATTTACAGCATCATGAAGCCCCATCAATTTTTACCACATTGCTTATAGATCTTGTTTTCTTTGATGAAATTATAAAGGTCCTTGAGTCGCCCATCCAATAATTGAATGTAATACAAAGATGCACGATCAGAGATTCTCTTCCGCTCATCTAAAGCTCATATGCTCGAGATTTGGCCTCCAAAGATCTAACCATATGAAACCACAAATATGCAGTTCCCACAAGTCCTTCAAACAAGAAGGGATGATCTGCTCCATGCAATTTCCTAGAAAAAATTGCAACCATATCGCAAACAAGCAGGTAACCGCACTATTAAGGCAGCATAATGTTATGTATATCAAAATTGCATTATGAGACTTAGTTTTGGCCTTAGAATTTGGGGACCAGAAACTGCTATTTCGCTTTGCCTCAATATTCATATGAAATTAATGATGCAGTTGGACCCGTCACAGGAGATATCTCTGGCGTAGTCCATCTATTCGACTATCTACCTTCTCGGCAGTTGGACCCGTCCCATCTCCGACGTGCATGGCTTCTCTCAACCCGTTCACCGCAACAATCACCCTCTTCCTGGAACTCAAACCCTCCTCCCAATCCTTTTTAGAAAACTTCCCCAACCCGTTGTTGGTGCTCAGCGCTCGTACATTTCCAACATCTTGCGAATTGGGTATTCCGGGATTTGGAATCTGGGTCAGCAGAAATACAAACGTTTCGAACATAATGAGTGGCGTTAGGAATTTGCCATGGCATAACAGAGCAGAACAGAGGACTAGAGCAAGGTATCTCAATGCAGAACAGGAGAGCCGACAACAGGAGGGAAGAAAAAGTTTGAATGTGTTCTGCGGGCAAATTCGTAGAGGCAAGTAGGGTGGCGCGGTGCATTATCTCAAGTAGACCTACTCCCCCTGCAGGCACGTGACCAACATGGCATCGACCTGTCCCAAGTGAGGGGACCACCAGTGGACAAACAACAATGGGAGACCCGCAATGGAAAGAAACAGAGAACAGCGTACATGAAGAAACGGTGGTCGACAAATGGTGGGTGATGCGGATGGTGGAGGTCACCAAAGACAGGACAGGTCCGACCACCAGAAAAGTAAAAAAGTCAAATATATAGACTACACCCTCTTGACCTATATTGGCACACAAAGGTGAAGCTTCCCTACCATATGGACACAATGTCAAAGAAGACTTCCTCCCCTACTTTTACAAAGCAAGGGCATTGAATAAAACCATATTGAAGGAATGTGATTTCCTCCCCTACTTTTACAAAACCTGACATTGTATATAAAACCATTTTCGATATAATCAAGTAGTAGGAATGTGAGACGTTGGCCCACCCACCTTAACCATCTAGAAGGAACGAATGGCAAAATGATTGAACAGTTGATTTCAGGATCTACTCTCATCCCATGTTCTAAAATCAAATACATTCCGTGCACATGATCTAATGTCCATATCTAGTCAAGTTTAATATAGAACACAAAAATACTGACAAGTCAATTTAATACAAAGCATCTCGTTCTTACATAGCTGTTCAAAATTTCCATGCTTGCAAAAATACACAATGAAATCATCCAAACCTTAACAGCAGCATGATCAAAAGCACTGACCATGATAAAAAATGCTCATTACAATAATATAAATCAACCACAGTTCTATGGCTAAAAATCCTCTTTCACTATCTAACTACAGTTAATAATTGGTTTCGTTCATGCACATTTCACTGCCTTGAATACTTGAAATGCGACATTCCTTCAATATTTTTTATTTCTCTTACGCTCAACAGTCTCTATATTTGCAAAATATTCAGGTGGTACAACGCCATTAAAACCCTCTGTCAAAATCACTCCGTTTTCAGAAACAAAAAGCTTCATTCCACCTAGAAAGAGTCGGTGAAAGAATTGCTTGAGCTCCAACATTATACTCAATAAGAAATTCATTGAAAAACTAGCAGAACCTTGAAACAAAAAACACCTTTACCTTGTAGAGCCTTTTTTGTATCTAAATATATAAACACTTCACAGTCACTGCGCATCCCTATAAATAGAAAGTCAAAAGATAGCAAAATTAGAGAAAATAAATTGAATGCATATATTGTATGATATCCATGGTCATTGACCAAGACTAACCTGACAACTCAACTTTCACACTTTGCCATGTTAGAAGAATGGTCAACAAATTTCCAATTAGTGGACCACGATTTCAGAATTCAATATTGGGTTCAATAAATTCTAGGGTTGCCAACTTGACATGTTTATATATATCCCTGTCATGTCTACCCTTTGGATGATAGCCATGTAAACTCCATTGCTTTGAAATGTGGATAATTTGGATAATAACAGACTTCAAACATTAAAAATATAAAATTTCAAGACTAAATCGTTTAAAAAGCTAAAAAAACTAAAAACTAAATCATACTCGTGTCCCTTGTTCCTTTCTGCTTTCCTCATCATTGTCCATTCCTTTCTCTTTCACAAGTGTTCAATGTGCAAATAATTGGAGGCTAGAATAAATAACAGAAACAGAAATAACTATTTGACTATGCCTCCCCATACTAAGTATTCATAGGTAGATAATGGGGAAAAAATGGCATTTTTTAATGTTTCCTACCATATATTGCTACCATCCCTCTATCTATAATGCAGAGTTCCTATTACCACAAAGCGCAAGGGAACTCCATGTCTGCATAGCTTAAGGCTTCTCATTTTCTGCTAATTCTTATGTATATTTAATAATGACACTAGCTGAAAATCTGGCATTATTGTGCCAAAAACAACATAACCACTTTTATCTGTATAACATACTCTTTTTATACATTGCAAGTTGTTTACAGGAACATGTTTGCTTCTGGTAACCTTTGGAGCTAACGCCGGCTTCGAAAAAGTCCATGCTCCCAAAGCATAGAGTTGTAAGTTTTTTCCTCCTAAAATTATATATTTAAATTAATGCTTGTTTACTTTAGTTTTCTTATTTACATGAATTTTATTTATTTTGTTGATTTTAATGTATAAGTGTTACACAGATGTTACACATCTCATGATTCATCCATGCTAGGCTGTAGAATGCACCTCACTTATCTTGGTGCAATCATGAGTTACATTGAAGACAATTGAATTTTAGGAGGAAAAAGCTTACAATGCTAGGCTTTGGGAGCTTATATATATAAACCAGCATAGATCCATCTTAACTCCAGATCTTTTAAGCACCAAGAGATTTTGCACCTCGATTTATTTTTAATCCTTCTCAGTGCTTAATAGATCCAGAGTTGAGATGGATCTATGCTGGTTTAATTCTTCAGATATGTTTTCCTACAACCTGCATTGGTTTGATGCTGGCTTTATGATATTTATACATATTTATAATTCAAAAGAATTCCTTAAATTGTATCATACAAAGGAAATGGGAAACCAAAGAACAAGAGAAGCAAAAAATTTGTCGATCCTCTAACTTGCTAGATATGTGGAGAGATGAAAAAAAACAGTGAAAAGCAAAATCTTTGAAGTCTACAAAGTAAATCTAACGTGTTTCAGATATGGTATGATGCTCGTGATGTGTAAGCTACATGTAACAACAAACCATTAATTTAAATTTGGAATGACAATATTGTTGGTCTTCTGCCAACTATAATATACCTAATCTAATATAATGCATCTGTGTGCGTGTCTTCAAGGGCTTCATAACTTGCTTTAAAAGTGTTTCTAAGATTTTGGCTAAAGATGAATGGAGTGCATTCTTCCTGTGTGTAAAACATATTTCCAAGGTGAAAAGGTCATCAAATATATAACCTTCAGCCAAGCAATCAAAGAGTAAATGCCTTGGTCAAGAATAACTAGCATATCCTATGTATAATGACTTATCTATTTTCCGTAGGACACAAACAGTATTAAAAGGCTACAAGGTCTGAAAGACGACTTCAAAGCATCCCTTCATTAGTCCACAAAGAAAGCAATTCTGAAGAATATGTTGAAATAATGTAACTGCAAAGTGTATTCTTATTATTATTTGATATATTATTCATTGGATCAATCCCCATTGTGGATTGATCATGTCGGCTATTGTAAAAGGACCAAATCCCCTTTTGCGGATTGGTCATAATATAATTGTAATAGTCAAAAGAAGAAGTCGGCCCCAGAATATATCAAAGAGGCCCTGGAATATAATAAAGGTGGTTATAACCACCCAGATTAAGAAGTCGGCCCTGCCAGTGAAGAGACACTTCACGCGTGCCAGATTAGTATAAATAAGTAGGCTAGCGCCTCACTTAGACACACCTCACTTGCTCAGTTTGAGAGACAAGTTTCGGAGCTGCAGTTGGAGAAGAGAGAGAGAGAGTGGCGCATCTTTGGGAGAGGACTTTCTGTATCAGTTTGAGTTATCTCTTGGCATTGTATTGGCTATCTATAATAAGGAAGTTTTGTTGGGTTTTCTTCCCCTAGAGGGTTTCCCAGGATAAATGATGTGTCTCTTGTGATTGTGTATCTCTCAATGATCTTGTCTTTATGTTGCTGTTATCTATTGAAATGCAAAGAACTATAATAATGGCTTAAACATTAACAGAATACATACCACTAATTACACCACTGTCTTTTGATAAACCTCTTGCAAAGTGGACATGATTCCTTTTCATGCGGTTGAGGCCATTCTTCTTAATTAACTCCAGATTCTTCAAATAAGTTCCATGTACACACACTGCATTTAGTAAGAAAAAAATTATTATGTGTTCATTATCCATATATTTGTATAAGATTTCATTTTTCATTCAATAAAAAACTTATTCTATCAAGCAACATGTTCGTATACAAATCTGGACTGGAAGCTTTACAAAAGAATATATCTCTTGCAATGCAGTAAAAACAAAAGGAAGAACTCTAACTAAACTAGTGTTGATGTTTGTCATACAAGTATCGAATTCCATTGTCAATTTCTAAACACAGAGATTACACCATGCATACAGATTCCATAGAGATTGCACGCAGATGGGGGTGACAAAAAACAAAAACAAAACAGAAAAGAGGAGGAACAAACGGTTTCATCCTTTCTTCAAAAAGTAGTAACTTAAGATTAAACACTTGATAACCAAAAAACAATATTTCTGCAATATTATTCAGCAGGCCAACGTGAAAATGACCATTACTCAAGACATATATTGATCATGGTGAAATTTTTTGACAAAGATTCAACTGCACAGCATCCAATGATAAGATTCAGGTAATGAAAATATTATGAACAGAAATACTAAACCCACTCAATTGTTGTTCTTTAAATATAATAAGAGCATTACCGATGTACAAAAAAGAACGAAAGAAGATATAGAAGGGCACTGTCAAGAGATCGTAATACATGTATCAGTGGCCTCCCATCAACTACAACTTGCCTTTCAGTTTCATCTTGTCAATGAAAACAACCATGACATTCACCTTGCCAAGAAAACAAAAAACAAAAAGAGAAGTATAAGATACAATTTCTCACCTGGAACGTCTTCAGCTGACAGGATAGGTTTCAACAACTCTTCTGAGTCTATAAACTGCCCAGAAAAACATGGATCAGTCAACTATTTGAAAGAAATTTCTCAAACTTCAAATAGATAGCTGCTACATTAGAAAGTGGCCAGACACAAATTTGACATAATACATATATGATCTAGTTGACTAACAGTTAACTGAAAGGCAAAAATCTGGATCAGCTTCCCTATAAATAGCAGTATTAAGTAGAAACGTATACATTTCCAAATCTAAGAGAATAGCACCATAACTTAATGCAGGTACTAATTCAAGGACAAATTTGATCAATATTTTGCCATTAAATTAAACAATTTAAGATTCACAAGTTAGCATCATGAACAAGTTAGAAACAAAACAGAAGATATAATCAACATGTCAAAAATAGAATACAAAAAGTAGCAAGAAGCAATAGCTGAGTAATACATTAATACTGTGTCCTTGGTTTGCTCTAATCAAGAGCACGCTCTTTTCTTCCAGTAAACCAAAGCGTTGCTTATTATCCCTCTTTACTGCCTGGAAAATTTCAATGTTGAATGATATCAGTCACAAAATTTACATTGTGGTAGCTTCATCTTTAATACATATCTGTGAGTTTGAGTGGTAAATAACACTCAAAACAAATGCAACAAATATGTCCATATAATGCTTATAGATCAAACATCTACCAGATCCATTCTGAAAACCAACCAATAACAAAAAGGTCATTATGTTCTTCCCATGAAGAATCCAGAAAACATTTTGGCTACAGGGTAGAAAGAGATGTAAAACATCAAATGCTACTACGGCATATGCTACCTTCTCGGAATAATAAAAGAGTCAAATCAGGTAACAATATATTCTCTGAATATGAAAAGAAACAGAATAAAAATGCTCTAATTTGTATGGACTCCCAAAAGTTCTTTTGACACTGCCTGAATTGTAATCAATTTTAAAAACCATCCCTGAAACATGGCTGGCCATTCATATATCAACGCATGGAAAATGGCTTGTCAACATAACGTTCAGTATCTAAATGCTGTAAAGTAATTGTCAGGGACTACAAGTTTTTGGTGACAGGTAAAATAAATCATATCAAAGCATATTAAGAAACAGTTAAATTATGGAAAATTTCAAAATCAAAAAGGAAATTTTGGTTCTTCAATCTAATGTGATGATCCTTAACTGAGAAATAATGTCTGCTATAGGCATCATATTACTAACTTGGGTACACTAGCTTACTGACAGGCAGATTACAAAAAGCATGGTCTGATTAGATTGCCAACTCATACTCACCTCTTTGATATCATCAATAGAGTGAGAGTTAAGGGGAACTCTTGCAGGAGTTTTCACATTCAGCTTCAACAGATCTTTGACTGCCACATATCCATCACTTCGAATGTTCAATTTCAATTCATCAGCTCTATGCCGCAAAACAGATGACCTGCAGCAATAAGAAGGTTCAGCATTAAAGGATTTATGATTATATATATTAGATACATACATGTACATATAGCCCCAAGGGTTTAGCTCAATCAGTTGATCCATCCCCCAAAGGCATATTGCCAATGTGGAGACCAAAGGTCACAGGTTCAATTTGATCAAGTCCCTTGGGGTTACCAGCCGCTCTGGCAGCTGGCAGTTGATAGCGGAAACTGTCCTCTATATGGATATTCAGGGAAGAAGGGGGGATCCCACAAAGTGTTCTTCAGAATATATATATATATATATTGAATAATTACACCATGAAATAAGTAAATAGATCCCTGCAGACTGGACACAAGCCCATGAATCTTCACAAGCCACAGTAACAAAAGTAACCAAATGAGATCAGAAACAAGGAACAAATTATGTTTCTATTCATTAGTTGATAAGGTCAGTTGATCTGACTTTATGATCCTTACAAACTACTAACATTCAGAAAAGTAAAACTGCACCATCCTGAAAAGATTGTGATGATCTTTGACCGTGACACCTTGACTCAGAGATGAATGGTACCAATTCATTTTATTAAGCCTCTTTACCCAATAACTGACATTTGATAGCACTAACAGCACTTTCCTAGAAATCTAAGGAAAAAATCTACTGACTGAATAACATGCAGAAGAGACATCACCAGAATTATCCAATGTTATGCCCTTTCTCAGGCTGTTTCTATTGTTCATGATTTGGATAGGAGATACCTTTGCCATTATTGTTTCTTATGCCTAATGTGATACCTGATCAATTGGCCACCTTAGCATTTGCTCATTTACTCTTCTAAGGTATGCTGTTTAAAACAAAAAGATGCAGAGCAGTAAGAAGCAACGGGTAATGCATGTGGGATTATAATCTTAGGAGAATCCACATAAGCCAGAAACCAAAAGCAACTAAGATCTGAATTAAGGTAAAATACAACAATTAGAATTTAAACTTCTTATAAGCTAAAAGGAAAACTTGTACACATGACATGACCAAATTCAACTCTAAATCTTCCACCATGGACCAGTCCAAGTCTCCCTGAGAAAAAGAGCAAGGAGGTAACCTTAATGAACAGTGGAATCTATCTAATACCCTTGAGAAACCATTATAGGAGGGATCACTGAAACAAATATATAGGTGCCTACTGACTTAAGCAGATCTCGGTTCATTAAACTACTCCCAAGACATTTAAATACTATTCATCAATTGTGTTATTAATTTACTAAGAAACCTAACCAACTAACCATATTTAGGTAACATGAAGTATACATTACAAAACAATGCATGCAGTTGCTACAGGTGCACAAATCTTCAACATATTTATGTCCAACAATAAGGCGTCCCGGTGCCCTTGCTACAGCAATCCTTAGTTTGGTATGACAAACCTGACAGCCAAGCCATTGAAGACCTAGATTGGATGCTGAAAAAGGAATCCCCTGTACAGAAGGGAAAAAAGTAGCAGTAACAAGAGCAATGCGCACAACCAAACAAGCAGAGAAAGAAGAAAACAGAAAGGAGCAATAACTTCATTCATTCTAATGAAGATGACAGCAGAGGCTCTTTAGTGCGAATCTAAAACACTGGGATGCAACACAACTTAGTGATAAACATAAGCCATTTATCTTTGATCAGGATGCACATTCAGCCAAAATGCTAATTTACGGTCTCATAAGTAAGAGTGGAGCTATTTTTTCATTTTATTTTTGCAGTATGACAAGGGTTGGGCTAAAGAAGTCTCCCTTGAAGAAGACAGTCCTCCCATGGAGCAGATAAGCCAAAACAAATCGCCAAGAAAATCACATTTGCCCAGGCACATCAGTATAGCATGACACAACATATGGCTATGGAACAATTGCCACAACTGAACACTTACCAGAGATGGACTAGCCTCTAGGTAATGTATTAAATGCTTAAGGTCTAGTATTCCAATCCCTAAGCAGTCTTGCTAGACTGTAGCTGTTGAAAAAATCTCACTATCCCCAGCACCTAGATACTTTACTACCTTGAGTTTTTCCTTGCTGATAATTAAATTACAGCACACAGAATAAAATATACTAGCTGGAAATTAAACAGCAGAAGCAAAAATAGAAACCAAACTTCACGCAACACAGAAATTCTGCCCTTCAAATCAGCTTTTCATTAAATAATGACTCCAAGCTTACAAAGCCTCCCTTACTGGAAAATGGCCCACAGAGGAAAAATACAAATACAACAAACCTGGCAACTCTGGCCCTGAAGAAACCCTCTGCTGGATCTGCCCAGATCTGCCTGCTAGACACTCAGGTCTGCACTAGATCTGCCTGCTGGTCCTCAGATCTGCAAGATCCACCTGATGGCACCTCAAATCTGCTAGATCTGCTCGCTGATACCTCAGATCTGCCCTTGATCTGTCCACTGGTACCTCTGCTCTGCACTAGATCTGTCCGTTGGTACCTCAGATCTGCTTATTGGTACCTTAGATCTGCCTGGTGGTACCTCAGATCTGCTAGATCTGCTCAATGGTACCTCAGACTTGTTGTACGGCTTCTCTTCCTGACCTGCAACTTGTTGTTGGACTACCCAGAAATCTGCCCTTCAATTTCTGACTGCTGGGTTTTCTCCTCTTGCTATACACTACTTGCACTTTCCTCCTTTGGACTTGATCTCTAGATCAAAGTCCTTCACCCTTCCTGAGATCCCCCTAAGTCACAATCCTTCGTGACTCAAGCACTTGAGCAAAAATCCTTATTTGCTTCCAAGTGAATTACTCATGCACATGAGCAAAAGTCCTTCTTTGCTCCTATGTGCTCTCGTGTGTCTTTCTCCTTCACCTAGCCTTGCTTTTATAATCTTGCGTTATGACCGAATCAAACATAACCCCAATCTCCAAAGTGATTGATGGTTGAGATTAGATCTCAACTCACTTGAGATCAATGGCTAAGATTCATTGAATTCACTAATGCTAATAACCTTAGCATTTCATTTAAGTAAACTCACTTTAATTATAAAAGCACTTTACTTTAATAATTCCTTTAATTAAAGTAAATTACTAAAGTTGAAGGCTTTGGACGACTTCCACACGTCTAGACACTTAGACCTGTGCAGAAGTACATGTTCAATGCTACAAACATCAACACTCCCTCTTAGTGAGGAAAGTACTTCTTGAAGAGCCACCTAGAACTGGTTGTCCTTTCGATCCGGGCACAATGTCCCACACATCATCCTACACCATGGCATTCATCCAAACCTGTTGGTCTACTGCTTCCTTCAAACTATAAGACTTGGAATAGATGCTACTCATTGGTGCCATGAAGTTTACAAACTTCTTCAGAGGCCTGCTCTCCCTGAATGTGCTCCTAGGAACCTCAACATGTTCTTGAGCATCCCTCAATGTCTACATAAACCACCTGAGTCTCCTGACAGAACTGGAAGGGTCTAACTCCTCCTCCCCACCCCGAGGTTGACTCCTTGAACTGGAAGTCTCTGAATGTTGTTCTCCCTTCGAAGCCTCTTGCTCCTTGTCCTCTGTCGCTGACATCGATCTACACACATCTGAATGTATAAGATCTAAGATCCCCTTTGACCTATTCTCGTTGCTTGGAAAAGTAGCCTTAGCATCCTTGCCCAGTGCACACCCTTGATGCAGGAGCATCTCTCCATATCGACCAACCAGCCAACCAGCCACGTCAGCGCGCATGCATTCAAAATGCTAAAGAGAGAGGCGCAGCCTCATTTAAAATTTGAAATTGAATGTAATTAAATGTCTAGGCTGGTGAGCCATGAAAGCCATGCCTTTGAGCAGGCTGTAGATAAGATAGGCATTTAATGTGTTGTGTGGCTGAGATCTAGATCCGATTCTGGACTAGACAGCCCATTCATTGTAAATTGAATAGGGTAGGTAGACCTGGAGGGAAGCGCTCGATGAGCCCCTCAGGTAAAAGAGATTTTGAGATCTCATTTTGAGTAGAGTTGTTGTAATGGTTGAGTTGTAGAGCCGAGAGAGCTCAAGAACACCATTGTAAAGATACAGGCATTGTTGCCATTGTTAATACAAACAGCAGTTTTTCCTGCATTATTCTGTATTGAGTGGATGCCTGGGAGTGTTCCCTTTATTCTGTAAATGTATGTTGTGGTTGTATGTTTGCAGAGAGTTGTGTTTGATTTCAGGTTGAAGGTCTTTGAGGCTTCACACCACGAGGGTGTGACAGAACGTTGAAGGTTCTGATAGCCAGGGTCTCTTTTCCTGACCTCCTGCTCACAGGATCGCTCTAAATCCTCTCTTCAAGCCGAATCAGCTCTTTAGATTCCCCAGTGGAATCCCTGATGAAAACCTGACCCAGTCCACAGGTCCTTCTTCCTCTTCCACGGCCTTCAGCACTTGACCGTGGTTATCCCCGACTCTGTATTAGGGTTTGGGGTTTCGCGGTTCTCACTGTCGAGAACTCCTTGCCTCTCCAATCCCCGATTTGCGATGAGCTCTTTTCACGCGCGAGCCCTCCTGAGCTTAGCTCCTGTCGCATATGACCACGCCTCCGCGACCGTGGCCTCACTTCCCTATCCGAAGTTCAATCCTCAAAACCCGATGCACCCCTTTATGCGCTAGCCCTCCTGGCTAGAGCATGGTCCATATGACCTGTCTCCGTGTGACCTTGGTCTGACACCTCCATCGGAGTTTCGGCGTTTACGATGACACAATGTTTATGTCCATAGGACTCGCGATTCTCCGATCCCCGATGGCTCCTTTCATGCGCTAGCCCTCCTGAGCTTAACTCCCGCTCATATGGCCAGCTCCCGTGACCACTACCTTGTTCCGTCGGGGCTACGGGGTTTGCGATGTCACGATGCAAACGCCTACGGGATTCCCGATCGTCCAAATCCCGATTCTCCGTTTAGTTGACAGCTGTCCTCCACTACGACACCTTTCTTCAGTCTCGATATGCTGACAGTTGTCCCCCACTGATCGGGGTTTCGCGGATCGCGATTTCAAAATGCACGAACCACTCGTCCACGGGATTTCCGATTTCCCGATGGCTTCAACTCCGATGGCACTAGATGATTGCCACGCGTCCCTCCAACGGACGATCCCGTTTTCGTCGAGATTTCGAGACTTCCAATGTCCCGGTTCTCATGACCTCGAGAACTCCGATTTCCCGATGGTCGATATCCCGATGCCCTTCAGATCTCTGACACCTGTCCCTCTGAACGGACGGCCCAGATTATGTCGGGGTTTTCAACTTGAATTTCCCCGATCTCTTGTCCACGAGAATGCCGATTTCCCGATGCGCCAAACGCCGATGGCGCTTGATCTCCGCCACGTGTCCTCTGCCAATCGGACGGTTGAGATCAACTCTCGCGTTTCGAGACTTGAAGTGTCCCGATTCTTACAACCTCAGGAATCCCGATTTCCCGAGTGTCGATATCCCGACTGCTGAACCCTGTGCAGTTCCGGCTTGATCTGACGGCTGACGAGATTTCCGCTCCAGATCTGACGGCCCAGATCTGTTCTCTTTCTCTGCGCTCCTCCTGAGGCTTAACCTCTGCACAACTCCTCCCGATCCAATGGCTGACGGGATTTCCGAGTAAGATCCGACGACTGTCGGTCTCTTTCTGATGTAGGCTCCTGTGCGCTTCTCCTGGCGCTCCCTTGGACGTGAATCTTCAACGGTCCAGATCTGTTCTCTCCTGACAATCTGACGACGACTGCTGCTCCGCCTGAGCTTGCACGATTTCTCCTCAGACTTGGGAGAACTTAGATTTTCCAAGGCCTCTGCCTTGTCTTCTTTTCTCTGCGAACTCCTCGACTGTGAGTTTGGCCTGCGCATATAAAAACGTTGCCCTTCCTGAGCTTCTCCTCCTCGAATCCTCAAAGGATTCTCCCAACTCCTGCACTCCTCGCAAAGTCTTCTCATGCACACAGCACGCTGTCTATCCGACGAAAACGGGATCGTCCGTTGGAGGGACGCGTGGCAATCATCTAGCGCCATCGGAGTTGAAGCCATCGGGAAATCGGAAATCTCGTGGACGAGTGGTTCGTGCATTTTGAAATCGCAATCCGCAAAACCTCGATCAGTGGGGGACAGCTGTCAGCATATCGAGACTGAAGAAAGGCGCCGTAGTGGAGGACAGCGGTCAACTAAACGGAGAATCGGGATTTGGACGATCGAGAATCCCGTAGGCGTTTGCATCGTGACATCGCAAACCCCGTAGCCCCGACGGAACAAGGTAGTGGTCACGGGAGTTGGCCATATAAGCGGGAGTTAAGCTCAGGAGGGCTAGCGCATGAAAGGAGCCATCGGGGATCGGAGAATCGCGAGTCCTGTGGACATAAACATTGTGTCATCGTAAACGCCGAAACTCCGATGGAGGTGTCAGACCAAGGTCACACGGAGACAGGTCATATGGACCATGCTCTAGCCAGGAGGGCTAGCGCATAAAGGGGCGCATCGGGTTTTGAGGATTGAACTCCGGATAGGGAAGTGAGGCCACGGTCGCGGAGGCGTGGTCATATGCGACAGGAGCTAAGCTCAGGAGGGCTCGCGCGTGAAAAGAGCTCATCGCAAATCGGGGATTGGAGAGGCGAGGAGTTCTCGACAGCGAGAACCGCGAAACCCCGAACCCCGATACAGAGTCGGGGATAACCACGGTCAAGTGCTGAAGGTCGTGGAAGAGGAAGGAGGACCTGTGGACTGGGTCAGGTTTTCATCAGGGATTCCACTGGGGAATCTAAAGAGCTGATTCGACTCGAAGAGAGGATTTAGAGCGATCCTGTGAGCAGGAGGTCAGGAAAAGAGACCCTGTGGGGTGATAGGTTGGACCTCTCTGCATCAACCCTGCTGCTCAATATTGAAATCCGGAAGACCCAGTGACAATCTCCCTTAGAATCAGCAACGCCCTGTAGTGCACGTGTCCCATCCTCTTGTGCCACAACTCACACAGGTTGTCACTATCGTGTACCAAGGCATGAACAGGCTTGCCCTTCAACCTATATAAATTGTCCTCTCTAACCCCACTGCTCACTACTATGTCAAGGGTAGCTCCCTCTCGACGTATGAATACTTGTTCTTTCTTGAACATGACTATAGAACCCCTATCCTCCATAACTAAGAGCAAATTCTTCTTCAATCCTGGTACATGTAACACATCCTGGGCTTCCAATGAACCACCTGACTCAAGCTTGAAAAAGATTGTTGCATCACCCTTCACTACACAGTGCATACTTGGCATCATTACCAAGCTCCACATGGATCCCTAAGTCCTTTGTCAAACTGTTGAATAGCCTCCATGCATCTGTCATGTGGAACTGTCGTGTGCTTATTCCTTCAAGCACCCACAAGAATTTCACTACTTGTTTATAGATCTGCAAAGATTTCCTTATAGATCTAACAGATCTGTTGCACAAACTCTTGTGTATTTGAGATTGGTCTCCCTCTCAGAGTGCAAGCTCTAATACCATGTTGAAAAAATCTCACTATCCCCAGCACCTAAATACTTTACTACCTTGTGTTTTTCCTTGTTGATAATTAAATTACAACACACAAAATAAAATATACTGACTGAAAATAAAACAGCAAAAGCAAAAATAGAAACCAAACTTCACACAACACACGGAAATTCTTCCCTTCAAATCAGCTTTTCATTAAATAATGACTCCAAGCTTACAAGGGCTCCCTTATTGGAAAAATGTCCCACGGAGGAAAAATACAAATACAACAAACCTGACAACTTTGGCCTTGAAGAAACCCTCTACTATATCTACCAGATTTTCCTACTGGACACTCGGATCTACACTAGATCTACCTGTTGGTCCTCAAATCTGCAAAATCTGCTTGCTGATACCTCAAATCTGCTAGATCTACCTACTGATACCTCAAATCTGTGCACCAGATCTGTCCATTGGTACCTCAGCTCTGCACTAGATTTGTCTGTTGGTACCTCAAATCTGCTAGATCTACTTATTGGCACCTTAGATCTACAAGATCTGCCTTCTAGTACCTCAAATCTGCTAGATCTACTCGTTGGTACCTCAGATCTATTGTACAGTCGCTCTGCCTGACCTGCAACCTACTGTTGGACTACCCAGAAATTTGTCCTTTCATTTATGGTTGTTGGGTTTCTCCTCTTGTTGCACTACTTGCACTTTCCTTCTTTGGACTTGATCTCTGTATGAAAGTCCTTCCTCATCCTTCCGGAGATCCCCTTGAGTCACAGTCCTTCGTGACTCAAGCACTTGAACAAAAGTCCTTATTTGCTCCCAAGAAGCACATGAGCAAAAGTCCTTCTTTGCTCCTATGTGCTCTCTGTGTCTTTCTCCTTCACCTAGCCTTGTTTTTATAATCTTGAGTTATGACTGAATCAAACATAACCCTAATCTCCAAAGTGATTGACGATTGCGATTAGATCTCAACTCACTTGAGATCAATGGCTAAGATTCATTTAATTCACTAATGCTAATAACCTTAGCATTTCATTCAATTAAACTTACTTTAATTATAAAAGCACTTTACTTTAATAATTCCTTTAATTAAAGTAAATTACTAAGGTTGAAGGCTTTGCATGACTTCCACACGTCTAGACACTTAGACTTGTGTGGAAGTACTTGTCCGATGCTAAAAACATCAACAGTAGCAACTCGGTTCACATGAAAAAAAGATTAATAGCATGGGTAACTTACTGAAGACCCTGGAATGGTGTTTTGGTTAAAGACTCATATACACAAGTAATAGTGTCTTGAGTTCCAAGAAAGTCCGACATGTGAAATAAACACTCATAGAAATGAGGAAAGTTTAGTTGTGAAAGAATTCCAAAGCAATGCAGAACAAGACTTGATTCCTTAGGTGAATCTCCATAAACAAATTGGCATCATTAACACTTAAAAAAGATGAAGCCAATTACTTGACTTTGCATGATGAACTCGAGCAACCACAGAATATGAAAAACATTACTGGAGTGATGAAGTTGATAATTTAGTGAAGTCAAGAATATCTCAAAGCTTAAGCATTCCACAAATTCGTTCACTATAGGGAAAAAGGAATGAAGCCATCAAACTGTTTCTCTCAAGGGTTCAAACTTGTAATGCCCCAGTTTTGATCCCGTGATTAATTTGTAGTTAATTATGATTAAATGTTGGATTTGTTCGACATGGATATTTTAATCACAATGCTATTATTTCCTTTAATAAAATAACAGAGCTAACTGACGCAAGAGCACACGCAAACAAGGGGCAATGATACCACAAGAGGGGAAAGGTGAGGGGGTCCTACAGAAAACTTACATGCCCAATGATCCCATGTCATTACCCTAAACCATTTTTCTATAAGCTAGCTAATCCTCCTTTGACCTGTCAAGGCCAATAATTGAATAAGGAGTATGGGCTACCTGCATGTAAGAGGTGGTGGTGGAGTGGTTAAAACCAACTCCTAGAGTTGCTTCCACATCCCTGGAAATTCACACCCACACAACATGAGGAAAAAAGGAGAGATTTTTTCTCATCCAAGCAGCTAAGGGATGGGGACACAAATAAAAATGCCAAAAATTTACAATCCATGGAAGGCATTTTTACCCCATAATCTATCAAAGTTGATCCCATTTTCCACCACAGCACTTTCAGATGTCCTTTCTTCGTTTGGCATCCCAAAAAGATCAAACATGGCAGTGGACATGAACATGATTTTGATTGCGTGCAAGGCTAAGCCCCAACAAGGGGAAATTAGTAGGTACACACATCGATTGAGGGCATGATAGATTTTGTATTGTCTAACATGAGTTCTTCTTATGGTGTAGAGCTTGTTTTTCACCCTGTGCCCCCACGGGTCCTAACTCTGGAAAGAAAGCAAGGGTAAGGAAAGTGTTGATTTTGTAGCTTCGAGAGGTATTCCCACAAGAAGCCAAGGTCTCAGGCATGTGGGAATATTCGTTGGCACCAGTTTAGCCTTTTGTTTTAGTGATATCGACCTCGGAATGAGGCTAGGGTCTCATGGGCAAGTTGATGGGCTTTGTGGGCTTGTGATGGGGTTCCACACCCACAAAAGGAGAATAAAATATTCTAATTAATTGTTGAGTTTAGGAAGGGCTCCTAAACTCACTCATTGGACTTGTATATAAAGGAGAGATGTCATTGTGACATTTGATCATTGTGCATAATGGAGTTAGCATATGTGAGAGTGCACTTGTGCTAGGAGCTTGGAAATTTCAGCAAGGGAAATTTTGCAATTGTGAAGCAATCTGGCCTAGAGTTTCTTGGAGATTTTCTGTTTCAGTTTTTCAGCCAAGGAAGGTTTCTTTTCAGACTAGGAAGGTCACACGTGTGAGAAGAGGAGCAGCATTAGGCCACACGTGTGGAAGAGAAGCATAGGTCGCACGTGTGAGGCAGTCGTACAGTCACACGTGCGACAGAAAACCGTACAACAAATCCACATGTGTGAAGGGAAAGAGGGTCACACATGTGAGGACAAGCAGGTCACATGTGAGGACAAGCAGGTCACATGTGTGAGCAAATTTTCTGGGCAGTTTGATCCGCACGTGTGAGGAATTTGGGGCAGCGGCAAGTCCATACTGCTGACATCAACAACCGTACGGCTAACGTCAACAAGGGTACATGTGTCAACAGCTGATCAGATTTGCAGGCAAAATTTCCGAGTATTTTGCTATTTTTTTATGTTTTTGAGGTGGACAAGGTTGTCCTAGATTTGGTCAAATTGTGTTGATCGAGATGGTTGGTTTTGTTAAAAAGTGTACCTAGGACAAGTGTTTCTCACATAACTTATGCGCCTAGTAGGTGAGAAAGTGTCCAATGTGGTCCCTAGCACATTAACTTTATGAGATATAAAGTTAAAAGTGACTTTGAGAATATTTCATGAGAAGGGTGACTAAAGAGACTTTAAATCACCATCATTGATCTTGATGACCCAAGATCTAATCTCAGCCATTGGATCATGTGACTTTTCATTTACCCTTCAAGAGTCTATCTAGGGATTGAGGCGCCCCCCTTGAGCTCATTCTTCATGAGAATTTGGAGAGGTTGAGAGAGAGAGCAGAGAAAAGAGAAGAGGAGTCGAGTTGCAACTAGAGGCACGATTTCCAAGAAAAGCGACTGGCACGCAAATCGAAGAGGGTATAACATGAAAGGAGTCCATACTGTATGGATTGTGAGCAAGCCATACAACTGATTTCTAACACAGAAATCGAGGGAAAAGGCAACACAATTTTTGAGGCATTTGGGTGTTGTCGTACAATAGTTTTGGCACAAAAAACGAGGCTACAGGTGGGCATGATTTTCTAGACAAATCGTACAACAGACAAGCACAGATTTCAAGGCGATGGACTGTATTGTTTGTACAGGAAAATAGAGCACAATTTTCAAGGAGTTTAGAATAGAAATCGACGAGATTGCTTGGCTCGATTTCTAGGTAAGTGTGCATTTAATGCTATTACATTCTGCTGTAAATAAAAAAATCTCTGAGCTCAAGAATAATAAAATGCCCCTCTCACTGGTTTTCCCCTTGCGGGTTTTTCTAGGGTCAATTTGACCAAAAATCTTTGTGTTTGAATTTCTGAGTCTGAGCATTTATTTCATGTTCTATTTGTTGTTAAGAGGCTCTTGTGTTTCATGTTACAATTTCCAGTTTGTGCTAATATCATTTACAGCAGTGAATTAAATGTGGGTTGGGCATTAAACTGAGAAAAATTGTTGAGTCTTGAAACCGGGTTGGGGTCTGAGAAATTTACATGGTATCAGAGTTGCAAATGCACTGAGAAAGGGAATACATCAGCTAACAGAAGCAGAGATTTTTGTTGAGGGAGAAGAGACTTCACCAAAGCAGAGTTTTGGGCTTGCATTTCAATTGTGAAGGTCAATGGCCACTAGTTTGAGGGTCGAGGACAGATTGGATGGGGCTACTAATTTCAGCCCATGGAAAGAGAGGATTGAGTTGCTTCTGCAGAAGTGTGAGTTATGGGAAACTATGAACAACACACAAGCTAATCCTGTGACGGTGCTTACAGATGCTACTCTTTTGGCCACTTACACCTGTAAGTTTTAACCCTGTAAAGTAAAGCAATGCATATAGATTCTTAAGAAAAACAGAATTTAATCAATGGCTCATACACAGAGTACACAGAGATTTTATACCGGAAACCCTCAACCGGGAAAACCTTTCTTATATTCATTATCTCGAATTTCACCATTCACCATACAATATATACAATGTTTTTAGGTATTCTGTAGATACCAAAACCCTATTCCCTTAATCCGGGATTAATTTAGTAAGCCGCTAAAAATAGCAAAAACTGCCCAAAAAAAATTTGGGGGCGCTGCCCCGGGCTACCGAACACTGCGCGTAACCAGGGGGGGCATACCTGCCCCCGCTGGGACCCCCCTAGGAAAGCGCCCGGTGCACACGACACAAACAGAGCACTACTACAAGGGATCGTCAGACACAGTTGTCGAATCTGACGCGCCCACACACACACACATGCAAAGAAGAATATCAAGGCTAAAAGAATCATCCTTGATGCCATTAAGGACCATGTGATTCCTCGTGTGACAAGTAAAGCTAATGCCTATGAGATGTGGGAGTCCTTAACATAACTATTCCAAAGTTCCAATGAAAACCGGAAAACAGTATCGAGGGAAAAACTGAAGGGTATAAAAATGAACAAGATTGAAAATGTTGCCACGTATCTTACCAAAATAACTAATAAGGATAGAGATGAGCTCGGTGTTGTTGGGGAGGTGATTGCTGACAATGAACTTGTGAGAACTGCTATGAATGGTGTGACCAAGCAATGGGTTGTCTTTGTTGAGGGCATTGTTGCAAGAGAAAATCTGTCCAACAAGTGGGATCGTCTTTGGGATGATTTCATATGGGAAGAAACCCGAAGAGGATATGTGCAGTGGAGTTCATCCAATGGTAATGATGAGGAGAATATGACTCCTGCTGCCAAGAGCAAGAAGAAGTCCTAGAAGGGTTCTAAGGGTGGGAAGAAGGACATGAGCAAAGTCAAGTGCTTTGCATGTCACAAGATGGGGAACTATGCTAGGCAATGTCCTAATAAGAAGAAGAAGCAGACTGCAGCTACAAGATGTGGAAGAGTTTTCCACCAGGTTCGAGAAGGATTTTTCTTTGTTGGTGTGTCTTTCCTCTAGAGCATCATCTAGCAATGTTTGGTATATTGATTGCAGAGCCTCCCGCCATATGACAATTGTTCGTGAGGATTTTACAGATCTTACAGAGATTGAGGATCTTGAGGTGGTGCTTGGGTATGACTCAGTGGTCAAGGCAGTTGGTAGTGGGACAATATCCTTTAAGAGGGAGTCCCAACCTCCCATGTTGGTGAGAGATGTCCTATATGTTCTAGGCTTGAAGAAGAACTTGATATCAGTTTCCACTATTGAGGATAGGGGATATGAGTTGGTGTTTTGTGATAGACAGGTGCTCTTGTATCCTAAGGGATCTAGTATCACTTCGGCCAAAGTGAATGGGATCTGACATGAGAAGTTGTACAAGCTCATGTTTCAGCCAGCTTGAGCATTGATACACAGTACCAGCAACAGTGACCTTTGTGAGCTATGGCATAGCAGGATGACCCATTTGCATCATGGCGCTCTGAAGATATTGAGAGAGATTGTTACCAGGGTACCAGATTTCAGTACAGAGCACCACGAAGTGTGCAAGGGGTGTCAATGGGGAAGTACGCCAAGACTGTTTTTCCAAGCAGTGAAAGCAAAGTAGGAGGTATTCTTGATTTGATACATTCTGATGCATGTGGTCCTATGTCTTATGCATCTTTGAGTGGATTTGAGTATTATGTCACTTTTATTGATGACTTCTTCAAGAAGTCCTAGATTTTCTACATGAAGACCAAAAGACTAGTCTTCAAGCAATTCCAAGAGTTCAAAGCTTTTGTGGAGAACCAAACAGGGAAGAAAATCAAGGTGTTAAGGTCAAACAAAGGTGAGTATACCTCCAATGAATTCAATGACTTTTGTGCAAGAGAAGGCATTAAGAGAGAATTGTCAGTTCCTTACAACCCATAGCAGAATGGGGTTGTTGAGAGAAAGAACAGGGCCATAGTTGGGAGTGCGAGAGTCGTGTTACATGATCAAGGGCTACCACTCTTTCTTTGGGCTGAGGCATGCAACACTGCAATTTATGTGCAGAACATGAGTCCACACAAAGTATTGGGGAATAAGACTCATGAGGAGGCTTTCTCTGGGTAAGAGCCTGAGGCTAGGCACTTCAAGATCTTTGGGTGCCTAACATATTCACATGTCCCTTCTAAGAAGAGGACAAAGCTAGAACCTATGGCAGAAAGGGGTATTTTTGTTGGGTATAGCGAGACCTCAAAGGCTTTCCACATAAACATTCCCTCCTTCAGGAAGACAATTGTGAGAAGAGATGTGAGATTTGAGGAGGATAGAGCCTTTAGGAGGTCACGAGATGTTGAGCAGGGGGAGCAGCAGGCTCCTTAGCTTCAAGTGAGGTCACTGCAGAGTACAATGTCACAAAGTTCAGGACCACCTATTTCAGGGGCGACTAGTTCACAAGTGACGAGGTCACAAATCACTAGTCCTCGGATTACTAGTTCACAGGGTATTGTTTCCCAGTCCACTGGTTCTCAAACGACCAGAGGATCATCATCTGGATCATCATCTTCAGGTACTCGGTCTTAAGGTGGTGGGATTAAGGAGGAGTCATCCTCTCCACAAGATGCTACTTCAAAGAAGAGGAAGCCAAAATAGCTTCAAGACACTTTGAAGGATACTCAGGGATCTATGGGGAATCCCAGGAAGGTTGTCAGGGATAGTAAACCTCCAGAGAGATTTTGTAGTTATTTAGCTATGGTGAGCAGCATCAGTGAGTCTGAGCCTTCCACTTTTGACAAGGCAGCAAATCAATAGCTCTGGAAGGATTCCATGGTAGAAGAGTACAATTCCATCATGAAGAATGATGTGTGGGAGGTGGTTTCGAGACCTAAGGGGAAGTCAATGGTGACTTTCAGGTGGCTCTATAAAATCAAGCATGCTGCAGATGGCAACAATGAGAAGTACAAGGCTCGATTTGTGGCTCGAGAATTCTCATAGGTAGAGGTAGTTGATTATGATGAGACCTTCGCTTCGATTTCTAGATACACTTTGATCAAGGCAGTGATCTCCATTGCAGCAGAGATGGGTTGGAAGATCCACCATATGGATGTGAAGACTGCATTTCTAAATGGTCTCATACATGAGGAGGTGTACATTGAGCAGCCACGAGGCTTTGAGGTGCATGGGAGAGATTCTCATGCGTGCAGATTGAAGAAGGCATTATACGGTCTGAAGCAAGCTCCCAGAGCTTGGTATTCGAGGATTGATACATGCGGCAAATGGGTTTCGAGAAGAGTGAGGCGAATCCCAACCTTTACTACATTGTGGTTGGCGATGATCCTCTTATTCTTATGCTTTATGTGGATGATCTTTTCATTACAGAGGCAGAGAGATTCATAGATGCTTGCAAGCAAAGTCTTGCTTCAGAGTTTCTTTGGAGGTTTGGCAGGAGACAGGACACATTTTCTTGGGGCAAGGCAAGTATGTTGTTAATATTCTGAAGAGATTTCAGATGGAGGATTGTAGGCCCATGTCCACACCCATGATTACCAGCTGGAAGATCCCACATTTATCGTCAATTGATAGGCTCCTTGATGTATTTGGTCAACATCAAACCAGATATTTGTTTTATTGTCAACACTCTCAGTCAGTTTATGGTGGAGCTAAGGAGAGTGCATTGGGTTGCAACGAAACATGTGCTCGGGTACCTATGGGGTACAGTGTATTTTGGCTTCGACGATATGAGAGGGGATGGAGTCAGATTGACAGGCTATACAGACTTGGATTGGGCAAGTTGTGTTGTTGACAGGAAGAGTACTTCAGGATGTTGTTTCGGATTGGGCTCAGCAGTTGTGTCTTGGTTCAGTAGGAAACATAAGTCAGTGGCACTGAGTTCTGTTGAGGCTGAGTACATGGCAGCTAGTCAGGCCAGTTGTGAGGCCATACGACTTCGCAAGCTGTTGGTTGGGATATTTGGTGTGTAGTTGAGGCCCACAGTGATTTGTTGTGACAATCAAAGTTGCATAAAACTCTCTAAGAATCCAGTTTTCCATGATAGGTCTAAACACATCAAGATTAAATATCACTTCATCCGAGACTATGTTCAGAGAGGGGCAGTTAAGCTTCAGTTCATTTCCATTGATGAGCAGGTACCAGACATCCTCACTAAGGGTTTGGGAAGAGGCAAGTTTGTACCCTTCAAAGATAAGTTGGGGGTAGTGAGGAACACTTTCATCGATAAGAGGGAGTGTTAAAAAGTGTACCTAGGACAAGTGTTTCTCACATAACTTAGGCACCTAGTATGTGGCAAAGTGTCCAATGTGGTCCCTAGCGCATTAACTTTATGAGATATTAAATTAAAAGTTACTTTGAGAATATTTCATGAAAAGGGTGACTGAAGAGACTTTTGATCACCACCATTGATCTTGATGGCCCAAGATCTAATCTCAACCATTGGATCATGTGACTTTTCATTTACCATTCCAAGAGTTTATCTAGGGATTGAGGCACCCCGCTTGAGATCATTCTTCATGAGTTCATGAGAATTTGGAGAGGTTGAGAGAGGGAGAGCAGAGAAAATAGAAGAGTTGAGTTGTAGCTAGAGGCGCAATTTCCAAGAAACTCAATTGGCATGCAAATCGAGGAAGAGGGTACAGCAAGAAAGGAGTCCATATTGTACGAATTGTGAGCAGATCGTACAGTTGATTTCTAGCACAAAAATCGAGGGAAAAGACAACACAATTTTTTAGGCATTTGGGTGTTGTCGTACAACAGTTTTGGCACAATTTTCTAAACAAATCACACAGCAGACAGGCACAGATTTCAAGGAGTTGGACCGTACTATTTGTACAAGAAAATATAGCACAATTTTTTAGGAGTTTAGCACAGAAATCGAGGAGATTGCTTGGCTCAATTTTCTAGATAAGTATGCATTTAATGCTATTACATTCTGTTGTAAAGAAAAAATTCTCTAAGCTCAAGAATAATAAAAAGCCCCTCTCTCACTGGTTTTCCCCTTGCGGATTTTTCCAGGTCGATTTGACCAAAAAATCTGTGTTTCAATTTCTGAGTTTGAACATTTATTTCATGTTCTATTTGTTGTTAAGAGGCTCTTGTGTTTCCTGTTACAATTTTCAATTTGTGCTAATATTATTTACGACAGTGAATTAAATGTGGGTTGGGCATTAAACTGAGAAAAAATGTTGAGACTTGAAACCCTGTTGGGGTCTGAAAGCCAAGCGAGTATTGCTAGAGACCGTGAAGGATCACTTGATTCCTCACATTGTCGAGAAGACTACTGCATCAAGCGAGTATTGCTAGAGACCGTGAAGGATCACTTGATTCCTCACATTGTCGAGAAGATTACTGCCAAGGATATGTATGATGCTTTGGTAGGTCTATACCAAAACAAGAATACAGGCAAGACACTACACTTGAAGCACCAGCTTCAAATTGTCAGGATGACCAATGAGGACACAATTGTGAGTTATCTTATGAAGATTACTCAAATCTGAGATCAGCTTACAGCTATTGGTGAGACAGTGCAGGATGTTGAGTTGGTAAATGTAGCATTGAGAGGTCTTCCCAGGTCTTGGGAACCATTCGTGTGAGGGATATGTGCAAGAGGACATTGCCAACCTTTGATAGGATATGGACTGATTGTATCCAGGAGGAGACTCGATTGGTGTCCAAGGAGGATATGGATGGCGTGGTGAAGAGTAGTAGTGAGGAGAACCAAGCCCTTGCAGCCCGCACTAGGAAGGGAAAAAGAGGTTCTCCAGACAGAAGAGGTCCGCCAGGGAGAAGGGCTTCTCCTGAGAGAAACATCTCCAAAGCCGAGACAGAAGAAGGATCTTAGTAAGATCAGATGTTTAGAGTGTCATGATTATGGTCCCTATGCTTCACAGTGTCCACATTGGAGGGGAAGAGGAAGAAGGCAGCAGGCATCAGCAACTGAGGTTGATGAGGTTGCAGACAGGTTCTAGAGGGAGATCTTGTTGGTCTCTGCCCTTTCGGGTACAATCTCCAGCAAGGGAACTTGGTTAGTGGATAGTGGAGCATCTTACCATATAATAGGTGCTAGAGAGTTGTTTGATACCTTCATAAATATTGGCTCAGACTTGTGTGTGGAGCTTGGCATGGGAGCCAAGCATGCAGTACGAGGATTTGGTACATTATCGTTCTGATTGGAGTCAGGGGAGGTGTTGGAGGTGTCGAATGTGTTATGGCTACCAGAACTCAGGAGGAGTGTCCTCTTAGTCTCAAAGATTGAGAGAAAGGACTATCATGTATTATTTCAAGATGGATAGGTATTGTTTGTGCCCAAACGATCTAGCTTCAAATCAACAGTGGTTCTTGGAGTTAGGGAGGGAAACGTATATAGGTTGAGCGGCTAGCCTATGTGTGTTGTGGCCAACAGGAGCAAAGAGACAGATGAGGAGCAGGTAGCTCCACCAGTGGTGAGGCAGGTGGCCCCACCAGAAGCATAGGCACAGAGGGAGTGGGTGGCTCCACCAGTGGTGAGGCAGGTGGCCCCACTAGTAGTGTCGACTCATAGGAAGCCAAACTTCAGAGGAAGTTGGCGCTCAGGATCCAATAGGGAGGAGAAACCTCCCAAGACAGGTCATAGGAGATTAGACTTCACAGGAGGTCAACACGTTCAGAGTGAGCAGACTGCTCCAGAGATTGTATAGACTAAGAGGGAGTTAGGTTTCAGAAGGAGCATGCGGGCTCAGAGTGAGCCTAATATCATACAGAGTCGGTTGGCTCAGAGGGAGAGTCGATCATTCAGAGGGAATTCCCCCTCAGGTTTAGGTGGGAGAGAGACATCTTCCAAGACTGATAGACAGGTGTCGTGGGTTGAGGAGGCCAGACAAAGGCTTCAGAGGCAGGAGGCTTCTAGGGTATGTGAGACCTCCATGGAGGATCCATTTGTTTCAGCAGATTTTGCTATAGTGGTAGAGGAGGCAGCCAGTCAGAAGGACAGGGGAGTAGGATTTGCCTTGAACACAGAGGGAGCAGCTAGTGAGGCAAATTGGACAATAGAATTTGCTTCATTGACAAAGGGTGCAGCCAGTCAAGAGGATTGGAATACAGC
Organism: Picea engelmannii; assembly: GCA_009831015.1. Classification (NCBI taxonomy): domain Eukaryota; kingdom Viridiplantae; phylum Streptophyta; class Pinopsida; order Pinales; family Pinaceae; genus Picea; species Picea engelmannii. Next base: position 153,498 of record ML781636.1, on the reverse strand, counting down.
TAGTACAGTTGTGTCAGATGCAATACATGAGACAAAGCCACTTCTAGTATGGGAGACAAAGGTGCATCCAGATGATGATGGATGGGATACCTCCCTCGCTAAGAGGGAGTGTTGATTTTGTAGCTTCGAGAGGTATTCCCACAATAGGCCAAGATGCCAGGCATGTGGGAATATTTGTTGGCACCAATTTCGCCTTTCATTTCAATGAAATTGGCCCCAGAATGAGACTAGGGCCTCATGGGCACGTGTGAGCAGATTTTTTGGGCAATTCAGTCCGCATGTGTGACGAATTTGGGGTAACAGCAGGTGCGTATTGCTAATGTCAGCAAGGGTACAAGTGGCAGCAGCTGATCAGATTTGCAAGCAGAATTTCCCGATATTTTGTTTGAGTTGTATTTTGTTGATATTTTTGTTTTTGAAGTGGACAAGGTTGTCCCAAATTTGGCCAAAGTGTGTTGACCGGGAGGGCTAGTTTTGCCCTTAGAATTTCTGAATTTGATAAAGTTTACAGAACAAAAATTTGTGTCTCAGTTGTGTTGATAATTCATCTCTGATCTTTTGTGTTTCCACTCCATATAAATTCAGTCAATAATTTTCGGTGTAGCATTGTTCAGTGATAATAGCTAGGGTGTTATTGTTAGATCACTAGGAATCAATTTTCAAATCTGAAAATTAGTCACATAGAGTTGCATATAAAAATTGACAGAAAATAGTTGAAAAACTATTTGTTCCTTCAAGCCAACGCCCATTGGCCTACTATCATTTGGCAAATCTATTTGGGGTGTTGTCTTGTCATTGTATCAGTGGTACACTGACTTTTACAATGGAACTTGAGGTGTTGGAGTGTTGATATTATCATAGTTGCGGGAGGTATTAACCTCCATGTGTAACCTCTTACTATAATAGAATATTCTAGAAGCACGAAGAAGCCTAAACAAATGTGTATAAACCCTAGAAGACAAGTCGGCTCAGTAAAAGAATTAATATTAAAGTATTAGTGACAATAACCACTATAAATAGGAGGCCCAGACAAGTGACAAGAACCACTATAAATAGGAGGCGGTTGAGCTCATTTGTACACACTTACTTCACTCACTCTCTCAAGCATAGCGCAAGTTTGGAGTTGCAACTGCAAGAATGGAAGGTGGATCTTCTGGGGTGATTCTTGGTCTCTCTCTCTAGCGCTATCTAGCCTAAGATATGCACCCTACCTTCTAGTATCACTTGGTGGTATTCTTGGTGACATTCTTGGTGGTATTCTTGGTAAGTGCAACTGCAACTGCTACAGTTGAGTATTATTCTTGTTCTGTGGTTTTGGGACTTTTTGTCTGGTGCGCTATCTTTGGAGAAAGGTGTGCTCTCTTGATCATCTGTTGGTTCTAGTGTTGCTTCCGCAATCATTCTATCTGTCAAAGGTTAAGGTGCTCGAGGGTGGCTGCGTGCCTATGGTTGGGTGACAATATTGTGATATTGTCTATGGTAAAACGAGCACATCAGTATTTTAACAGGTTATGGGCCCACACTACCTTCAAAACAATCTAACCGCTAGAAGGTAGAGCAGGAGTTTTTTGTCAAGCTCGTTATAGCACCAGTTGCAATTGCAACTAGGGTTTCTGATTTTGCAATTGCAACAAACCCTAACCTAATTCTTTGGGCACTTTAAATGAAACATTCAGCATAGTTTTTGGGTATTCTAGTGCGCCTTAGCCTAGCACACCCTCTGGTGCCCTCAGCCAGCAAAAACGTCAAGTTTGAGTTCATGGTCAAAGTCAAAGTCAAAAATTGACTGGTCAAAGTCAAAGGTTGACTTTCGATCAAAATTGTTGGTCAAAATTGATTTTGTGGTCAAAGTTGAAATTTTAGGGTTTCTAGCTTGTTCTAATCATTGAACCTTTTTGATTTAGTTTCTAACCTCTTCTTGTCAAGATGGTGTCTAGTTTCAGATTAGAAGACAAGCTGAACAACGCTGCAAATTTCAAAGGTATACACTTGCATATGCTTTTCATGTTATATCATCCAGCAAAGCATGAGTGTGTTTTGCAAGGAATGTACAAGAGACCTTGTCCAAGCAGTGATCTTGGATTCAGTACATTCAGAGGAACAAGCAGTTGAGGCTCCAGGTTCCAGGTTTGATTGATCAAATTGTTAAGTTTCAATTTGCACATATCAAGTTTGATAGTTGTTATAGTACAAGTAAACACTATAGTTGTGACAACAATCTTTGAAAGGTTCTATTACTGTTAGGTATACTTGGTTGCATGTAAGTACTATTGATATAGATGCCTATTGCACTTGTTTGCAAAATGAACTAACTTCTCCTCTAGGAGATATCTCTTGTTTTGCTCCTGGGCAGGTCACCTTGGTAATTCTATAATGACTACCATTCTTGTTACCATAGATATGTTCTTATGAAAATGCTATTGGAAATACTTTTGCTCTTGTTGTTCTTGTTCCGGGCAGGTCACTGGGGATAGCTCTGAGAAGGAGCTACAAAATAACTCCATCAAGTGGTGAGGTAGGTGATCTCACCAAGTACCAATTCTAAATGAAGAATGGAAAGCAAAAGGTGTTTTTGGACATCGTTCACTCAGATACAAGAAAATCAAGATCTAATAATGGAGGAGAATACACCTCCAAGGAGCTTGTTTCCTTCTGTAAAGCAGCCAGGATTAGGAGGGAGCTAATTGTCTCACATAATCCTCAGCAGAATGGTGTGGCAGAAAGAAAGAACTAATCCATTGAAGAATCTGTTAATCCAATGATGAATGACCAGAATCTATCCATGTCTCTATGGGAAGAAGCAGTTATGACAGTCGTATATGTTCAGAATAGAAGTCCCCATCGTATATTGAAGAACATGACTCCAAAAGAAGCCTTCTTCGAAAAGAAGCCAAGTGTTGAACACTCGAGGATCTTTGGTGCTCCTGTCTATATTCATGTTCCCAAGGACAAAAGAAGTTGGAGCCTTCAGGAAAGAAGGGCATACTCGTTGGATATAGTGAGTCATCAAAAGCTTACAAAATCTATGTTCCAGGACAACGGAAGGTTGAAATCAGCAGAGATGTGACTTTTGATGAAAAGATTGCCTTCTGGAAATCTATAGAAGATTCCATGATTCCAACGATGAAGAAGAACATGAAGATTCCAAGGAAGAAACTGTATGTTCTCCAGAACATCCCAATTAAGAGCCAGAACAACCACTTGAATCTGTGGAACTAGTTATTGTACCCGAGACCAAAAAGAAGCAGAAAGACATAAAGCTCCAAGTGGCACCTTCAAGGAAAGCAAGAAGCCCAAAAGATTTTCTAGTTATGTGACACTCATGACAAGTCTTGTCAATGCAAAACCTTCCACCTTTAAAGAAGCAATCAAGAAGAAAGAATGGAAGGAAGCAATGATGGAAGAATATCAATCCATCATGATGTATGGGAAATTGTGCCTAGACCTGAAGGAAAGTTTGTAGTCACTTGGGTTTATAAGATAAAGCATGCAATAGATGGGAGTATCGATAAATACAAGGCAAGATTTGTGGCTAGAGGGTCCTCCCAACAGGAGGGAGAAGACTATGATGAGATGTTTGCTCTAGTTGCCAGATATACCTCTATTAGAGCCATCATATCTCTTGCAGCATCCATGGGTTGGAGTTCACATCAGATGGATGTAAAGACCACTTTTCTCAAAGTAGTAATTGAGGAAGAAGTATACATAGAGAAACCTCAAGGTTTTGAGGTACACCCGAGAGAAACCCATGTATGCAGATTAAAGAAGGCCTTGCATGGACTCAAGCAAGCTCCAAGAGCTTGGTATGCACGAATTGATAGTTGCTTGATGAGACTTGGATTTTCCAAGACCTATGTTGATCCAAACCTTTTGTTACAATGTTGGTATGCATGAATTGACAGTTACTTGACGAGACTTGGATTTTCCAAGAGCTATGTTGATCCAAACCTTTTGTTACAATGTTGTGAATGATGCACCTATGATCCTACTACTATATGTTGATGATTTGTTTCTGACATGTGCAAAGTCTCTCATTAGTCAATGTAAGAGGGAGCTAGCCTCTGAATTCGATATGAAGGATCTTGGTCTCATGCATTATTATTTGCGACTAGAAGTATGGCAAAAGCGTGGTGAACCTTCATGGGGCAAGGGAAGTATGTTGTAAAGATCCTTCAGAAGTTTGGGATGATGGATTGCAAATCCATGGCAACTCCCATAGTGACAGATCTGAAGAAGTTGAGAGACTCTGATTCTGATCCAGTAGACTCAACCATGTATCGACGGTTGATTGGCTCCTTGATGTATTTGGTTAATACCCGGTCAGACATTTGCTTTGATGTGAACACGTTGAGCCAGTTCCAGGTGGAACCTAGACATGAGCATTGGATAGCTGCAAAGCACATTTTTGAGATATCTTCGTGGGACACTAAATTATGGTTTGAGATATGCCTCAAATAGTGATGTACAACTGCATGGATTTACTGATTCAGATTGGGCAGCGAGTGCAAATGACAGAAAGAGTACTTCTGGCATATGTTTCAGTTTGGGCTCTACTATGGTATCATGGGCTAGTAGAAAACAGAAGTTTGTTGCACTCAACGTTATAGAAGCAGAGTATATTGCAACTTGTGATGCTTGTATGGAAGCAGTATGGCTCCGTAAACTGATTTCTGGACTATTTGATCAGGTGTTGGATTCCACTGTGATATATTGTGATAATCAAAGTTGTGTGAAGCTTTCCGAGAACCCCATGTTCCATGACAGGTCGAAGCACATTGAGATCAAGTACTATTTTATCCTTGATAAAGTCCAGAAGGGAGAAGTGATTCTCCAATACATCTCCACCGATGAGCAGACAGCTAATATTTCGACAAAGCCTCTGTCCAAGATAAAGTTTGCCTACTTGAGGGACAAGCTCGGACTTGTGGAGATACCTCCCTTGGTTGAGAGGGAGGAGATGACTTCCTCGATTGGGAGGGAGTGTTGATATATGGAATCATGGATAGTCAGTGTGATGGTGGACAGACATTCTCCAGGTGGAGAATGGTCCAGGTAGAACAGATTGTTGGTGGACAGACATTCTCCCTATGGAGGATGGTCCAGGTTGACAGATTGTTGGTGAACAGCATTCTCCTTGTGGAGGATGGTCCAGGGTGACAAATTGTTGGAGGACAGACATTCTCCCTATGGAGGATGGCCCAAGTTGGCAGATTGTTGATGTACCATGAACAGCTATTCTCATGGGGCATTGCCCGAATAGGTAGAATGGTCCAGGACAGCTATTCTCCTGGGGCTTTGCCCGGACAGGTAGCGTGATTCGTCTCCCTAAGCTCACAGTAGTGACCAAAATAGGGAGATTGGTACAGGACACACATTTTCCCTAAGTTCACAATAGTGGCAGAGGGGGGAAAATGGTCCACGACATTCATTCTTCTAAGACGTATGTCCAGATTAGAAGAATGGTCCTTGTAGCCCATGGCGTGGCTTTCAACATCTGGGAGGACAGTCATTCTTCTAGGACGTATGTCTCGATTAGAAGAATGGTCCTAGTAGCCCATGGTGTGGCTTTCAGCTTCTGGGAGGACAATCATTCTTCTAGGACGTATGTCCGGATTAGAAGAATGGTCCTTGTAGCCCATGGTGTGGCTTTCATCATCTAGGAGGACAGTCATTCTTCTAGGATGTATGTTCGGATTAGAATGATGGTCCTTGTAGCCCATTGTGGGGCTTTCGGCATCTGTTGGGACAGTCATTCTTCTAGAACCTATGTCCAAAATAGAAGAATGGTCCCTGTATCACTCTGTTGAGTGAGTGACTTATGCGAGACACTCTGTTGAGTGCGCTAAGTCTAGCACATGACTTATTCAGCATCATGCTCGATTACTCAGATGGAGTATGGCCTCGAGAGAGGATGTAGACAATGATATGATTTAATGCCAGGAGACTGTTGCACTACATGGTGATAGCTTGTGCAGCTATTAGTTGATTGCAGTGGAGACTGTATGTCTCTGAACAGTAGCTATGTGCTACTGTGGTGGATGTATTCCACTTGCAGTGACTGTGTGTCACTAGATAGTAGTTGTGCGCTACTAGGAGTGGTTGTGTATCATTGGATAGCAGTTGTGTACTACTATGGATCGACACAGTTGTGATCTATTGGATGGCATTGCGGTAGTTGTGTGCTACTACCCAGTGTTTTAAAAGCCGGTGAATCGGAACCGGAAAACGATCAGTTTGACCGATTTGATGGTCGACCGGTTCAAACCGGCCAATAAACCGACCCGGTCGACCGGTTTATGACCAAAACGGTCGGTTTAAGACCCAAACCAGTCGATTTGGTCATAAACCAGCGGGTTTGTCCCTAAAACCTAAAACCTAAGTAACAGAAAAGTACTTGGCTCATGTTTTCTCATGCAAGTTGGAGTTGTAAGGTGTTTTGGTGTGCAGCTGAGGGTTATTTTGCCTTACTAATGCTATTTAAAGAGGTCCCCACCCCCTCCATTTCACCCACCCTAGTAATTAATGGTAATTAATGGTATGTAAAAGTGACATTCTCCTTTATCTTTCATTTTCATCCTTTTACTTAAATTTTTAACATTACCATTAATTGTTTCAGGATGTTTGAGAGTGGTTCCAACCTCATTGGACTTCACATGGAGAAAGTAGAATTTTAGGTCCCATTCAAAATTCAGCAGACTTAACAGTTTTCAGGATTTCAAGATTGGCAAGATTGCAATGTTTCCACTGGATTCTATCATGTACGAGGGTATGGAACTGACATTTAATCAAGAGAACCAAGCCTTTTATGTACCTCGATGTTGGTGGCATTGATTGTTGAACTCTTTTGTCACAACCCCAGTAAAAATGTACCCTTCACTCAAGTATAAACTCTTCTATTGAACTCTTATCTTTGTCGTCATGTTAGGTGACTTAGTAGTGTATGTGCACACCAACCTCCGTCTTATATACAAGCAAAGAGAAGAGTGGTTGAAGGGAAAGACAAAGATGTGGGATGTGTTTTCTGATGATATGGGTTTGAACAACAGTGTTGAGTTGGCATTACCCAACTTGGATCTTAATGAACTAGTGCTAGAGCCGATCACTTTTGATGATGGTGATCCTCTTGAGGGGTCATCCTCCAGAGTTCACATCAACAAATGCACGGATTGAATTGGATATAGGGGAGGAGGAGGAGGATGGAGGAGAGAGCAGTGGTACTGTGGTAGTGATGCCAATCTTGATGATTATGACATGGAGGACTACTGACAGTCATGACTCGTGAGCTATGAGATTTTTCCATCTACGGTTCTAGTATCTACCCTATGGCTATTTTGTATTTGTCATTGGCATTCCCACCTATAGTATCAGTGACACTAACTTAGTATGTTATTTGATGTTGTAGAGGCCATTTAGAGCCTCCTTGATTATGTATTTATGTTTTGATCTCTAGATATGTATTGCACTTGGTGTCGTTTTGATATATTCATGAGCATACTTTGGGTATGTTGTCTCTAATGCTTTGGAAACATGATTTAAAATCTTAAAAATATATTTTTTTCGTTAAAATTTAAATATTTTATGTATTTTTTAAAAAACCGGTTCATTGAAACCGGTTCTGGTTCCGGTTCAGATTGGACCCTCGACCGGTTCTGGTTTTTAAAACTATGTTGGTGTGCCAACAAGTAGTGTTGGAGGTGATTGCCAACTAGATGGATAGTGATGATGATGCTCGTGACTTGATCTACGTGATCATGAGATAGCTTGTGTGGCTATGATGATGCTACCTATTGAATGGTCTGCAAGACTATGTGAGCCTTGCCCATACCATGTGAAATGGATGGATGTGTTTGAGACCATTATAGTTAATACCTCCCTAGCTAGGAGGGAGTGTTGATATTATGGTAGCTGCAGGAGGTATTAACCTCCATGTGTAACCTCTTACTAGAATAGAATATTCTGGAAGCAAGAGAAACCCTAAACAGATGTGTAGAAACCCTAGAAGGACAAGTCGACCAGACAAGTGACAAGAACCACTATAAATAGGAGACGCTTGAGCTCATTTGTAGACACTTCACTCACTCTCTCAAGCAAAGCGCAAGTTTGGAGTTGCAGCTGCAAGAATGGAAGGTGGATCTTCTGGGGTGATTCTTGGTCTCTCTCTCTAGCGCTATCTAGCCTAAGATATGCGCCCTACCTTCTAGTATCTCTTGGTCGTATTCTTGGTGACATTCTTGGTGGTATTTCTTGGTAAGTGCAACTGCAACTGTTGTAGTTGAGTATTGTTCTTGTTCTATGGTTTTGGGACTTTCTGTCTGGTGCACTATCTTTGGAGAAAGGTGTGCTCTCTTGATCATCTGTTGGTTCTAGTGTTGCTTCCGAAATCATTCTATTTGTCAAAGGTTAAGGTGCTCGGGGGTGGCTGCGTGCTTATGGTTGGGTGACAATATTATGATATTGTCTATAGTAAAACGAGCACATCAATATTTTAACATGGAGAACAATGGAAATATTTATAATGCCATTGCTCTATGTCACCTCGACGGAGAGAGTAAGGAATCGTTTTATTGTCACCTGGTTTTGGGGAATAATCTATTATGGCTAATCAAGGAGAATCGTTAGTTTCTAGTTGAGCACAACGAACTACTACTCTATGTCACCCCAATGGAGAGAGCAAGGAATCAATTTATTGGCACTTGGTTTTGGGGGACAATCTACTATGGTTAATCAAGGAGAATAAGTAGTTTATAGTCGAGCACAAGGAACTAATGAACTTGGTTGGATTTTGGTGGTATTTGTTGGAAAAAGTGTCAAAACTACCTTTAAGGGAATGAATAATGAATAAATTGTTTTCATGAATAAAAAGTGTCAAAAGTACCTTTAAGGTAATGGATAATGAACAGCAAACAAATTTGGGGCAGAAGAGACCTGTAAAAAGGGAAAAGAAACCATGAACAATCCTAAGAATGGGTCAATGGTAAGACAAGAGATGTATATGATTCCAAGCCCTAGGTGACTAAAGTCCTTATGATCTCAATCAAATAAGTAGATTGTTAAATTTAATTATCGCAGAAATAAATTTCAGACCATAGCATTAATCACAAAATAATTGGAAACCAAATAGCGAAAGCATAAAAATTAGTTTCACGCATACACTGGTAATTACTCCTTCAAATTAGTTTTTCATTCCTTCGAAAAACTTAGGAAATCTCCACACACAGCCCAGAAAAACAGCTCTGCATGGTTACCAAAAATCACCTTGAACTTGTGTTGAACAACCTGCCAAGAGAGTAAAACCTACAAAAAAAATCAAAAACAACAATTTTTTGTTGTCCTCTCTCTCTCTCTCTCTCTCTCTCTCTCTCTCAACTAATCATGTTTTCTTGTGTCTTTGAAATCTCTATCTTGACCTGCCTTTATAGTTTTAGCTAGGACCAAAACTCTAATCTATTTCTGAGATTACTCCTAGTCAAAGTCATGCATGCATGAAATACACTTTTTAGAGGCAATTGCGAAAAATAAGACTTTCACTTTTTAACTAAAGTGAATTACAAAATAAAACTTACTTTTTGAAAATAGAATTACTTTTCGAAAACATCTCAAACTACTTCTCGCACTTTCACACACTTTCACACAAAACGTGTGCGGAAGTCCCTGTCCAAGCTATAATTCTCAACACTCCCCCTTAGCGAGGACAGAATTCTAAAACAATCCAAGTCTGTCTCTGAATGTCTCAAACTTCCCACTTGCCAAGAGTTCAGTTAGAATATCAACTAACTATTGATCCGTGAAATATATTGGAGCTTCATTGGTCCCATCTTAATCATGTTTTGTATGAAGTGATCTCTGCTCTCTGCAAAGCTAAGTGCCACAGAACTCTGCTTCCTGTTGAACCAAGATACCATCATTGATCCCAAGCTAAAGCAACACCCTAAAGTGCTCTCCCTATTTGCTACATTGTCTACCCAATTTGAGTTTGTATACACCTGCAACTTTACTTCACAATCTCCAAGAAATCTAAAACCATACTCCACTATGCCCCTCAAATACCTAAGCACATGTTTTGTTGCTACCCAATGCTCTTACTTTGGCTCCACCATGAACTGACTCAAGATGTTCACTGGAAAACAAACATGGAACTCCTTCCCACTTACTTCAAAGCCCCGAGGCTACTTTGTGTACCCGACGACTGAAGCAAAAGTCTCCTCGTAGTCCACTCCCTCTCTCTGGGAGAACCCTCTCGCCACAAACCTCGCTTTGAACTTCTCAATATTGCCATCTGCAACATGCTTGATCTTGTAGAGCCACCTTAAACTCACAATTGACTTCCCCTCCGGTCTCGGCACTATATCCCAAATATCATTCTTCATGATGGAGGTGTACTCCACCATGGCATCTCGCCATACTTATTGGTCTACTACCTCCTGAAAACTAAAAGGCTCATAATCTAGAATGTTGCTCATCAATGCCATATAGTCTGGAAACTTCTTCGTTGCATGCTCTCTTTGAATGTGCTCCTAGGAGTCTCAACATGCTCCTGAGCATATCCCTCAATGTCTGACTGAACCATAAAGGTCTCCTGACATAAGTGGAGGGGCTCTTGTCTCCCCTTGTTCACCTGAAGGTTGTTGTACTGCCCTAGAAATCACTAGTGACCCCAACTCAACCTTCGAAGCTTCCTACTCTGAATCCTCTACCACTGGAGTAGGCTCATGAGACTTCCTGTATGCAAAGTCTTCCTCAAACTCTACATCCCTGCTGATTATTGTTTTCCTCTGCTCTGGAATGAAGACCCTGTAAATCTTTGAAGTCTCACTATAACCCACAAATAAACTCTTCCTCTTCTCTACTAGTACATGGATATAAACTAGACAACCAAAGATGTGGAAATGACTCACCTCTTGCTTCACACCAGTGAATGCCTCCTCGAGTGTCTTGTCCTCCAAGATCTTATGAGGACATTGGCTTTGGATGTAGACTGATGTGTTACATGCCTCTGCCCAAAGAAACATGGGCAAGTCCTAGTCATGTATCATGCCTTAGCAGCCCCTATGATGGATCGATTCTTTCTCTCTACAACTCCATTTCAATGTCGATTGTACGGAACTGTCAACTCCCTCTTGATTCTCGCCTCCTTGCAAAAAGAGGTGTGTCGGCGCCCTTTGGAATGAGTTTCAATGCTCTGAGAGAAGTGCCATGGAAGCACAATTTAAAGAGTTTTTCGATAGAGTTGATGAGTTAGCCTAGAATGCCATGCTGGAGACAGAAAGAGAAACCTTAAAGGAATCAAGAGGTCATAACTTCTTGCTCCAAGCTCGAAATGGAGCAAGAGTACAACCATTGGAAAGCTCTTGAGGAGCAAAATGAACGCATGGGCTCAAAAGTGGTTGTAGAGTCGAGTTAAGAAAAGATAAGTTGGTAAAAAAATTGATTACCCCACCTTCCTAATCGCCTACCAGGGGGTTGGGTATGTTTCAGGTGGTGTCAAAGTGAGGTTCAAACAATGGACCTACATGGGCCAAGAATCAGAACCACTAGTTGCATCACTAGGGGTTGTATGAGTTCAAGTGAATGGATGAACTTGATGATTTCAATAATTGAAAGCACTGCCTACGAGTATGAAGAATTTCTCACAAAAGGATTGTTGCTTTTGTAAGGGCTAGGGCCTGCATGAACAGTGCCTTGTGTTTGGGGAGTTGATTTGAAAATTGTTATGGTCAATCCATTTGATTTGTGATGGAAGAAATCTGTTGTTGGCCAACCATTAGGTGTAAGTGAATGGATTTGCATAATTACAATCCTTTGAAATGAGTATCTTTTGTGTCATTTTCATCTAGTTGAGTATATTTGGCATTGATTATGTGTATAACTATTGCCATGCCTGATTTGACAAATGATTGATCCTTGGGCTGTAGGGGATTTACGATAATCCTCCTGGGTTTGCTTACTGAATCATCATGATGTTGGCGTTGTTAATAAGCTCAATTTGGCATTAGTCTTTGAGCCAAAGCACGCCCCCTTGTTTCTTTCCATTGCTCTATGGGTTGTATTTAAACTTTTGGCCTGAACCTTGGAGGTCAAAATTACAATTTAGTTTCAGTAAAATTGTTTGGGTTCCTTGCAAACAGTCTTGGGTTTTGAATCTCACCGTCATATGACCTTTGGCTAAGTCTCATATCTTCTTAATGTTGTTACGTATCTTCTTAATGTGCGGCCTTACATACTATTGTTGCAGCTTGCTCGTGTCTATTTCAATTGTTTTCAATGCTCCTAATTGTTGGACGAAATGCATAAAGAGCTTTCAAAGAAAAATTCTGAGGATTGATATCAATATAAATTATGCTTTTGCATTTAAGATAGACAAGTCTGCCTCTTTTCTTATATATGTAACAAAGGCAAATGATAGCTTGTTATAGATTGGCATTTTTGCCTTGGCCTTTACATTTCGTTATTGTCTTTTCATTTGAACTTAAAACCAAAAAAAAGGTAATGAGCACCCAATACCCTTTATAGGCAGTGGGTTGGTTTGTGAAGGTAGCTTTTACATTGCAAGTTTATTGTGCTCTTGAAGCAATGTTTGTTGCGCCTTTGGGTTCAACAAATGATAATTCTAGCTACCTTTTTTTTTTCTTCTTCAAAACTCATTACCATGACACAACAGCAATATCAACCAAACCTTCTACCACAAACCAGTCTTTGGTTTAAACTGTAATGGCATATGTAACAGGTAGCTGACTGGACCAGATGGGTGGACAATTGAATTCTTTTTGGGCCTTTACGAGATTTTGGGATAGGACATTCTCTATGTAGTAGAAGACACCAGAGCCTCTGGTCGTATTCCAGCCTGTTTCAACTCTACCTTCATAGCCCTCATCCCTAAATCTAATAATCCATCTTCTTTGGATGAATTTAGGCCTATCTCTCTGTAACTGCATTTACAAGATTGCAGCTAAAATCATTGCCAGAAGAGTTAAAGCGGTGCTATCAAATCAGATTTCTAGTGAACAGTCTGGATTTCTAGAAAGACGGAAAATTCATGAAGCCATTAGGGTTGCACAAGAGGGTCTTCACAGTGTAAAAAGCAAAAAGATGAAAGGAGTAGTCCTGAAAATTGACCTCTCCAAAGCTTATGATAGGGTAAGTTGGTTATATATACGTCTTTTACTAACTCATCTGGGTTTTGAAGTTCCTTTTATCAGGTGGGTGATGAGTTGCATTACTACGGTCTCCTTTGCTATTTTAATCAATGGATCAGCCTCTCCTTTTTTCCATTCTTAAAGGGGCCTTCGTCAGAGATGTCCGTTATCACCCTTACTGTTTCTCCTAGTTGTGGAAGGCCTCAGCATGGATCTAGGAGAAGCAAAGCGTCAAGGAACTTTCTCTGGAATCCAGATTTCTCCAAACCTTAAGATTTCACATCTGTTGTTCGTGGATGATGTCCTAATATTCTGTGCCGAAAAAGAAGGGATATTGAAACACTAGAAGGTATTCTCAATCTCTTTTCCAGAGCCACAGGGGATGCAGATAAATGAAAGAAAATCATCACTTTTCTGTCATATAATCTCAGAGGAAGAAATGATACCGTACAGGCAGTTGTTCCCATATGAACTAAAGGAGGTGGACGATAGGCTAAAGTACCTGGGGTTCAATCTAAGGCCAAACGACTACAGAAAGGTTGATTGGGTTTGGTTGTTGGGAAAGTTGGAAAAAAGGCTTCAGATTTGGAGTCATAGATGGCTCTCTAGGGCTGGAAGATTAGTTTTGGTTAAATCTGTCTTTGAAGCAATATCGGTTTACTGGATGTCACTCTCATGTATCCCAAAAGGAACTCTGGAAGCAGCTAGGGCGTATTTGCTTCAAATTTCTGTGGAGTGGAATCTCAGAGTCATATGTTGCTCCTTGGGTCAGATGGGAAAGGATGACAATTCCAAAGCCTCTTGGAGGATGGGGTCTAAAAAACATCTTCCTTTTCTCAAAAGCATTAGCTGCAAAATGTGTTTGGAGGCTACTGTCAACATCAAGTCTTTGGACTAGAGTGGTGTATCAGAAATATATAGCCCTGGACTCACTGAAGATTGGATAAGGAGCCCTGATAAGAAAAAGCCTCGAGTTTCAATTATTTGGAAAGCTGTGATAAGCTCTTTCCCGATCATCGAAGATGGGTTAGCCTGGAAGATAGGGAATGGACAAAAAGTCAGGTTGGGGGTTGATCCATGGTCGGAATGTAACATACTTCATATCCTCCCAGGTCCCATTGTGGAACATCTTCGAATGCTTGGGTATGTAACTATAAATCAAAATTCTGGCCCCTTACAGAATACCCTTTGGGCACAAGGGTGGCAATCGACAAATGATATGGGCCTTGAAAGAGAAGATATCATATTAATGGAAGGATATATAACAGCTCTAAGGACTTCCCAGGTTAGACTAAGAGATAGGGAGGATGAACTGGTCTAGGATCATACCCCGTCAGGTATCTAAACTCCAAAAACTGGTTATAACCAGCTGAGCATTGAACTTCATCAGCGGGAGCCGCTCTAATGGTGGAAAAAGCTCTAGAAGCATAAATGTCCAGGTAAAACAAGGCTCTTTATGTGGTGTGCTATGGAAAACAATGTTAAATTTGGGAGCATTGACAGTCATTCTCCAATGAGATGCCATATGGGCCACCCTGAGGCTAGCCAGAGAGATTTGGAGAATCAACCAGTCTTGTGAGGTATTGACAAAAGCCAGGGGGAACATACAATCTCTGTGATTCAAACCAAAAGTCAGGACGAACAAGATGTTATGTAAGTCTAATGCAAAATTCAGGTGGAACATACAACCTCTGTGAGCATAGACAGTCTAGTGCAAAAATCAGGGAGAACGTACAACCTCTGTGAGCATAGACAGTCTAGTGCAAAAATCAGGGGGAACGTACAACCTCTGTGAGCATAGACAGACTAGTGCAAAAGTCCAAGGGAACATACAACCTCTATGAGCATAGTCAGACTAGTGCAAAAGTCAAGGGGAACGTACAACCTCTGTGAGCCTAGTTAAGCCTTGTGAGCCATGAGCAAAAGTCAAGGCATCTAGCAAAAGTTAGGTTGAATATAAAATTCCTATGAGCTAGAAACAAACAATACTCCTAATATTGCAAATGATATAAATGTATTGATCTAGTGCATTGGCACGTGTCACATTATCCACCATGAAGAGAAATTTGAATTGCCTTGTAAAGAGTCGAGTTGTAGAAGTCAAAGTTGTATGTCTAAGTCAAAGACAATGTTGTCAAGTTGTCGCATGTTGCATGTTGAATGCATGTCTAGTTGCATGTTACATGCATGACATGAGCATGATAAGTTAGTACACATGCATGCCAAGTCAAGGGTGAGTTGTAACTGAAGTCTCAAGTCTAGTTCTATTTTCAAACTAAAGTGTGAAGCTGAGTTATGTCAAGCATGCCTTCTACCTCTAATTCGAGCCATCTACTTCTCCTATTCATTCCTTTATAAGCAAAGGTCAACCCCTCTCTTCTATACAGTTTATATGCAGGTTAAGGGTGAAGCATATAGAGGCGCATATCAATGAGACAGAGGCAGCATATCAAAGGAGCATATCAGTGTTGTAGAGGCGCATATAGAGGCAGCATATCAGTGTTGTATATCAGCATATAGAGGCAGCAAACAGTGCTATAGAGGCAGCATATCAGTGTTCTATATCAGCATATAAAGGCAGCACAATAGAGGCGTATATCAGTGCTGTAGATCAGCATACAAAGACAGCATATCAGAGGTGTATATCAGCACAATAGAGGCACATATCAGTGTTGTAGATCAGCATATAGAGGTGCATATCAGTCAATTAAAGGCATTTTCAACAGCCTATATCAGAGATGATATATCTTAGTCTCTGAAAGCAACTAGGATACATCTATATCAGCAAGGCCTCTTAGTTCTTTGTCAGGTCAGAGTCAACTTGGCAAGCTCTTTAAGAGCAGAGTATTCATGGTGGATATATGTAAGTGATCTTACATTATTAATGCAATAAAGGAATATCATTCTCTGGGATTTTTCTCCCTGTACAGGGTTTCCCCAGGGTATATGTGTTGTTGATGTGCATGCTTACGTATCTACATGATTATTGCTATTCAGTTTTGATTCTATATGATTGAAATGTATTAAGTTGGAATCAAAGTGTTGAAGAATTTAGAAAGAAATAATCCGCATAAGAAATCAAGCTCAAAATTTAACAAACAAAGCTCCTACATGGGATAACATTCAGAAAAGGAACAAATAGGGGCCAGTTTGGTGCCATTTATGCAAAAATGAAGAAGAATCAACTCTGCACATTTTTCTGGGTTGCCCCCCTACATAAGGGAAGTTTGGAGAGAGTTCACTAGATTATTGGGAATTAATTGTATCTGGAATGGGCCCTCCCTGGAGAGGGCGTGGCACTTTTGGCTAGATTGAAGAGATTTCAAACCTATAAAAGGCTAAAGCTCTCCCACTATTAATCATTTGGGGTGTTTGGTTGGCCCGAAATAAGATCATTTTTCAAGAAAAGCCCACTGTTCCTGAAATCACAGCAGCCCAAAGCCTGGCAATTCTTTCTTGTTATCTGCAGGAAAAAGGATTAGCTGGATTTCGGGTGATACAAGAAGAAGAGATAGACAAGTCCAAGCCTTTGGGATATTTCGACGGAGCTTCACAAAACACAGTCTGTGCTGGAGGAGCACTCCTTTATCTCAGTGACTCACACTTCTTCAAGATGACGATGGGTCTGGGTGAAGGAACAAACAATTTTGCTGAACTCATGAGCCTAAAACTACTCATCATTTTTGCCATTGAAAAAGGTTGCAGGCAGCTCAATGTGTTTGGCGATTCCATGACAGCGATAAATTGGTCTAGGGGAACCCAGAGATGCCTCAATCTAAGATTAGTTTCAGTTCTTGAGGAAGTAAAATCTTTACAGAGCACCTTTGACAGTTTCACTTGCCATCATATCTACAGGGAAAGAAATGAGGAAGCGGACCAGAGGTCCAAAGAGGGCATCCATTTGGCTTTGGGCCAATGGAAAATTTTAGAATTCAAGGATGGAACACAGACAGATCTCTTCCACAGGCCTTTTATAGAAGGCCTTCCAGCACAAGGATAAATTTATCAATTTCTCAACAGATCAGGGATACAGCTAAATTTTTGCTTGCAGACATTACAGTACAGATCTGGTTTTGTTTTCAGATATATATCCAGTCTTTTAAACAGTCCGAAGTTATTTTGTAGTCTACCAAACAGAGTATGTTGTATAGATTGTAATTATCTAAACAGTCAGTGAATATGTAAGCTTTTTTGAATAACAGTCAAAATGTAGCCGAAAGGCAAAATTATTATGTAACAGTCAACACTGTTGGCTCAAAGCACTACAGAAATGCACCCAAAGTGCATCTACAAAATGTAATTTTGTTCACATCTGCTGAAATAAAATTATGTTTTTTTTCCGAGGAAAAAAAATGTAACAGGCAGCTGTAGATAACCAGTGTTGATAGAAATTGGGTGCATCTCTAGACTGAGAAAGGTGCTAGATGTGAATAGTTTATGCTCTTCAATGTGCCCAAAATGATCTGTCATTTTTCTTTTACCTTAGATATAATCTGTGCCTTTTCTTAACAAAATGTCTTTGATGATTGAGAAGAAAAATCCTTATTTTAATTATTAGTTCAGACTCCAGAGCTAAATACATGGAAAGACCAGTATGTCTTGAAACTATCCTAGATGAAATTGTGAGATCATAACTTTTGGCAAATAATGACATTTTCAAACACAACATAAATTATGTAAATTTATAGGAATGATTTTTATATGCAACTGAAAGTCTGAATCAATCAAGAAATAGAATGGACTTGTACTCCAAGCTTCAGAATTGGAAGATGCCATAAATCACTGGTAGGTTTTGAATTTCGCTCCAAGGTCACTACAAATGTCCATATTTACAACAAAATGTTTGATATTCAAATTTTAATTTAGTAAAAGCTCTTTGAAATGTGGTTCAAACAGGGCCAAACCACATGGAATGGAGTCAGCGGTATCCAAATGGTTAAGGTCAGAAGCTGTCTTGGACAATATGCAGTACAAATGGGGATTTTCTGTGTAGTTTGCCTACGGTTAATATGTAGTACAATTGCAGATAGCTGCATGTAGCAAAAAACAATAGGAAGAGAGAATTGGTCAAAGTAAAGTTTACTGCTTGAATAGTAATAACTTTGATAGTCTTTATCTACTTAGTATGGTTATTCCAAAGGACAAATAGTAGTTATTTCCACCATATTGGCAAAGGTTTATGTCTTCCATATGATATTAACTCTCCCAGGTGCCTTCTGAATTGTATGGGCTTCTATGCTTCTTTGTGAATGGGCTGATGGAGTATTGTATTATAACAAGCAGCCAATATTGAAGAAAATGTTAATAGGTAATAGTTTCCAAAGAACATTTTAGTCTGACTCCTTGATGAATTCCTGCTACCTGCACCTAGCTGGTTTATATACATTTGATATAATTCATGGGCAGGTTTGTGTTTGTATTTGCAGATATATAATACTCGATGTTAGTTAGAAAATTTCATTCTTTTAAAAATCTGGTTTTTAGCCTATGGGATTGTTACAATGGTTGAAGATGTTGATGACATAGTTCCCTGTGGTAGCTGACTTCTTGAAGAAAATAAAGACCAGAGGATGCTTGTCAAGAGGCTGATGAAGGGATAATGAGAGTTCCCATGAGGCATCAGCTGATCAGGTAAACAGCAGGAATGTTGACAACAGTTATGCAGGAATGAAAACTAGTCATGCCAATATAGTATGTGACCTGAAGAGAATTGGGTAAGAATTCCTTCAAACATACTTTATATCTTTAACAGTATGTTCATTATGGAATGTGTGTATGTTATTGATACTCAGATGGGGTATGGCAGGGAAAGAAACCTCCGTTATGCAAAGCTATTTAGAGTCTTTGTGATATATTCATAAATTGGTATATCATGACTAAGTGGGTAAAACACGAACTTAAATTATGAATACTCACATCTGTTTGGCTGATTGAAAGTTCAGGTTGCGGGTAGGATGGTCTTGGATATGGCAATGAATGTAAGCCCATAAGGAAGACGGATACCTATTGCTACAAAAGCCAAATATTATGAGAAGGAATCTCATACTTGGAAAATTTGAATTCATATATAAAATATATATGAAATTCATAAGTGAAACTTGATATCTGTGTGAAACAGATTTAAAGGATTTCTTATTGAAATTGCTATGATGATATCTCATGATAATTGTATGTATAATATATGATATAGGTGAGATGATGGATTTGTCCAGGAAGAAGGGATGGTGGTTGTTGAGCTGGAAAGCATGGAGAAGAGACTACTGTTGTGACACTAGAACCCTATGACATGCCATGATTGTCATTGAGATGTGCTATGCTATGTTAATTAGAGCAAGCCAGACAACGCCTTGGCTGTAAGAATCTATAAGTCTCTGTACTCTTCTGTTGCGAGGAAGCCTTGGCAAATGATGGATCACCCAAGGGACTGTGTAACAGAGAAGGGGATGCCTAAGGCTGGAGGGTGAGTTACTGCAAGGAAGAGGCTTGAATGAATAACATGCTAGCTGGGATCATGAGTGCATTGGGTATCTCCGAGAAAACAATGAGTTGAGTTCTATCTGTGGCAGCCATATGGATGTGGATCCATAATCATACAGATAAGTATTGCTCTGAAATATATATTTATCCTCAATTCGGAACATGAATGGAATATTTATGCATAAAAGTGGTTATAATATGCATGTTTACTTGGCAATTGATGTAGGCATATGATGGAATGCCAGAACTCTGGAGGTGGGCCTGGACCAGTGTTACCGGAAGCGCCCCCTATTGGTGTCCCATTCAATGTACTTCGCTCCCCCTATTGGTGTTGGATTTTAGAGGTAATGCAGAAAAACACTGTCTTTTGAAACTGTTAGTGTGAACAGTAAGGAACTGAAATAAATCTATCCTAAGAACAAGTGACCAAACTGATCATAGGCAGAACTAGAATAATTTCTTTCTAAACAGATCACAGTAGTTTCACTAAGATCTAAGCAAGCTAATCTAAGTGAAAGACAAACAGTTCTGAACCATACAACAACTAGGAAGTAGATAGTCAAATCTAAGCAACCATAGATCTAGGTAATGACAGATTTAATGGATCTGATGTAGATCAAACAAAAACTAATAGATCTAACTAGAAATGTAGATCTGTATAGATAAAGTTGTCAAAACTAAATTTAATCTTCAGATCTGATCTATATCTATAAACAACATTAAAAACAGAGAACTAATAAACAAGAACAGATCACTTACCTTGTCGTGTAGTCTTACCTCTGAAGGAGACACACCCACACATTAGAGATGTGATTCCACTTGTACTTATGCTCAGAAAAATATAGGATCATAGATCTACCATATAGGTTAGATCTCTTACCAAGAGATGAGTAGAATTTCTTGCCACCAATGAAGAGAACAACACTTAAATACCCC
The DNA here is from genome assembly GCA_009831015.1 of Picea engelmannii. NCBI lineage: Eukaryota > Viridiplantae > Streptophyta > Pinopsida > Pinales > Pinaceae > Picea > Picea engelmannii. The sequence continues at coordinate 132,952 of ML781636.1, read as the reverse complement.
ACGGAATTTCTGAGATCAAACCCTCACCCATGCTGAACAAACCCTCACGCAAGACAGAGTTTACAGGCAGCTTGAAAGGGGGCCACGGCTCAAGGAGAAAGGGACCGGATCTATGCTGGAAGGTCACAGCTCAAACTGAACAGCACTAGGAGGGAGACGGCAGCCTTTAGAAGAAGGTCTGTGGACTGTAGAAGATGGCAGCAGCTCCAATCCTCAACACACAGGAAACAGCCACATTAAGCAGCCCTGCAAACAAGCCTTAACTCATCCCCAAGCAAGAGGCAAAAGTCAATAACCAAGAAGCTGAGAACTGATCGGATTTTGGGAGTGCCGAACTGTCACTAAAACTCAGTCACTGTTGCAAAGGGGGGCCGCATTACCACACCACAGCAAATAGCCTCAAAGGGGGCCGAGCTACCACAGAAAATACTCCAACAGCAGTTGCAAAAGGGGGGCCGCAGCAAAGGAAGGAGAGATCCGCTCACCTTAGAAGGATAGCACAAGAGCATAAATGAAAAGTGTGAGAGGAAAGGAGGGGGTAGTCCTCTATTTATACTTTTAGGCTAGGGTACAAAGAGGGTAGTAATAATTAAAGTAACTATTAAAAATAACATGTTTAAATTAATTAATTTAAACATGTTATAGTTAAAACATTTTAATTAATACTTTTACAATAACCCCTAAAGCAAAAACAAAACCCCAAATAAATACAAACAAGGGTGAAAAGGGTTTGGCAAGGGTGACTGGGTGGCAATACTTGTCCATTCATTCTCAAAGTGACCTTTTTAATTTTATCATCATTGCATATGGGATACATCCCTCATGTGGTCATGCCCACCTTCAAGGAGGGTCATACACCAACAAAGTA
>ML781636.1:53839-101706 GCA_009831015.1 Picea engelmannii | reverse complement strand
CTTGGTTTGGCATCATATATCTCCTCAAAAGACTGTTGTTTTTAGCATAATACTTGCAATTTATCTATAAAATTGGTAATATATTCATCTTGGACCAGACTTCGAGTGTTGGGATATAGTGAGATCTGTTTTAACCAAGTTGTAGTTGACTAGCAATTTTTGTTTGGACGAGTAATCGTTTGAAGAGAGATTTTCCCAGATGGGTGAGGTGGGCATTTCTTTGAAGGGTTTTTCATGGGTTTTTCATGTGCCATATGGACATGGCCTGCTTTAACCACACTACTCTTGCAAGATTAGGGAGAATAACTCACAAGATTTTCAATGCGGAGCAATCTCCAATCTCGTCGGGAATTTGGCCAGAGAGATCATTTCCTTGAAGGTCACTGCATATACAACACTGAATCAACTATGAAAAACATATATGTTATAAAGACCTGCTAATTATAGCCTGCATTGACACTATCGGTATAAATGCTCTGAACCCGTATTGCTTAAAAGTAATATATAATTAACCTCTGGAATCACATACATTGATTCTAGGCTTTTTAGATTTCCAATCACTGGGGAAATTTCTCCTCCGAGGTTCAGATGAGAGAGATTCCTACATAGCACAAACCAGAACAAATACAAACATATGAAGCAAGCACATAATCAAAACTCAAATAACAACAGACTGCCCAACACCAACATTCTTGATGATTCCCATTATAACATATTCAGAGTATATGTCGGGTTTTTACATGAATTTCAATGGAAAAGTAAGAGACCAACTTACAATGCAACAACAACGAAGGTAACATTGTCACAGGTGACACCCGTCTAGGAGCAGTGATCATTGGAAGAAATGTCAATCCAGTTGTATAGAACGTTATCACTATCACGAAACGACTTCTTAATTACCAAGAGAGTTGCTCCTGTAGAACCCAGAAAAGGGGTTGTAAGTAAAACTAGAACAATATCAACTGGTTAACTACATTACCCAATACAAAAATCAAGGTGAAAAACACAAATGCATTACGTTCCGTGGCAACACGGAAGCAACTAATAACATTTGCTTGATGGGTTTATCTTGGTTTCTTCAGTATAAGAGGCCAAACGTTGATCAAGAAGAGTAAATGGTCACTAATGGGTTTACTTACCATCATCAGAAACAACGGACAGAAGGCGGAAGGAGTGAAGACATATGACTAAAAAGGACAGACACACACTGAGTTTTCTCCAGCTCCAAATATCATATATGGGCGCCATGGCTGTAGATACACATAGTAGCAATGAGAACAACAAAGTTCAAAGTATTCTGAGTATCAGACAACATTGCCTACTCTTCGATCAATTGCCCAACCACATTGAAGGCCACACCAAGTCCTCCTCCCTCCATGTTCTGTGCAACACTCTGTCACCGATTAAAGTAACTCAGATCGTTCCCGTTTCAAACCAGACTCTTGAACGTTTTCTCGCATCCCTTGCAGGTGCAGTTAACCTTCAGATCCCAAGTCTTCACACAGCTCGAGCCCATAACTCAAATTCGTATCCGCTCAAGCCATGTGATTTTGGAAACGTGGACAAGATTGATTAGTTCAAATCGTATGGAAAAGTACAGGAGTTAAGGGTGGTAGTTGGAAGAAGTGTTTTAAACATTATTTAAAGCATGGGAAGAAGTGAAGCTGGCAATAACACTTCAAACCTATGAGCCAATAAAATTGTAACAAATATATATATATATTTTTTTAAATATATGAATACAAACTTACTAAGTTACACATTATAATTTCTGAAATTTTTTAAAGTCAACCCTAAACTAATATCAAGTCAATGATGAACTCATTGCTATAGTCCCAGGCCTTCCGGCAGGGACTAATAAGTATATATTTGCCATGATTTTATTAAGCTTAATTAATATTCACTTACACTTCATTATTAGTCCCTGCCAAAGGCATGGGACTATAGCAATGAGTTTGCCTTTGACTCCGTATTAGTTTATTGTTGACTTTAAATTTATGTGCTATATTCAATGTGTAATATAGGAAATCAATATATGTATTTTTTTAAATAATAAAAAAACATATTTTTCTAAAATTTAATTGGCTAATATCTTTGATGTGTTATTGCAGGCTTCACGTCATTCAATGTATAAAATTGATTACGCAATTAATGAATTTGTCAGTTTGACATGACAAGGATGTTGGGTGCTTAGTACGAATGTTTAATGTGTCTTCTCTAAGAAACGGATGGACGGCTCGGTCCTGCTCTGTGCATTGTTTTCATCGTTGTCGAACTGTATTGTATTCTCTCTGCGAGCCTCCTGTAATTTTTTTCCTTTGTTTTTTCAGTGCATATGCCGCCTACACCGCATGCCGAGGATAGTGATCATCAATTTGATTTCTGATTAAAATATTCGTCGTGTATCCGTGTTTTTTTAATGCCAATGTAATCAGAGGTCCTTGGGAGTTACGTTGTCGGGAGGCGAGCCCTACCACGTGGCCTTTATAGTATTCTTGACTGGAAGGCCTGGCACATCGCAGTGGACCCACGCTGACAGATAAAACCAATGGTTGAGTTACGCGTGTCAATATGCCCCAGTCTGCGAAAAGAAAAAAACTATGCACGGGGTTCGTTGTAATTGCATGTTTTGATTGTCGTTTGACTTGCCAGGAGACTACATCGGCATCAACCAAGCCAGTCTGTGCCATTACAAATTCGTTGGCATATTGTTACATCCTTGCTCACGTTTCTTTATCTTATGTCTAGATTCAGATTATTGGCATTATAAAATGGAAGTCTAAATTCCTTTTATATATATACACACATTTCGCTTATCAAACTTTCATTGTATTGCAAGTACCCAGAGTAGTGGGGTATTAAGATTCAATTTTTTTGTAGACAGAGTAGCGGGATGGTATTAAAGACCGTACATACCATAATAATTTTTAATCTCAATCTCAAGTTTCTGTCGTATAAAAAAAAGAATTAATCTCAAAGACGTTTTTTTTTATTTTCTCCATCCTTGTTAAATCTACAATTAAATGTATCTATGCTAATTAAATATATCTATGTTGTTCAACATGTATTTCCCAACTAACTATGCATCCTTATTAAATCTGCAGTTAAATGTATCTATGCTGATTAAATGTATCTATGTTGTTCAACATGTATTTCCCAACTAACTCGGCAGGGACTGCGTTGCCATGCAACCCTTGTTACACTTATGCTTACATTTCCATAAATTTTTAAAACTATTTTTAAAAGCCAAATAAATTTTAATCATAGTAAATTAATCTAATAATGGCTTGAAACTATTATAGCTTGAGTTTTAATGATATGGTTGAAAATCCAAAAAGGGACATTGTTATGAACACTTATACATGGTTCTAATTAGTTGAACGTGATGTTTGATATGGGGCACTCAAATCATTCTATATCCACCAGAATTTGTTGGATGAAGAATTGTTGAAATGCTAGTTTGCATTGCTCAAATTATAAATTTAAGCACAAGATAGATATTTAGATCCCCAAAATTAGTCCAAGATCACAATGGCAATTGTTGAAATCGTAGTTTTACATAGAATTGAAAATTCCAACTGAATTTTGATTAGATTAAGAAAGAAAAACTATCAAAATAATGGAACGACATGGTAACCCCACATTCCATGTTATTGAACACTTGTACATCCACTTAACATTCAAACCATATGTCATCAATATAAATGTTAGTATTAAATAAAGTTAAAAATATCTTTCACGTAAACTATTAATTTTTAATATTACCCTTTGTAACGCACAAACATTAATATTACCCTTTGTAACACACAAACATGTCCATGTCCCTTGGGGATGTGTCCCATTTGTTTCCTTATTCTTTGAAATTTAGGGTAGCAGAGGGGGCATCCTCTTTTGGCGAGGGATGTCTTTGGAGACATAGGACATTTTTTGAGTTCTTTAGACATTTTCCCTTCAAATTAGAACTTATAACACATATTTTATTTATAATGATTTATAAAGACTTTTATTATAGTTTGTGGACACTTCAATTAATGTGTATTTGTTATCATTTCAAAAAATAAAATATTTATTCAATATATTGATATTTAAATTATAGTTTTTCTATTGTGATAAATGTTATTTATGATACCCCGTATAAGGTGACAGGGAAGCGATGGGACATGAGACCACCTCCCGAGGTGAGCCGCCACATGGCATCCTCATCGGTTTGCACCTACAACCCCCCTTCTACCTCCATCTACTCACGTCATGAGTTATAAACCTGCCATCCTTGTGCCCGGTGTTTTCTTCCGGGCTCAACGTCACCTTGTCTGAGATCGTCCTGCATTGACACCAGTCCTGTACTCTCCACTCCTCTAGCTCATTAATTGCACGCTACAACTTCTGGAGGCTGCTCTTCTTGTCATAATGGGCTATACGACCCATCTCTTTGTTCATCATGCCAAAGCGAATGCTCAACCTTTATCGTCCCCCCTCCATCCTGGTCCATACCCCGTTCTTCCCTCTTTGTTGCTACCTTTTCTCTGACTTGCTTTTGTTCATTGTTTTTTTGGTCTGTGCTCGAACCTGGGATTTGTTTTCTTTCCCTCTGATCCTATGGCTCGTGGGCACTCCTCCCGTTGCCTAAGGAGAGGATCCTCAAGTCGTTCCAGAGGATGCTCTGGCTCGCGTCTCATTGATGAAGCTGAAATCTCTACTGAGGCCTACCAAGCTCACACCCCACCAGAGATTAGAGTCGAGCTAGACTTTGCGGAAGAAGATGTTAGAGTCCTCCACCATTTTATCACTGATGAGGAGGTGTTTTAAACAACGAGTTCATGGATTCTGGATCCAGGCACGGTCATAGCTCGAAATTCACAATATCTGAAGACAATTGATATCTACTAGCATATGAAGATGTTAATGGGACATGCCTTGGTTGAAAGACATGAAGCATACCAAGAGATTCTGCTGAAGATCGATGATGTCCAGAAGCAAATCAAGTCGGTTGACTACAAGCTGAACCTAATAGTGAGCCTATTGGTTGGCTTGGACCTATCCAACATGGACCTTCCTCAACCTAAGGTGCCAACTAATGAGAACCGCTTTGTTGTTTAATTTCCATGGTTTATATGTACTTAGTTTGATGTTCAATATAGGAGGCTTGGATGCTCAATCCCCACCTCATTACTATTATATAGATGATAGACAACAACTAGTTTTTTGTTATAGTGACAACCATATACTTTATTTTTCTCAGTTCTATAGCTTTAAGAGATAGAAGAATCACAAAATGATAGACAAAACTGATGCATTGTTGTTGGTCTGGTTTCCCAAGTGGTAGACCAACATCAAGATTTTTGTATTCTACTTTAATGGCAATATAAAGAACGGGGATAGATTATAAAAAAATTGTTATTTGTGATAAAAATTAATTATATATATTGATTAAAAGATGTGGACCAAAACAACATATAAGTTTTAATATATCATGGTGTTTATATCAATGGGGCAATGACAAGGGAGTGGTGCCTCTTATTAATATATTGGTTGATTGATTGTGATGTGAATATGCTTGTTACTTGATCTTCCCTGCTCCTTCTATGCAAATTTAACAAAAAAAAAATCTCTCGCTAATAGTACTTTACAACATGCATTTCACATGTTTTCGTAAAAACATTGTCCATAACTAAGTCGGTTATGCCTAGAATATTTGAGTATTGGAATTGTTTCTATGATATAAATACCTCTCTATACAAAAAAATAACCTCACATTGGTTGAGGGGTGTGGCCCATAACTACATATAAGCTCCAATATACCATGATCATTTTACCAATGGGAGCAGCCACAAGGGAGTGGTGTATCCTACTAACATGATGGTTGATTGGTTGCAATGTGAATATGCTTGTCCTTGGCCTTCCCCCATCCCTTTGTGCCCAAGATTTTTTTCTCTCGCATGCAATACTAAGTATCTTTTCACATGCCTTCCTAAAAAATTGTCCATTACTAAGTCGAATATGCCTAAAAATGATGTATCTTGGAATTGTTTTTACAACATAAATACTTCTCTATACAATAAATTAATCCCGCATTGGTTGAGAGATGTGGCTCTTAACAACATATAACCTCCAATATACCATGATCTATATGTTGATGGGGTTAACTATAAGTGAGTGGTGCATCCTATTAACATAGTGGTTTTTTGATTGCAATGTAAATATGTTGGTTATTTGACCTTCCACTTTCTAAATATGCCAACAAATAAAAATTGAATTGTCACTCCTTTTGGATACTCCACTCCATGTTAAATTGAAGTACATGGGGATTGATGAACATGAAGGGTTTGCACTTGTTTAAGATTCACCCGACCCTTATGTGGGATCTATATCACCCATTGATTGCACCAACTAATTCTATTTTGTGATTTTGTATATGAACATCCATTCACATGAAAGGAAATATGGTGATGGTCATGTTGTTAGTATCTTGGTAAATTCTATTTTGTTGAACAAAAATGCCTAACAATCGTGGTTAAGGGAGCTTAGCCCCTTTTAGTGATTAAGTTCAATAAATTAATTGCGCTGAGAGGCGCTTTATAACTTAGTATGGAGAAGATGTTCATGTAACATAACACATTAAAATAACAATAACAATAATAAATAAAACAAAATCAATAGAAGCAAAGCTTCAAGTCCCTACCTTAGTAATTTGAAATAATTTGAAATATATTATATATAGAACAACTTCAATTAATTATTTATGGTATGTATTCATTGTTAAATTATGGGATGGCCTTTGGAGAACAACACTGGATAACAACTCTACAACGTCAATGTGAATGCCTTGTTATTCTTATAGCAACACCAAACATTCTAGCAAGACATCCTAAGTTATTAATCCCAATTCTTTTGGTTATTTCCTTTTATTTAAAATAAAAATGCAGAAAATGAAATTGTTGACTAGCTAGGAAAATTTCAAAACCAATATTACCCTTTTCTAGGCAACTGAGATCATTTGTAGGAAAAATATATTAACTAGAAAAAGATTATCTTTTGAATTTTGTTAGCGTCTGGCGAACGCGTTAGGGAGAAGAAGTTTTAGGGACAGTTAGACACCTCCAAATTTCAAGGGACGACACATGGTTTCTCCAAATATAGTAAACATAAAAGATTAAAAAATGTTTCCGAGAGTTTCAGACTAAAAAAAATAGCAGGGCATCTCTGCATTATTTAAAGTTATACCTTTGTACAAAAAATTTAAGACCTTTGCCTGACTAGATAGAAATATCACTTGTTATCATAAAAGTTACTAGGCAATATTTCATACTCATTGTATATTCAAAATCTAATAAAAATTACAAATACTATAAAAATATCAATAAATATTTCACAATTGATCAACACCTTCAAGTATTATAAATATATTGTGATTCTCATCAAACATAACAAGAAAACTACATCTGATTTAAGAACACATTTTTGTTGTGGCAGATATGGCTGTAAGATATGTGTTATCGCTTCAAAATGAGATAGCCAGTGATGACACAAGAAATTGATGGATTTACACTTAATAACAATTAGTTGAAATAGTCAACCTTCGAATGTAGTTACTTATAATCCATTTATCTTCTAATGGTCTAATGGTAGTGCTTGTTGGCCTTTTTTTAATGGAACAACATATTTATGGATGTTGATGATGGTAGAGACTAAGCACCATGCAGGAGCCCAATCATTGGGACTCCTGCATGGTGTACCGTGCGAGTATCTCCTGCAGACTAGGTATGCCCATACATACATATTCCATCATGATATCCCATCCATTGATCGCCATCACAATGTGCATACATACGATATGGATGGATGGCCATTAATGTGCGTTGTGGATCGTTTGAATTTTGAATTTATTAAACACGCATTCAGATTTGAATTTGAATTTGAATCTTCCTTCCAAGATGAATTTTGAATTTTGAAGGTCCTGCCTAGGGCGCTCAATGAATACCCCGAAGTTGCAGTTTGTTTCTTCATTTTTGCGCTAGCCCATAACGATTGGCTCAAGACAAGCATGAAATGAATGGATGTCTTTCCCAGGTGTTAGTGTCCTATAATGATAAGAGACCTGATGATTTAGATTTGTGGGTCTCATGATGAAGTCCCTGGCTTGTTGGTCTTGTTGTCTCTTGAAATAAATTTTCCAAGTTATTGTCATTAGGTGATAGGATGGATCATTAGATGAAAGATTGTTTGTTATTCTTGAGTTAAGTGTCTTTAAGATGAGTTATAGACTTATCTTTTCAAGAAGTGATGAGTTTGTACTTTTATTAGAAAAACTCTAAATTTTCACTTTCGGCAGCTAAGGGCTATTTTTCAAAGCATTCTAAGATGCCGAAAGTTGTCGCTTTCAGTAGCTGAAACGACATGTGAGAGACACTCTAAGCTACTGAAAGCACATAGTCGGCTAATGTCAGACTGTCCCATCGGACTCTCAAACCGCCATTAGTACACAACATCATCATCTCAAGTGCTGCCGAAATTGATTGAAATTGAATCATGATATGATCTGGGCAAGTGATTGTTTGTCTGATATGATTATTTAGTGAGATATATTTAACCCTAATCTAGTAGATCCGATCACCATAAGCTCGTATCATTCGTTTCTCTCGATCTATCACATGGTGTCTGCCCTGATCAAATAATGCAGTCGTCATTATGATCTGATTTTCATTCTATATTAAGGGTTTGTTATAAAAATTCTCATCCAATCTGTTCCCCATACCACGCATCCTTCCTCTACTCGATTTTCGATTTTCCCTCTATCTACACCACTTTGTCTCCCCAAGCCTGATTCCATTGTATTGAAGGTCTTGATATTTGTTTTGCAGATGAAGAAGGGAGGAGCTCTACTCAGGAAGGAGCTTAATGACATAACATATATAGAATCTCACCCTAAGATTTTTTAGATGTTCAGAGATGCTGGTTGCCACAGGTATTGTGAAAAACTCCAAGGTTTTCACCAAGGAGTGGCTGAGGCATTTGCCTTAACCTTTGATGGAGCCAAGGCCAAGGTGGGAACAATTGAGGTGCAGGTTGATGAAGCAATTGTTGCAACAACAACATAGATGCCTAGGACAGGTGAAAGATGGTTCAAGTCAACCATTATCAAGGACATTGAGTTCAGGTCTTATCTCAAGCCTGAACACAAATGTGTTGTATGGAAGAAAGACATCCCTAGATCCTACTTGGAAGAAAAGTGGCAACATTTTCTCAAAGCAATTTAGGTATACATCACATGTGAAGGAAGATATGGTAGAGTAATGTTCTACCATTTCAATCTTATGAACCACTTCACAGGTAGATGCCCTTTGAATCTGCCCTTCTACCTTCATAGAAGCTTGACAAAAATGACACACCAAGTCCAGGCCAAACCTAGCAAGGTGCAGGGTAGGCTCTCCCATCATAGCCTCATCAAACTCATAGTGCTTGAAGAATTGCAGAGGAGTAATAAGACTTGGGAGCATCTTCTTTTCTGGGGTGAATTTGAGACAGAACCCCAACCCAAGGACAAAAAGAAAACTTCATCCACTAAGTCTTCAACACCACAAAGCAGTAAAAGGAAAAGAAGAGCCATTTCCCTAGTAGTTGCAGAGGAGCCATCTTTTTCTTCCAAGTCCAAGAAAGCCAAAAAGATGCTTGTTTTCAACCAAGCTACAGAAGGGCAAACTAGTGCCTCTGGTAAAAACGTTTTGAATCTGCCTTATACAGATTCAGAGGAGGATTTAGAGCTAGTGGAAGGAGAGATTCCTGAGCAAGCTGCTTTTGAAGAAGCACCCTTTTCACCAGAGTTTCCAGACCTGGAGATTCCTGAAACATCAACAAGCAGATACAACAAGGCCAACAAATCATCAAAGATTGAAAAGCTTCAAGAAGAGATATCAGAGATGAAGTTGCTTGAGAGGGTCATTAAATCCCAAAACCAGACTATAAGCAACGCATTAGATGAGGTAAGAGATTGTTTTGAAAGGTTAGCTAAAATGCATGTAAAGGAACAGAAGAGGAATCAAAAATTGCTCAAGGAGAATCGTAAGTTGCTTAAAATGGTTAGAGGTTTAAGGATCAAACTAAGGCTTAAAAATCCGAAGCCAAGAGCACATCCTGATTTAGAAGCCCCATCTGAAGTTGTTGGGAACCTAAATGAAGATCCTAAAGAGTAGGTAGATCAAAGAAAATCTATTTTTGCAGTTTTGAATGGTTGTGGAAAACTCAAGATTTTCGGTAGCTTATTCATTTTTTCTCAAGGCGCTGTTAGTTGCCGAAAGCTCTGCTTTCGGCAGCTAATCGTACTCTGTTTTATATTGGTAAGCCACCGAAAGCGCAGAAAATGGCAGAATGTTCATCTTTTTGCTCAGATCGAAGATTTTTGGTTTCAGATCATTTGGAAGGGGTTCCAAACAAAAGATAAAAATTAAAAGAATACAGAGCATCATCACTTCCCAGTGATTGAGGCAGATGCTAAGAAAAGAAGGTTAAGTGGCTTCTCAATTTTTGGTAAAAATTGCCTATTTGTCAAAACAGGATTTCAAACCGCCTTGTTATCACTTTGAAAATTATTGAAGATGTCAGATTTGCTAAAGCTGTCGAAGATTGTTGAAGATTTAGTTGTTAAGGGTTTGACCCTTAAATTAGGACTAGATTCTATATATCATGCTAGTTTTGATTTTATTCTATTTTTAGTATTTCAGATCCATTTTTATAGGATCTAGAACTGTTATGTAAAGGCTATAAAGCCTACAACTTTTAAGAAAGAAAGGGTTAGACTGATAGGAAATGATAGCTTAGGAATGTTCCCATCCATTGTAGAAATGTTTCAAATCTGTAAATGACTTTATGAATGAATACAAAGACACTATATTTCCAGATTCCTGTATTGTGTTTAAGTGGTGAAGTTTTCCATGATGTAACTCATTATTTTCCTATTTCACATGCTTTCTTTCTGTATTGTCTATGAGAAGATAATGTGTAGGATTTGTTCTTAACACCCTGTGCTGGCTCGAAACAATATTTATGTTTTCTTCCAAGTTTGAAGTGTAGAATTCAGCTTTACTCTGCTCTACATTTGAAATGAATTTCAACCTATTCTTCTTTTCCCATTTTATAAGCTCAAAGGATCCACTGGCATGATTATCTTGCTTGGTCACATTTTGTCTCTGTTATTCATTTATTCAATCGTCTTTGATTTCTAACTCCATTTTGCCCAATGGTCCTCTTTATGTCTCAACCAAACCAATTCAAAAAATCCATAAACAAACCCATGTTCTGCATAACTAGCCTAATATCCTATTCCCAACCAATCTAAATTAGATAGAGAGATCCCTCTCTAAGTTTTGGAGGGCTACATCCAAGACTCGAAGTGGTTTTGATATTGCCTTTGTGACTGCCTCCACAGCCTTGGGCAAATTACAGAGTGCTAACACTGGGCATAAGCACTTGAACAAGGTCGTCACTCCCCTGTTAGTGAGTGTAACAATCAGAGGTTTCCAGTTCGAGTTATGATTCTGTTTATGTCGATTTTTGGAGATATTCTAGATAGTAAATAACTTATTTATGTTTTAGTTTTTTTTTGTTTTATGCAGTTAATGGCATTCATGTTGTTGCTCATGTAGCAACTTTAGACCCTTCTTCTCCTCCTCCAAAGATTTTTCCTTCGATAGGCTCTGGTGCTACAAATAGTAATTTGATGCACTCTTATTACTCACTCTCTTTCTTACACACAACTAACTGCAAGCTAAGATATCGAGATCGAATCACACCCACTGGAACGTTTGAATTGCGTTCAAGGTTTTGAAAATGACAACATAATTAAATGGCAACTCTTGTTGAGTTTACCCCTGTACTGGCCAAGCATAAAACATCATAAGAAGAAAAAAGAGGAAAAGAATAATGGAACAATGGAGGCGAGTGAGTGCCTGTTTCTGAAAGAGCACCTGGATACGACCGCTCTCCTCATACTCATCTGGAGCGCCTTCATAGAGTATTACTAATACTAGTATTACTAATATTAGTAATACACTCTCATATGTATATGAACATTATGGGAGTGAAAATGATATCGCTATTATCGAATGAGGTTCTTTTATCAAATGTATAGATTTCTCCAGAAAAAGAGGAGCTTGACATCTGAAACGCCATCTAGTTTGGCATTGGTATATACATTTTCTATCTAATTTCCATGGTGCATGAATTATGCAGAGAGTAGAGGGATAGCCTATCCGACGAAGTATATACACAGCGAGGGTCCTCATCTCGAAACTATGATATTGTTGGCTCGCATTGCCTTGGACACTTTGCCACCAGTTAACCAATTGTTTCTTCCCTAGATGATGTATCACTTTATCAGTAGATATATGGCCCTGGTAAACACACCAATGACCTCAAATGAGTATACCAGTTTGGACGAGGCTGTGTGTTTGTGTATATATTATAATCATGATGTGTATATACACCAATGACCTCAAATGAGTATACCAGTATGGACGAGGTTGTGTGTTTGTGTATATATTATAATTGTGATGTGTATATATGGATGGGAGGACATGTAGCATGCATAAATGATGGCATAACTTTCCACAATGGAATTAAATTCACGAATTTCAAAAATGGATTATATACCATAATTCCATTATTTAACATTCTGAAATTATTTTTATTATTTATTACATAAAGTATTTAATCTTTGACTGATAAGTGAGAACCAATTTACTCATCTTCGTTTCCACATTTTACATGGGAAATTTAATATTTAAGTCATTAGGTATGACTTTTCACGGGGAATTTGGTGGTATGAACAATGTCTCAATTTCATTCCCTGTTTAATATGGACTTCATTTGTCTTATTTTTGATAGACATGTTTTTATATTTATATTTTGTTTCAGGTGGTGTTCCATTGAATGCAAGTTTTTATTTATATCGAATTTATGAAGTGTTATTTAGTTTTTTTTGTGTTAGACCTGGGTAGGATATCGAAGTTGTGAAGTGTTATTTAGTTTTTTTGTGTGTTAGATCTGGGTAGGATATCGAAGTGTCATTTCACTTCATTGTATAACATTATTGTAAGTTTTGGCATTTGAGTTTTGGGCATTTCACCATTTCTTTTTGAGCTTTCGATTCATTAAAAAGAATGATTACAAAAAGTAAGTGGATGGAAAATCAACAAGGATGAAAAATTAGAATAAAATAGAGATTTATCCTCAATTTCAAGCTTGAGCTTATTTTGTCATTAATATAACAATTGAATATATATGTGTGTGTGTGTGTGTGTGTGTGTGTGTGGTATATTTTTCTATTATGATGTAAAATGTTTTTATTTAAATATGTTTAATAATATATTGAATGTTTAATAAAAAAATTTAATATTTATTCTTGTTATCTAACATATCTATTATATCTAAATAACAATTTTTATAAGAGAATATGCGCCATGGTAAGTATGTGGCTTGGCAGTGACCTTAAAAATAGATATTTATTATTATTATTATTATGTAGTTATTATTAGTGTTTGAAAAAAATTATATACAAATATATGTGCTTAGTCAAAATATCATTTTTTATTTACGAACTTTAATATTTATTTAGGGATCACTTATATTACAAAGTTTTTATATACAAGTTTTCCTTAATTAAAAGATCAAATTTTATTATTCTCAAAGTGAATCCTTTGTTATTTATTTTAACGATCATTTATGTTAGAAAGTTTTCTTAAAAGTTAATCCATTATTATTATTATTATTAATGCTAACAATCATTTATAAATTAATCACATCATAAAGCATTTATTTATGTGAATGTTTCAATCTTGATTCTTATTTGACAAATTTATTATCATAATGTAGCTCATTTTTTTGGTGTGAAGATCATATCCTCCACCTCATTTTATTTGGGCCTTGGCTTAGACATGGGTGTAGAGAGTCCATCCTTCCCCTAATGTACATGTGGATTTGAGCACAAAGAGCCCATCCTCTTCCCTCATATGGTTCCCCCATGATCCCGTAATATGGGTTGTTAGGGTCCCAACTTCCATCCATCTCCATTCATTCACTTATCACTCCCCAATACACTTTTCATCCCTCATCCTCGTTCCTTCCCACTTTAGTCTTCCTTGGTGCGAAGGGAGGAGGTAATTGGCCTCCTCTTTTTAATGTACTTAACCAACATATATAGTAGAACATGAACAATATTAACATAAATATAAGTGTAAAAAATAAAATACAAGAGTCAACCAGACTAAACCTTTACAATATAACCATTGTATTGATAATTCCAAAATAGAGACCATTGTCCAATATAGAGACCATTGTTCACGCACTACTTCAAGGGGGAAACCTTCTTGAAAAGATATACAATACAATAACAATCCTTTATAAAAAAATTGCATATCCTTCTCTATCTATAAATAGTTTCTTACTGGAAATACCCTAACCACTTGTGGTCCCATTGTTAACGAGTATTGATTTCCTAGTGTGCCTTATTTAATAAGGATGACCCATTTACATTAAGTAACTACCAACTAGTTATCTAATGAAATTTATTCAAAGAATATTGCATCATACATTCAATGAATAACTCCTAATTACCCTAACATAACCCCTCGCCACCCCCTTCCCCACCTTAAAGATGTTAAATGTCCTCGAGACTAGAGATGTGGAAACTATTGTAAACTAGTTGCTAGTTCCCAAGTGGCATTTTCGATCAACATATCCTTCCACTCTATCAGGACTTCTCAAACAATGTGTTGGAATAGTTTTCATTCTTTGGTGGCATGTACTTCTTCTAGATATGATATCCAAATGGATCCTTCATCATCAAGTTCTAGAAGGCTAGCTTGAATTTGTCAATTTGACCCCATGAACTTCTTCAAATGTGACACACAAAAGACTGTATGAATGTTGGAGTAGGTAGGAAGAGCCAATTCTTAGGCAACTTGGAAAATGTGCAAGAGGATTTGATAGGGTCCATAGAACATCAACGTTAGCTTCTTGTGGCCTTTGACAATGAGAGAGGCCTTTTATAGGGTTAAAGAGGAAGAAACACATAATCACCTACTACAAAATAATGCTCAAAGAATGTTTGTTAACCTATCACTTCATTTTATTATAAGTCATAGAAAAATTATCCTTAAATATGGGAAGAGTGTCTTGTTTCATGTTAAGTATGCAATCCACTCCATAATCCTCGGATGTGCTCAGTAAATACGAAACCAATAAGGGTGATGCTTGGCCATAGATAGCTTCATATGGTATCATTTTGGTAGCACCATGAGAAGTGTTATCGTACGACCATTCTACAAGGGATAACCTCTATTCCCATAGGTGTTGTTTATCTAATTAAAAGAATCTCAAACATGCTCCAAAACAAAATGTTTGTCCAAAACAAATCGTAGTTGATGAATGTTTGTCCACCTTTTAACTTACTCCCATACATTTGTACAAATACTTTTATATAAAAGTATGAAAATATTTTCTTAAACTATTTTATTAATAATTTTATAAAATTAATGTCGAAATTTTTAAATGAAAATTAAAATAAAATTATAACTTTGAAAACACATATCAATTCATTTCGAGTTTCAAACATATAAATCAAAACTTTACTTTTTAAACCAACAAATTGTCTAGAGTTAACAATTTTCTTCTTTTAAATTAAAAAGGGGTTGATTTTAGGGTCTTATAATCATATGGGTGTTAGTGAAGCAAAAAGACAAAGTTAATATAGACTATTTCTCCAATATCACATCCACTCCTAATTGGTTGATTTATTGAAAGGACGAGTGGAATAATTAAAAGAAGAATTTTCCTTTTGTGATGAAACCCTTATTTGATGAGTATTGTTGAGAGGATTGGTTTGTCTTTCATAGTGACTTTTGCAATTTGAACTCTATCTTCAATGTATATTAGAACACATTCTCAAGAGAAAGGATGTTGAACAGTTATAACTCCTTTAAATGTGTAGTCATTTGATGTTGGAGTTTTTCCTTCGGGTCTCTCCAAGGTAATAAATGTGATCTATGGTCTTTAATTGATTGTGTGGTTGATAATTGTTGTTTGCTCGCTTCATTCTAGTGTATCCCTATATGTATTGCCTTGATGGGAGGTCACATACATTTCTAACTACGTGGATTTCACCTCGAATTAACCAATTAATGCTACCATGATTTCCTTTACGCAATCAATCCTCCACATCATCTTTATCGATGGTTGGAATTCTGGTTTATACCTACAATACTATTACTGATTTGTTGGAATCATTGGCTTGGAATTCCTCAATTCCTCGTCATTGTTCAATGTTTATAGTTAAGGTGTGCTCTTTAATTGAATTGCAAGTTTAGATTTCATTTCATAGTGTGATGTGTAACCATATGCAACAACTTGGGATTGCATCTTATACTATGTGCAAAATGTAGGGAATGCCACCTACAATCATCCCTTTGATTTGGTTTGCCACATATATGAAGATGCAATTAAAACCATTCAAGTCAAAATACTCCAAGATGCATTTGCAAAGTTCATCTCCAAGCTAATGTACATTGCAATTAGCTGCAACCATCAACCCACATGCACATGAATACACATATTAAATGCATCATGGTTATAGTGATAGAAATGAAGAGGAGTAGTGTTTGCATTTGTAATATTGCATGTGCACACACACACACACATGTATGTATGCATGTATATGCATATATCTTGAATATGCATTTGTGTGGTTGATTAAGCACATTATATAACTAACATGATATATTAAGTTAGTAAAAAACATTGTTATTTATTATATCTATAAAATGGTATGTACACAAGTCAACAATATCTCATTATTCTCATCATTGTCCCAAACTTTTATGTATTATGTTATGCCATTTAGATTATAGAACATTGGAGCACAAAAAATCGATTATAATGCAACATTGAGTATTAGAGAACACTCACAAATCTTCATAAAAAATCAATGTTGCATGTGTTGATCTCTAAAAACTTCAAACTTTTATAGGTATTCTATAGATGGGAAAGTGGGAAGACATTATGGAGTTGGACACTGAAGACCTAGAAGATATGATAGAATTTTTAGCTAAAGATCTAACATGGACATAAATTGGAGGGGATCAAGTCGTTATTATTCCATATAGTCGACTTGAAGATTTTATAAATGGGGAGCAATCAGATGAAGATGATCCCACTCAATTTGTTGTTAATATGAAGCGATCTAAATAAGTGGAGAAGATTGTATATACCCACATTAACAAATATATGGAATATATTGTGTGAGTCTTTATTTGTTTAATATAACTATAACTTTCTCATTCAAGTTCAATATGCAAAAAGAGTGTGGACATGTTTCCTAATTTATTATCATTGTTGTTATCTAGTTATTGGTGTGTATATGGTCTGGAGTCCACTCGTAAACTCCCAAGTGGTGAGATTACAATGAATTCACAAGGATAAAAAAAAAACCGTAATCAACGCCAAAGCATCAAAGTTGGTTGTAGATGTCACTTCATCATGTATCGACTTTATGTTTGTCCAAATGATGTTGTTTTAATATACATTCAGTGTAGGCATATTGATAAATGTGGTGTTATGTGTCACAGGAAGAATGCATTGGGTAGACCTGAAACATTCAAGTATGCACCACATTTATCATTTAATATACATGCTAGTGTGGAAAAGATGATTGAAGATGGTTTTAATGTGACAATGGTTTGGGACAAATTCATCTCCGGCGTGGAGCACCAATCAGGTGAGTTATTCACAGGGGTAACTCGGGATACCTTAATGACGATGAAGGATTTTTCTAATATTTACCATAATATTAGAAATAAAGAATATATAAAGGATGAGAGTGATCCAACAAGTGTTGATTGTTGGTACAATCAGTTTCCAAATGGTTTTTTTTCTATGAAAAGCAAAATATTATGCAAAACATACCATTCATTATAAGCATACAAACACATTGGATGCGTTCCATGATGGTGAGATATTCACACAACAATGCTATGTCCATGGATTCCACATTTAGTACCAATATGTATGGGGTACGTATTATTGATCGTTTTGTTTCTTTATGGTGATCAAAATGAATTCTTATATGTTCACTTTGATATTTATACTTATGTGCTTTGGATGTAGTATCAACTTTATACGTTAATGGTATTCGACAAACATCGTAATGGTGTACCAGTGGCTTGGGTGATTTCATCACGTAATACTACATATGATATTCACAAATGGTTGTCAACATTATTTGCTATGGGAGTGAAAGAATGACCAGATTGGCATGTACGAGCATTTATCACAGATGATGTCGCTGCTAAGATTCAAGCATTAAGGTTCCACATTTGTTGTTTTTCAAAATAAATAGAAAAAAAAAATGTTACATTCATACAATTCACTCTCTTCTATTGTATCACTATTTTAGGATTTTAACCAATTCTCACATCCTGCTATGTGTATGGCATGTCCATTGAGCATGAGCAAAACATGTTGGAAGCAAAGTCAAAGTCAAAGAAAACAAAGTTCACATTTTTCGTGCATTAGGAGAAATCATGCACTCATGCCAGGATGATGAGTCTGTACGAAAAGTTGTTGCAAGAATATTTCATGAATTCAGTGAAGAGGACAAATTTCTAAAATATTTTGACACCACTTGGCTATCCAATGATAAAATATGTAAGTGTCATGTAACATTAGATCGCAAATCTTTTTTTTCCATAATAGCATGTTTTTAGTCGATACTTTTTAGTTGATGATAAAAAAATTTCTAGATATGTGGGCGAAAGCTTATAGGAAATTCCCGAATTCCAATCAAGACACAAATAATGCAATTGAATCCTACCATAAGTATCTAAATTATAGATACCTATACGAGGAAAACAATGCATGCCAAAAACAGGTGGATTATTTAATTTTTGTGTTGTTGACAAGAGTTGAATTATATTACATTCATAATCAATGTTTAAAGGAAGAAGGAATTATAAGGCCCACAAAGTGTGAGAAACAAGAGACTCTCTCAAAGGATAGATCAATTCAAATAGTAGATGAATATTGTGTGCGCGACCCCAAAAATATGAATAAATTTCTGGTTCATAGTCAAAATAAGGATACTCCTAATACCTGCTATAATGTCATATACACAGGGTCCAAGTTTAATTTTTATAGTTGTGATTGGGTGTTGAATGGAAATGTTTGTAAGCATGTATTCGAAGTTCAAATGTGGGTCATTGAACATGATTTGGACATTAATACATTAGCAAATGTTTCTAGTTCGATTCTTGACATATTTGTATTTTCAACTGATTTAAATCAAACAATGACAATGAGCCCGCTACCAGAAGACCAATCAAACAATAACCATGTAAATATTTTATCAGATCATGTTGATACTGACACTTCAACATTGAACAATCTGATCCCTGAGGTTGATAGATTGTAAGTTTTACATGCATCGATCAATAAACGAGTGAGAAATATTTTGAACAATTCGCTTACAACTGTGAACCATTCTTAAGCAATCGACAACTTGTTTTTCAATTTAGAAGCAAATATAAACAAAAGTTTTGTCAGTTCCATGTCTCACTCTAAAATCATGACTAAGAGACAACACATTTTTTTGAGCCCGCAAAGTAAAAAGATACAACATCGTTGTCAAAGACATTCAACTAAGGATAAACCACAATTTCAAAGGGTCAGACGGGTTCACATAATTTCAAGGAATAACATGGACAAAGAAATGGAACTAATTTCTTCAAAATATCATAGGAATGTGAAACGAACCTCTGATCATGTGCAACACTATGTTCCAGACAATATAGGTATTGTAATTAGAGATTTTAATTTGTTTTACATTATATGAATTATTTTATTTGCCTCAATGTGATTGTAGAAATGTTATATAATTGTTTTTACAACGGAGGGATCCACATCTCTGAATGAACCTTGTCACGTCCGACATTGTCAACAAATGAGAGTCATCAAATTATTTATATAGTTCAATTGAAGTTTGTCTAATTAAATATTTAGTGCATTGTGTCTTGTAATCAACACTTACTTTTTTTTTTTAATTGTTTATGTTGTAAGTTCAACCAAATGATGTAGCGATCCAAGAAATTAATATAGAAAATCCAACAATCCCATTGATTCCAGATTTGAACATATGAGGTTTGGCGAAAGGTAAAATTAACGTTTAAGATGTTGGCAAGTAATTGTTAGGTGGTTCCTCCTATATTAAGTGGCAAAAAATATACATCTATGCTTAGGCTGCCAGTTGTTCCTCTGATTTAGCGAAAACTGGAACAGCTGGCGGCCAATGTTATCCTTGTCAAAAGTTGGCGGTTCACCATATGTCCTGCCTGTAGGAAACTAGGACAGATGGCGTTCCATAGTCTGAACTGCGTCTATAGTTTTACAGGATGCAGCTAGAAGCATAATCATAACCCTGAGCAATAATACTAAACAAAACATAAGCATAACCATAGCAATTACTCAGTCGACATGTCGGCCTCGTCATCTTGTTCTCCTTCCTTAGCTGGCATCATGAACGACTGCGCACAAGTTGGGCATCTCTGCCTTGCTGGCGCATTGGAGAAGGCGTCGTAAAGCATATCCAGTCGTTGGCTCATGAGGATGACATGGTGGACTTGGTCCTCCATCTAGCCCTGTAGATCAAACAATAATTCCATGTGCTCCGGGTGGAAAAAAAGTGGCGGGACACGCCACTGTTCCTACATGGATGAGATGGGAGGTGGCGAGAGGACCTTGCCACCCTCCCTCGTCGTGCCTCTCAACCTGTTCTCCTCGACTTCGTTTGGGGTTGCCTGCCTTTGCTGCTCCATGCCTGCTCCTTCGTCCTCACCGCTCTCCATGCCTTTGTCCGAGGTGTGTCCAGCTGTGAGTGTGGCCTTTTGAGAGTCCAGTTCTTCCGGTATCTCCTCCTCTATGTAGCAGGTGGTGAACTCATCGAATTTCTCTGCTCTCGTGTCACTCCCTTGTTGCTTCTCAATGGAGACCATGATGTCTTCCTCCAGAAAGTGGCTTGGTCGCTGCCAGTTATCGGGCATAGTGAAGAGGAGATGCTCTGGAGGAACCTGAATTGGATCTTCCAGGAAGACCTCCTCCACATATGCCATGGGAGGCGTTCTGGCCACATTTGCTCTGCGCACGAGTTGGGTCCGAGCCATCAAAAGCGCTCGTTCCATCCTTTGCGGCCTCTTTCATCAGGTGGCAAGGGTATACCATGCAGAGCCACGACACGACTTCCCTCTTTCTCGCGGCATCGAAGTGAAAATTCAGATTGAAAAAGTGCAGAGGGTGGTCTGGTGATTGCACTAGAGCTCACAACTGCAGAGGTGGTGCAGGGCGAAAACGAACTGGATGAATCCATGGCGCGGGCTCTTCAAAAGCGGATGGAGCGATGAGACGTCCTCCTCCATTAACTCCCTCATCTTGAATGCTTGCAGTGTTGGACTGCTCACGCGAGGGAGAGGTCCCTTGTCGTGAGAATGGCGGTTGGGGCCAGCTCCCATCCTTAATGTTGAGGGGATGGGGGTTGGCCTGCCGCATTTAAGGCCAGGCCCAACTCTGTTCCAAGTGTCTGGTATACTTGACGTGTCACCCCATTTGGGGCTGTTGGCAAGTAATTGTTATTATTCAAAGAATACATTTTTTTATAATGCATTTAGTTTTGTCTTCATTGATGAAATATGTTGTTCTTTAGGCTCATAATTTATGGGAAATAATTATTTTCCTTCTGTTTTTATATTTTTTCTCCTCCAGACTATATCATTTCATTTATTTATGTTTTTTTTACAAAGAGTTACCCAGAACAAAGAATTTTCAAAGATTATTTGATAAGACAAAATAAAAATGTTGTATTCATACATGAATTCTACTGATCTTATATCTTTCTATTTTTGTTTTCATAGTTTTAAACATTCCCTTAAAATAAAGACTTGTTTTTTTGTCATTTAATTTTTATTTCAACATTTTCTTAAAATGGATCAATATAAGTGTTGTACTCATAATTTCTGAGGATGAATGTTTTGTTACACTTTTCTTTTTTTTCTCATCCATACTAAATATATATATATATATATATTTTATTGATTTTTTAAACATACGGTTATGGACAATGAAAGTGTGTCAAAGTTCATTTCAGTGATACATGATATTACTGCTCTACAACAGTTTCTTATCGGCATTGAAGATATGATTAGTAGGAGAAATGAAACTCTAACACACATTTTTGATGAGATGCTTCATTGTTTAACTTAGTTGAAGGTAGTGGTCTGTGAGTTACAACATGTTTCTGACAGGGAAGTCGATAGGAAGTTAAGAAGAAAATGGCTTGAAAGGAAAATGGGTCGTCAAGTTCATGTAGATGTGAATTGGTGTTGTATTTGTCATAAGTATGGTTTTACTTTGGAATAAGTTACGTTATGTTTAACATTTATGAGATTTTTAAAATTGTTGGCTTTTTGATACTTTATTACTGGTTAATTGTCATAGTATTATTGATATGAAATTCCTTTTTCTTTTATACGTGTCAACAATACATTATGTCCCCATCATACTATATTTCTGCTCTCAATATGTTGCAATGTCTCATGTTATTCATATGTTGTAAGTAATTGTAATTGTTCAAAGATTTTTTTTTTTTTTTTAATAATGCATTTAGTTTTGCTTGCTACATAATCTCTATGGGAGGAAAAAATATGTTGTCTTGATTGATGAATTATGTCGATATTTGAGGTCATAATTTAGGGTATTGAATTTTTTCTCCTCCATGTTATATCATTTTCTTTATTTATGTTTTTTTTACCAAGAGTTATGGAGAAGAAAAAACTTTCAAAGATTATTTTATAAGGCATGAATAAAAATGTTGTATTCATACATGAATTCTACTGATCTTTAATCTCATAATTTTTGGGAATTTTTTTTTTTTTATAATGCTATTATTGTTTGTCTAAGTTGAAAGCATTGCTCTAACATTTTCAATATGTTTGTGATAGGGAGGCACTTTCAACATGTTTGTTCGAATATCAAAGATATCGATGTCAATCTTATCAAATTATTACTCTTCATATTTGTCCATGTGACATACTCTTCAAAGTAAACTTCCATACCAAATTCAAATATAACATATATTTTTCTTCAAATCTCACAACTAATATTCAGTTGATGACAATTAATATTTTACTTTTAAATTACCACTATATCGCATTGCTTTATATTGAACCTCTTGACATATTACAATTCTAGTCTCTCTTTATGCAATAACATTAACATTCAATTTTACGATAAGCTTGCTTATCAATGTCGCAACGAGAAGCTAACTTTCGTAAATGTGCACTTATAGAAGTTGGATTCAATATCTGCGTATATACAGAAGCACACAAGCTTTTATGGAAACTAACAACTTCTGTAAATGCGCATTTATAGAAGTTGGCTTTAATATTTGCATATATACGAAAGCATGTATATACAGAAGTTGGCACAAGAAATATAAGTGGACTAAGGGGTAAGTTATAAGGGATTCATTAATTCAATGATATTATATTATGTGAGTTCATAATGAGGGTTTAAAATTTAAAAAACGAAAGTAGTGTATTTTCTATGATAAATGGGTGAAAACAATATTTTAATATATTAAAAACATATAGATATTCAGGGAATTTAGAATTGGGTATCAGGGGTATCTAACACCCTTAGCATGGTACCTAACATAACATATATTCAAAGTAAACTTCAATACCAAATTCAAACATAACATATATTTTTCTTTAAATCTCACAACTAATATTCAATTAATGACAATTAATTATTTGCTTTTAAGTTACCACTATATCACATTGTTTTATATTGAAGCTCTTAACATATTACGATTCAAGTCTCTCTTTATGCAATAACATTAATATTCAATTTTACGATAAGCTTGCTTATAAATGTCACAACGAGAAGTCGTCTTCCATAAATGCACATTTATGAAAGGTGGATTCTGTAAATGCCCATTTACGAAAGTTGGCTTATGTATATGTGCATATACTAAAGTTGGCTTCTGTATATGCACATATATGGAAGTTGGCTTCCGTAAATGTGCATATACAGAAGCTTCCGTAAATGCGCATATACGGAAGCCATCATCCGTATATGCACATTTACGAAAGTTTTATTCAGTATATGCGCACATACGAAAGCCAACTTTTGTAAATGCACATTTACAGAAGGGTGCTTCCATAAATGCACATATATGAAAGTTGTCTTACGTATATGCGTGCATACGAAAGCGCGCATATACGGAAGCCAACTTCCATAAATGCATATATACGAAAGTTGACTTTCGTATATGCATGCTTCCGTATATGCGCATATACTGTATCCAACTTCTGTAAATGCACATTTACAGAAGTTGGCTTCTATATATGTGCATATACGGAAGTACACATTTACGAAAGCCAACTTTCGTAAATGCACATTTACGGAAGGGTGTTTTCGTAAATGCGCATTTACGAAAGTTGGCTTTTGTATATGCGCATATATGGAAGCGTGCATATACGAAAGCCAACTTCCATAAATGCGCATATACAGAAGTTGGCTTTCGTATATGCACACATATATGAAAACATGCATATACAAAATCCAACTTCCATAAATGCTCATATACGGAAGTTGGCTTTTGTATATGCGTGCATTTACGAAAGCACACATATATGGAAGCCAAATTTCGTAAATGTGCATTTACGGAAATTGACTTTCGTATATGTGCGCATTTATCGAAGCGCGCATATATGAAAGCCAACTTCCATAAATGCTCATTTACGAAAATTGACTTCCATATATGCATGCTTTCGTATATGCGCATATATTGAATAAAACTTTCATAAATGCACATATACGAAAGTTGGTTTCCGTATATGTGCATTTATAAAAGCTTCTGTATATGCACATTTATGGAAGTTGGCATCCGTATATGTGCATCTATGGAAGCTTCCGTATATACACATTTATGGAAGTTGGCTTCCGTATATGTATGCTTCTGTATACGTGCATATACATAAGTCAACTTCCATAAATGTGCATTTACGGAAGCCAACTTCCATATATGCACATTTACGAAAGCGCCCTTCCATAAATGCACATTTACTGAAGTTGGTTTCTATATATGCGCACTTCCGAATATGCTCATATAGTGAATCCAACTTCCATAAATGTGCATTTACGGAAGTTGGCTTTTGTATATGTGCATTTATGGAAGTTGGCGTCTGTATATGTGCACTTCCATATACGCACATATATGGAAGTCAACTTCCATAAATGTGCATTTACGAAAGCCAACTTCTGTAAATGCGCATTTACGAAAGCACCCTTCCATAAATGCACATTTACTAAAGTTGGTTTCCGTATATGCGCACTTCCAAATATGCGCATATACTGAATCTAAATTTCATAAATGTGCATTTACAGAAGTTGGCTTCTATATATGTGCATTTATGGGAGTTGGTTTCCATATATGCGCGTAAGCGCGCATATATGGAAGCCAACTTCCATAAATGCACATTTATGGAAATTGACTTCCGTATATGCGCGCTTATGTATTTGTGCACATACTAAATAAAACTTCCGTAAATGCACATTTATGAAAGTTATATTTAGTATATGCGCATATACGAAAGCCAATTTCCGTAAATGCACCGAAAGCCAACTTTCGTAAATGTACATTTACAGAAGTTGGCTTTCGTATATGCACATTTACGGAAGTCGGCTTCCATATATGTGCACTTACGGAAGCACGCATATACGAAAGACAACTTCCATAAATGCACATATAGGGAAGTTGGATTTCGTATATGCGCGCTTTCGAATATGTGCATACACTAAATCTAACTTCCATAAATGCACATTTACGAAAGTTGGCTTCTATATATGTGTATTTATGGGAGTTGGCTTATGTATATGAGCGCTTCCGTATAAGCGCATATACAGAAGTTGGATATAGTATATGCGCATATACGGAAGTGCGCATATACAAAAGCCAACTTCAGTAAATGTGCATTTACGGAAGGGTGCTTTCGTAAATGCACATATACGGATGTTGGCTTCCGTATATGCGCATTCAGTATATGCCCATATACGGAAACACGCATATACAGAAGCCAACTTCCATAAATGGGCATATACAAAAGTTGGCTTTCGTATAAGCGCTCATGTATAGAATCCAACTTCCGTAAATGCACATTTATGGAAATTAATTTCTGTATATGCACGCTTCTTTATATGTGCATATATTGAATCTAACTTCCATAAATGCACATTTATGAAAGTTGGCTTCTATATATGTGCATTTGTGGGATTTGGCTTCCGTATATGAGCGCTTCCGTATAAGCGCATATACGGAAGTCAACTACCGTATATGCGCATTTACAGAGCACTTCCGTATACACCATATACGAAAGCCAATTTCTGTACATGAGCATTTACAAAACCACACTTATATAAATGCACATTTACGGAAGTTGGCTTCCGTATATCCACATATACAAAAGCCAACTTCCATATATGTGCATTTACGGAAGTTGGCTTCCATATATGCACGCTTTCGTATGTGCGCATATACGTAAGCCAACTTCCATATATGCGCATTTACGGAAACACGCATATACATAAACCAACTTTCGTAAATGAGCATATACAGAAGGTTGTTTCTATAAATGCACATATACGAAAGCCACATTTACGTAAATGTGCATTTACGGAAATACATTTCCATATATGCGCACTTTCGTATATGCACATATACTGAATAAAACTTCTGTAAATGTACATGTATGGAAGTTGGCTTCCGTATATGCACACATTTAATGAAGTTGGCTTTCGTATATGCGCACTTCCATATACGAAATCCAACTTCCATAAATGCGCATATACGGAAGTTGGCTTTTGTATATGCACATATATACAAAAGCCAACTTTCGTATATGCGCATTTACGAAAATTGACTTCCGTATATGCACGCTTTCGTATATGCGCATATACTAAATCTTACTTCCGTAAATGCGCTTTTACGAAATTTGGCTTCTATATATGTGCATTTATGGGATTTGGCTTCCGTAACGAGCGCTTATGTATAAGCTCATATACAAAAGCCAACTTTTGTATATGTGCATTTACAGAGCACTTTCGTATATGCGCATATATCAAATATAACTTCCATAAATGCGCATTTACGAAAGTTGGCTTCTATATATGTGCATTTATGGGAGTTGGCTTTCATATCTGAGCGCTTCTGTATAAACGCATATATGGAAGCCAACTTCTGTATATGTGTATTTACAGAGCACTTCCGTATATGTGCATTTACAGAAGTTGGAAACAGTATATGCGCATATACGGAAGCACGCATATGCGAAAGCCAACTTCAATAAATGTGCATTTATAGAAGGGTGCTTTCGTAAATGCACATATATGGAAGTTGGCTTTCGTATATGCGCATTCAGTATATGCGCATATACGGAAGCTAACTTCCATAAATGGGCATATACGAAAGTTGGTTTTCGTATAAGTGCGCATGTAAAGAAGCCAACTTTCGTAAATGCGCATTTATGGAAATTTATTTCCATATATGCGCGCTTCTGTATATGTGCATATACTGAATCTAACTTCCATAAATGTGCATTTATGTAATTTGGCTTCTATATTTGTGCATTTATGGGAGTTGGCTTCCATATATGAGCGCTTTCATATAAGCACATATATGGAAGCCAACTACCGTATATGCGCATTTACGGACGACTTCCGTATACGCGCATATATGGAAGCCAACTTCCGTATATGAGCATTTACAAAAACACACTTCTATAAATGTGCATTTACGGAAGTTGGCTTCCATATATGTGCATATACGAAAGCCAACTTCCATATATGTGCATTTACAGAAGTTGGCTTCCGTATATGCTGTTAAGTTTTGAGTTATTATTAGGTTTCTTTTCAATTTACTAGATAACCATAACATAGATAAGATCACTAAGAGAAACACAATCACAAGATACACAACATTTATCCTGGGAAACCCTCATGGGGGAGAAAACTCAGCAAAAACTTCCTTAATATAGACAACCAATACAATGCCAAGACAATAAATCAAACACTAGAGAATATCCACCACTGAGCAATGTGCCTCTCTCTTCCTTCTTCTCCCAGCTGCAGCTACCAAACTTGCGCACTAGATGAGCGGATGAGTGAGTGAACAAATGAGGCGTTGGATTCCTTTATTTATACAAACTGGCAGGTGTTGGAGTGGTGTCTCTTCACTGGGCAATGGAGACTTATCTTCTTAGTGGTTAAAACCACTTTAATTTGCTCGGGGGCCGACTTCTCATTTTGCATATTATATTTAGGGTTTGACCAATCCACAAAAGGGGATTTGGTCAATTACAATGCCCGACATGATCAATCCACAAAAGGGGATTTATCCAATGAATAATAACTCAATAATAAATAGAATGCTCTTTGAAGTTACAGTATTTCAACACTCCCCCTTAACAAGAATGGTATCCTACAACATCATCAAGAGAGAGAGAGAGAGGGAAACAACATCAACAACATCTAGAACACTGGCTGACATATCTATAAATCATTAGAAGTTTTTTTCATCATCAATATCATCATTCACAATAGGGAGCTAGAATGGCATCATCATCTGCATCAACATGGATTAATATAACACTAATACATCATCATCATCAATAACAACACAAGGCTGATACAACATCAACAACAACAACATCACCACACGAAGGCTGGAGCATCATCATCAACAACAACATCACAACACGAAGGCTGAAGCATCATCAACATAAACACTAGGCTGGAAATCTTCAGCATGAAGTTGGCATCTCAACAACATCAGCACGAAGCTGGAAATCTTCAGCACGAAGCTGGCATCTCAACAACATCAGCACGAAGCTGTAAATCTTCAACACGAAGCTGGCATCTCAACAACATCAACACAAAGCTGGAAATCTTCAGCACTAGGCTGGAATCAACACTACTCCCCCTTTTGAGGGAGGTCCTTTCAGACTACACCAAGATTATCTCGAAAGTGCTCAAACTTTACAAGAGATAGAGGCTTGGTCAACACATCTGCAACCTGTTCATCCGTGCTAACATACTGGAGCTTTATGGCTCCTCTCTGCACCATATCACGGATTTAATGATATTAGATCTCTATGTGTTTTGACTTGTCATGGAACACAAGGTTCTCTGTCATCTTTATGCAACTCTGGTTATCACATAGAATCACGATTGCTTCCATCTCTAGATCGAATAGACCTGTCAACAACTTCCGAAGCCATATGAATTCCAATTGGCAGAACATGGAACAATGTATTCTGCTTCTTCCGTGCTGAGAGCAATGCTTGTTTGCTTCCTACTCTGCCATGAGATCATGGTTGACCTCATACTGAAACAACATCCTGAAGTGGTCTTTCTATCAGAGACACTTCCAACCCAATCTGAATTGGTATAACCACTCAGTCTGAAGTCATGATCTCCATTATAACTGAGACCACAATCTAATGTACCCTTAAGGTACCTCATCACATGTTTTGCAACAACTAGGTGAACACGTCTGGGATCTACCAGAAATTGACTCAAGGTGTTCACAACAAACATATATCCGTCCTGGTGTTCGTCATATACATCAACGATCCAATGATCTATTTGTACAACGTAGCATCAATCAATTCTGACGAAGTGTCAACCAAGAGCTTCAACTTTGTTTCCATGGGTGTATTCATGGATTTGCACTCCAATATATCGAATCTCTTCAGTATTTCAGTTGCATAATTACCTTGGTTAAGGAAGATATTCTCTGGGCTCTGCCAGAACTCAAGACCTAAGAAATAATGCATTAGGCCAAGGTATTTCATCTCAAATTATGTGGCGAGCTTCTTCTTACAATCAACGATGATATTTTTTTCTCTAGTTAAGAATAAGTCATCCACACACAACAACAATATAACAAGCTCATCATTCATAACCTGAAAGTAAAGGTTAGAATAAACTTTACTCTTGGTAAAGCCCAAGCTCGTCAGAAAATTGTCAATCCTTCCAAACCAAGTTCTATGAGCTTGCTTCAATCCATACAGAGCCTTCTTCAACTTGCAGACATGAGTCTTCATGTCTTCAACTTCAAACCCTTGAGGTTGTTCTATATACACTTCTTCTTCAATGACACCATTTAAGAAAGTTGTTTTCACGTCCATCTGGTGTAACTTCCACTTCATCTTAGCTGCAAGGGCTATGATGGTTCTGATTGAAGTGTATCTGGCTACAAGAGAAAATGTCTCTTCATAGTCAATGCCTTCCTTTTGAGAAAAGTCACAAGCAATAAACCTTGCTTTATATTTCTCAATAATTCCATCAACAACATGTTTTATCTTGTATAGCCATTTGGAAGATACCACATCCTTGCTCTTCAGTCTGGGAACTATTTCCCATACATCATTCTTTATAATGATTTGGCGTTCTTCTGTCATGGCATCTGCCCATTATTTATTATGAATGGATTCTTCAAAGCAAGTAGGCTCCTTCTCTAAGAGATCACACATCAAAGCTATATAACTGGAGAATTGCTTGGGTTTCTTGACTTGTCTCATAGTTCTTTCGGGGGCACCATACTTCTCTCCATCTTGAATAAGTTCCCTTGCCCAGGCTGGCTTTCTCTTGTGGGAGATTGTCATCTAGGGAGGTTCTTGAGATTCTATTATGTCATGATCTTCTAGAATCTCCTCATCAGGGGAAGTTATGACTTCCCTCAGTGGTTCTGCAACTTTGGGAGCCACAGGTTCTTCTTCATATACTTTTTCAAGCTGGCATCTTCTTGATTTCTTGAGTGCTGCATCTTAATCAAAGGTTACATCTCTGCTAATCTCAATATGATGGAAACCTGGTATATAAACTCTAAAGGCCTTGGAGACCTCACAATATCCAACAAATATTCCCTTCTTTCCTGAAGTGTCCAGCTTAGTTCTCTTCTCTTTTGGAACGTGTACAAATACTGGACAACCAAATATTTTGAGATGACTTACTTCTGGCTTCTTTCCGGAGAACATATCTTCAGGTGTCTTGAACCCAAGTGCACTATGGGACAATCTGTTCTGTACATATATTGTTGTTTTTGCTGCTTCTTCCCATAAGTGCATTGGAAGATCTTGATCATGGATCATAGTATTCACTGCTTCCATTATAGTTCTGTTCTTTCTTTATGCTACACCATTTTGTTGAGGATTGTAGGGAGTGGTGAGCTCCCTCTTGATCCCGACATATTTACAAAAGTTTACAAACTCTTTTGAGGTGTATTCTCCTCCATTATCTGACCTGAGTATCTTGATCTCTCTTTCAGAGAGATTCTCTATTAAGGCTTTGAATTCATTGAATTTACTGAACACTTCATCTTTTGATTTCAAAATATAAACCCAGGTTTTGCGAGAATAGTCACAAATAAAAGACATATAGTACACATACCCATTGATGGAGGTTGATGGCATTGGGCCACATACATATGAGTGAATGATCTCTAGGACTCCTTCTACTTTACTATCTCTCTTTGGGAAAGGGTTCTTGATGTTCTTTCCTTGTGCACATTTGTTGCACACACCTTTGTGGTCAACCTTGAATTCTGGTAGACCTGTAACTGCCTTGCTTACATATGGTAATTCCTTGTAGTTGATGTGATCTAGTCTTCTATGCCAAAGTTCACATGGATTCTCAATGGAATGAGTCAAGGCTGCTTCTGAGTGGCCTTTTAGCTTATACAAGCCACCTTCTTCTTTTCTAATAACAATTGCTTCTTTTATGGTTTTTCCTTTGGGCCACATAAGAACTTCTCCATCTATGAAGGCAACTCTGAAGCCTTTCTTCTCTAAAGATGAGATAGAAAGTAAGTTCTTTGTCAAACCTGGTACACATAGTACATCCTTCATCTTCATTGGGGTCCCTGAATCAAGTTTGTAATTTGATTCTCCTACTCCTTTGATAGGGTATTGATAATCATACCCAAGTGTAACTTTCTAGGGAAACTTCTTTTCTATAAGGCAAGAGAGAATGTCTCTTTAACCTATCATGTGCTTGGAAGCACCATTGTCTATGAGCCAAGTGTCCTCACTAGGTGACATTGATCCTAAGAGGGCAAGGATTAAGACATAGTCTTCAATCTGTTCTTTTATCATCTTTGTGGGTGGCTCTTCATCTTCAATTGTATGGGCATGGTGCCTCTTGTTTCTCTTCTTGTATTCTTCTCATTTGGATGGAAAATTCTTAGCAATATGTCCCATCTTGTCACAGTGGTAACATTGGTAGGATGTGAAATATTTTTCTCTTCTTTGACCCTTCTGGAATCTCCTTGGAGGGTGAGATTCTTTATGTATGAATTTGTTTTGGGGGTGAGACTCCTTATGTTGATGAGTTTCTTTTTGGAAGTAAGACCTCTTCCTTCTTCCTTTAGTATGAGTAGCTAGGGCTTGATCTTCATCTCTTGATAATAATGCTTCTCGGTTAGCTACTCTTGCTTCTTCTTGAACACATTCTTCCCAAAGACTGACAAAGTTTAATTTCTCCTTTGTGGCACAAATAGTTTGGATAAATGCATCCCAGGGTCTTGTGAGACCATTAAGGGTTGTCATTATAAGTTCATCTTCATCTAGAGTATCACCAATTGCTTCTAGTTGTTCCTTGAATTGTGATATTCTAGAGAAATATTCATGAATTGTTTCTCCTTTCTGCATCCTTGTACTTTTGAGTTGAGTTCTTAGATTCATCTTTCGATTGAAGTTCTTCCTTTCATACAATCTGGTTAGGGAATCAAAAATTTATTTTGGATTCTTCTTTGAAGCCACTTGAGGAATCAAGTGATCTTTAACAAAATCTACAATGATTCTTTTGGCCCTAATTGTGTCCTTTTGATGTTTTTCTTTAGCTGCAACATCAGTAGGTTTTGGTACATATTCTTTAATGAATCTTGCTAGGTCATTCTCTTCAAGAATGAGTGCAATCCTATACTTCTAGGCACGTAATTTTTCCACACCTTCTAGCTTGTCAACGAACTTAGTGCTTGCAGACATCTTTACCTGGAGCTAGGAAAATGACTAAAAATTGAAAATGCTCAGAATTTAATTTTGAACTTACCAGGAGGTGCGCTTGGTTGAGGCAAGTAGCATGATGCAGTTAGATTTCAGAAAATCCAAATTTTTCCCCTTCAAACTTGACTAGAAGAATTTTGGATTAGTACTGGTTCTAGTTTCCTGGTTTTCTGGTACTTCTGGTTTTCTAGTTTCCTAGTACAAGTGAAAACTAGGGTTTCACTTTCCAGGAGTTCTATCCACTGAAAAAGTGCGTTGAAGGTGCCAAAGAGTTCCCTATGCTAGGACACACCTTTCTAGATGGTTTTTAGGCTGATATTCCTCTTCAATAAAAAGCCCTAATTTTCTTGTACGACAACAATGATGTTTTTCTTTATCCAGTGAAAGATGCTCTCTTCAGTTTAGCTCTGATACCATGTTAAGTTTTGAGCTATTTTTAGTTTTCTATTCAATTTACTAGATAACCATAACATAGATAGGATCACCAAGAGAAACACAATCACAAGATACACAACATTTATCCTGGGAAACCCTCACGGGGGAGAAAACCCAACAAAAACTTCCTTAATATAGATAGCCAATACAATGCCAAGACAATAAATCAAACATTAGAGAATATTCACTACTGAGCAATGCGCCTCTCTCTTCCTTCTTCTCCCAACTGCAGTTACCAAACTTGCGCATTGGATGAGCAGATGAGTGAGTGAACAAATGAGGCGATGGCTTCCTTTATTTATACAAACTGGCAGGTGTTGGAAAGGTGTCTCTTCACTGGGCAGGGGCGACTTGTCTTTTTAGTGGTTAAAACCACTTTAATTTTCCCGGGGGATGACTTCTCAATTTGCATATTATATTTAGGGTTTGACCAATCCACAAAAGGGGATTTGGTTAATTACAATGCCCGATATGATCAATCAACAAAAGGGGATTGATCTAATGAATAATAACTCAATAATAAATAGAATACTCTTTGCAGTTACAGTATTTCAACATATGCATGCTTCCATATACGAGCATATACGTAAGCCATCTTCCATATATGCGCATTTACGGAAGCACGCATATACATAAACCAACTTTCGTAAATGTGCATATACGGAAGGTTGTTTCCGTAAATGCACATACACGGAAGTTGGCTTCCGTATATGCACACTTTCGTAGATGCGCATTTATAGGAGGCGGATTTTGTAAATGCGTGCATATACGGAAGCTAACTTCCGTAAATGCGCATTTATGAAAATATACTTATGTATATGTGCATATACTGAATAAAACTTTTGTAAATTCACATATATGGAAGTTGGATTCAGTATATGTGCATTTCCATATACAAAAACCAACTTCCATAAATG
Source organism: Picea engelmannii (assembly GCA_009831015.1). Taxonomy (NCBI): domain Eukaryota; kingdom Viridiplantae; phylum Streptophyta; class Pinopsida; order Pinales; family Pinaceae; genus Picea; species Picea engelmannii. Next base: position 67,202 of record ML781636.1, on the reverse strand, counting down.
TGCATATACAAAAGTTGGCTTTCGTAAATGCGCACATATGAGGAAGTCCATATATGTGCACTTTTGTATATGCACATATACTAAATCTAACTTTCATAAATGCGCATTTGCAAAAGTTTGCTTCTATATATGTGCATTTATGGGAGTTGGTTTTCGTATATGAGCGCTTCCATATAAGCGCATATACGGAAGCCAACTTCTGTATATGCGCATTTATGAAGCACTTCCGTATACATGCATTTACAAAAGTTGGAAATAGTATATGCGCATATACGGAAGCGCGCATATAAGAAATCCAATTTCAATAAATGCGCATTTATGGAAGGGTGCTTTCGTAAATGCGCATATACAGAAGTTGGCTTTCGTATATGCGCATATACAGAAACACACATATACAAAAGCCAACTTATATAAATGGGTATATACGGAAGTTGGTTGATCTAGGTGGATATCGGTGGCCACCCACCTTTTCCAACTGACTCAAAACAGTTTTCTGACAATTTTGGTAATTTACTATTTTTAGCAGTTTTTCACTTCCAGAGCTGTTTTGAGGCCCTAAACGATGTTTTTTGGGAAAATGGAGAGCTATATTTTAGTTCCTTTGATGTTTCCCCAAAATGAATCTCCTCGACGACACCTTTCCAACGGGTTATCATACACCTAAAACGGAGATCGCATGCAAAAGTTACGACCCCGAGAAGTTGATGTACTAACTTACCCAAATGGGGCCCACATGACTTTTGGCGCTTCATCTCCTAGGGTTAGGTTTTTGGATGTCTAGGGTTTTTGGCATTCCTGTTTATTGTAAAAAAGCCTTCAGAGCCTCATTGTAATCATCTTCTTATGAAAGGAGCACAACAGTCACATCTCTTCTCAGAGATAAGCCGCCACCATTCCAACAAACTTGTTTCCGCTGCATTTTACAGTTTCAGTTTATTTCCTTATTGAATAGAAAACTAGTATTACTGTATCTCTGCTATTTTGTGTTAAGCACCTGCTAATAATCTGTAGTCATTTCGTTCTGCTCATAAAATCCGGATCAGCGGTATCGGAGCGGTCTGCTCCTTATCGTCTTATTGCATGTCCCCAACGAGGTCAGAGTACAAAGAGTTGGGTCTCAAGTTTGTTTCTCTTGAGGAAAAAATATCTCGCATGCCCAAGCGACCTCTCATGGCAGGAGAAAAGAAATATGATGGGACACGAGATCCTTTCAAATTGTTGATTGAGGAAGCCCTCATGCAACAGAGGAATGAGATGATGGATAGTTTCGCGCAAATCCTTCGGCGGCTACCAACATGCGTCACATCTTCTTCGAGTGGAGGTGCTGCCCCGTTCAAACTACAAATAAACTTCGATATTCCTATATTTGAAGGTCAGATAGACGCAGATGATGTAGACAAGTGGTTGAATCTACTAGAACGGTATTTTTATGTCCATAACTTTTCGAATAGAGAAAATATTACTTTTGCGCTCCTCAAAGCCGTTCCCCATGTCAAAAATTGGTGGGAAAATTTATGTGAGCAAAAGGAAACAAAGAAACCCTCATTATTTACAGTCACAACCACCTGGGAATCCTTTAGGGATGCTATTAAGGAACAATACTACCCTGTCGAAAGTTATGACGACTTGTATACCAAATGGACCACACTGCGGCAATAAAGAGACCAAGCAGTGCCAGATTTCACAAATATCTTCCATACCTTGCGCACCAAGCTGGGTATCAAAGATTCAGAACGACATCTGGTGCTCAAGTATCGTGATGCTATGCATAGATACATCCAGACCGAAATTGAATTTTTGGACATCTCATCCTTGGGCGCGGCCTACCGATATGCTGTCAAAATTGAGTAGAAGCTCAAACAAAAGACACGTCAATTTGGGCCTGGGAACCCCTCACAACAAAAGCCAGGAAAGGGTGGACCCAACCCACAGAACAAATGACAGAGCAAAGATGGACAATGTCAGGACAACCAGTCCAAGATGCAAGCAAAGAAGGACACCAGAAAGACAAAGAAAGATACCGTGAAGTGGTGCGACTTCCATAAGAGCCCTTGACATAACACTGCTGACTGCCGCTCAAAGCAGTTGCTGGTGGCCGAAGTGAAAGCCTCTAAATCAGATGCGAGTTCTGACTCTGAGCCAGAACCAGAAAGGGGAAGACAGATCATTGACGCGGAACCCAGTGCCACCGTTGCTACCACCAATCTCCAGCTTGGTGAACCAGACGAGCCAGAAGAAGGAGAGCACCTCTTCCATTCACAGATGTGGGTAAAAGGCACCCTGTTGCACTTCATCGTTGATATCGGTAGCCAGAAGAACCTCATCTCAGCAGAGGTCGTCAAGTGGCTGGCCCTGCCGACAACACCGCACCCACAACACTACACCATTGGATGGCTCCGCCAAGGAAGCGATCTCTGCGTCAACCAATAGTGCCGACTGTCGTACAACATTAAGCCCTTCAAAGATGAGGTATTGTGTGATGTTGCTTCTCTCAAAGTTTGTGATGTTCTTTTGGGCCAACCTTATTTATGGAAACGTCATGCTGTATATGAATCTAGGCCTTGTAGTGTTATTATTACTTTGAATAGGAAATTGTACAGGATACCTGAGGCAGACACACCTAGTGCTATTGTCTTGATCTCTACTAAGCAATGCAAGAAGGTCATCTCTCAGATGGGGAAGTTTGTCTTCTTCGTGATTCGCTCTCAGAATAAGCGAAATATCACAACCACATCCAGGGTCTCTGCGACTGACCTCTCCACACATCAGAAGCAAGTAGATAAGGTCGTTGAAGAATACTCAGATATCTTCTCTTCACCTACCGGGGTACCTCTGCACTGCCAGGTCAAGCACCCTATCGATCTGACCCCCGACGCAGCACTGCCCAATGGGCCAGTCTATCGCCGCTCTCTATTAGAGAATGAGGAGATCAAGCAACAGATCCAAGAACTGCTCCTCAAGGGGCACATCTGTCCCATCTCATCACCTTGCGGGAGCCCAATCGTGCTGATACAGATGAAAGATGGAACTTGACGACTCTGCATTGATTATCGGGTTCTGAATAAAATCATAGTTAGAAACCAATACCCGATTCCCCAAATCGACGATCTCCTTGATCAACTCACGAGGGCCAAATACTTCAGTAAGATTGATTTGAAGTCTGGATACCACCAGGTTCCGATAGAATAGACAGATGTATGGAAGATCGCCTTCAAATCAAATGAAGGTCTTTTTGAATGGTTGTTCATGCCCTTTGGTTTGACAAATGCTCCAACCACTTTCATGAGAATGATGGACAATATCCTGTGACCATTCACCAATACTTTTGTAGTGGTGTATCTGTATGACATTCTCATTTACAACAAGACTTGGGCCGAACACTTGCAACATATTCAACAGGTTCTGCACACCCTGCGACAACACAAGCTATATGCCAACTTGGAAAAAATGCTCCTTCGACATGGACAAGGTCCATTACCTGGGCTACATCGTTGATCAACATGCCATACATGTGGATCCAGCCAAGATCCAAGTCATCCGTGACTAGCCAGCCCCAACCACAGTCACTAAGCTTCGGAGCTTCTTGGGCCTTGCCAATTTCTACTGCAGGTTCGTGTTGGAATTCTCCCATATTGCATGGGCCCTCAGCCAAATAACCAGGGGTGGTGGTAAGGCAAAATTTGCGTGGGGCCGGTCCCAACAACAACCGTTCCATGATTTGAAACAACGCTTGTGCTCAGCCCCAATACTTTCACTACAAGACCTGCAACAACCCTTTGAGATCGATACAAATGCTTTAGACTATGTTGTGGGCTCTGTTCTCACTCAGCACGGCCACCCCGTGGCCTATCATAGTGAGACACTATCAGATGTTGTTCGTAAGTACCCTACTTACGATAAATAAATGTAATCCATTGTGCAAGCCTGCCGCCAGTGGAGACATTACATTCTTGGGAAGGAGACAATAATCCACACTAATCATAAGCCACTGCAGTTCATGCAGACACAAGGAAAATTGCAGAATGACCACCATCAAAAGTGGTCCACATACTTGCAGCAATTCCACCTCAACATCAAGTATAAAACACGAAGCACCAATCACGTCGTTGATTGCCTCAGCAGACCGCCAATCGCGACACTCACCACGGTGCTAGACTCTTGCGGCCATGAAACCTCTAGATGGCCCCAACTCTATGAGATAGACCCAGACTTCGCCACCGCCTACCAAATGTTGGGTGCAAACGCAGTGGTCGATAATTTCCATCTCTAGGATGGGTTGTTGTGTCGTCTGGGCCGTATCTGTGTTCCATCAAGCGAGCGAGCGAAGCTGATTTGGGAAGCCCACTACAGTCGGGTGGAAGGACACTTCGACGTCGAAAAGACAGTGGCGATGCTACAGAAACATTTCTACTGGCCGAAACTTCTACAGGAGGTCAACAAGTATATCAGGTCCTCCACTGCCTGCACTATTGCCAAAACAACCACTAAGAAATAGGGCCTGTACACCCCTCTTCCTACTCCTAACAGGCCATGGGAATCCATGTCAATGGACTACATGTCGGGCCTCTCGTCCACCAAGCGGGAAAATGACTGTGTTTTTGTGGTTGTTGATCGCTTTTCTAAGATGGCGATTCTGGTTGCCTGCAAGAAGAGCATCACAATAGAGGCCACTGCCAAGCTCTTCTTTGAACAAGTCTGGATACATTTTGGACTCCCAAAAACCATTGTCTCAATTGAGACAGTCGATTTCTTAGCACATTCTGGTCAAGCCTTTGGTCACTGTTGGACACCAAGCTCACCAAATCCACGACCTTCCACCCACATACAGATGGCCAAACCGAGGTCGTAAATCGAATGATTGTACATATCCTTCGCATGTATAATTCCAAGCACCCTCGCACATGGGATGAGAGCCTTCCCTATGTCAAACATAGCTACAACCGAGCCCTCCATAGCTCAACTGGCCACAACCCCTTTCAGGTGGGGTTGGGATTCCAACCATTGGGTCCCATAGATGTTGCACTTCCCCTTGCGGTCACCTCGATTGACTCATCTCCTGCTCCAACTGAAGTTGACAAAGCCACCCAGTTCATTGAGCGGATCCAGCACATCCACCAACAGGTTTAGGATATCCTACAGAAGTCCAATGACAAGTATAAGCAGCGCCATGATCAACATCGGGTGCCACATAAGTTTTAAGTGGGCGATAAAGTTTGGTTGCACTTGCAGAAAGAATGCCTTACAGGACCCCATCGGAAGCTTCGCCCACTCCGTTATGGGCCGTACACCATCACCAGGACCGTGGGGGATAATGCTTTTGAGCTCAACATTCCTCCTTTTCTTGGCCTGCACCCCGTGTTCAATGTGGATCTCCTTCGCCCTTATTTTCCACCATTATTGGACACCTCATAAGCAACAGAACAACTGACACCAACATAGATCAACTCTGACTGCATACAACATGAATCCAATGATCATATTGTGGACACACATATCAAGGGCACTCGACAACAAAGGATTCAACTTTATCGAGTCGTCAAAGTAGGGTAGCTCCTACACCAAGGCAAGTGGCTCACCTAGGGCCAAATTCAACAGAAATTTCTTCATCTGATGGGGGAACTCAAAGCAATGGAGACCATTGCTTCTTAAGGAGGGAGGATTTATTGAGGTGGATATCGATGGCCACCCACCTTTTCCAACTGGATCAAAACAATTTTTTGGCAATTTTGGTAATTTACTATTTTTAGCAATTTTTCACTTCCGAAACCGTTTTGAGGCCCTAAACGATGTTTTTTTTAGGAAAATGAGGAGCAATACGAAATTTCTTTTAATATTTCCCCCAAAATGAATCTCCTCGACGATACCTTTCCAATGGGCTATCATACACCTAAAACGAAGATTGTATGCAAAAGTTATGACCCTGGGAAGTTGATGTACTAACTTACCCAAACGGGGCCCACATGACTTTTGACGCTTCATCTCCTAGGGTTAGGTTTTTGGATGTCTAGGGTTTTTGGCATTCCTGTTTATTGTAAAAAGGCCTTCAGAGCCTCATTGTAATCATCTTCTTGCGAAGGAGTGCAATCGTCACATCTCTTCTCAGAGATAAGCCGCCACCATTCCATCAAGCTTGTTTTCGCTGCATTTTACAGTTTCAGCTTATTTTCTTATTGAATAGAAAACCAGTTTTACTGTATCTTTGTTATTTTGTGTTAAGCACGTGTTAATAATCCGTAATCACTTTGTTTTGCTCATAAATTTTGGATCATTGGTTTTCGTATAAGCACACATTTACAAAAGCAAACTTCTGTAAATGCGCATTTATGGAAATTGATTTTCATATATGCGCACTTCTGTATATGCGCATATACTTAATATAACTTCCACAAATGCGCATTTATGAAAGTCGGATTCTATATATGTGAATTTATGGGAGTTGGCTTCCGTATATGAGCGCTTCCATATAAGCGCATATATGGAAGCCAACCAACTTCCATATATGCGCATTTACGGAGAACTTCTATATACGCGCATATATGGAAGCCAACTTTTGTATATGAGCACTTACAGAAGCACACTTCTATAAATGTGCATTTACAGAAGTTGACTTTCGTATATGCACATATACAGAAGCCAACTTCCATATATGCGCATTTACGAAAGTTGGATTCCGCATATGCACGCTTCCATATATGCGCATATACGTAATCCAACTTCCTTATATGCGCATTTATGGAAGCACGCATATACATAAACCAAATTTCATAAATGCGCACATATACGGAAGCCAACTTCCATATGTGCGCATATACGAAAGCCAACTTCGGGATGAGGAGACTCGAGTAGTTTTGGCGAAGGAAAGTTCTATGACCATGGATGTGATGACAATAATATTGTGATGAGTGGCCACACTAGTTTTCATTGAGAGGATGGTTTTCAAGATTTCCCATCACCAAAAACTTTCATGGATTTCCTTAGAGGTATATCTTGGGACCGTAATGAGTGTTGATTTATGGATAACATATGGAGATAATTGTCCAAATCCACCTCTGGAAAGTGGCATTGTTCAACTTTTTGTTATTATTTAAAACAAATAGTCTATCTACTCCTTATAGTAGCCAATCAAAAGTTTCTTGAGTTAAAATTAGCTTAAGCCTAATTTGGCATTACATTTTTATTATAGGTTTAAATTAGTTTGGTTATGAATTTTAAATTGTAGTGGTTCATTTATTTATAATAGTTAAATGGGTGTTTTTTCAAAAATTTATATATTTGATATACATAATTTTGTAAATTAAAATAATCAAATTTTGAAAAAATCTTATGTCATAAATAATAAATAAAATTGTATATTAATATAATATTTTTCATGTGAAAAAATGTTAATTTAACATTTTTAAGTCATAAAATGTTAAAATTATATTATTATTATTTAAAAATTTATTAATATATTTTTAAATATAAGCACTAGTAGTTTTCACTACATTTTTGTCATAATTTTAAAAGTTGGAACTTAAAGTTGTCATGGAACTTAAAGTTGTCATGAATTCACAATGGTCATGATTCATTTATTTATAATTTATCAAATTTCATTAGTTTGTCTTTGCATGCTTTGAATAAAAGACAAGCTTTATCCCTTTGGGATGATTGATTTTGATTATAAGTTAAGTTTATGGTTTAAACACATTCATTGTTTCTTTATCAAAGTTTCTTTACGATGGTTTTGTTGGGGTCCTTGTTTATAATTCTATAACATTTTATTGATTTAATCTTTGTATGTTTGGAATGAATGGTAATTTTCATGTGTTTTAGTAATGAAGCTATACAAACAATATGTCCTAGAAGCAAATGAAGTGAAGGAACATTTGTAGGAACTACTGAAGAAGGTAATAATTCAACCAAGCACTTCACCTTGTGGGTCACCTATCATCGTAGTATCCAAGAAGGATGGGGCTTGGAGAATGTGCATTGACTACAAAGATTTGAACAAAATCCACTGTAAGAATAGATACCCTCTACCCAAGATCGATGATTTGTTAGATCAATTGCAACATACCAAGTACTTTACCAAGTTGGATCTCAAATCGAGATACCACCAAGTACGAGTTAAAGAAGAAGACACCTAGAAGACTGCCGTATACATGCTTTTATTTAAGGGGAAAACGTGTATACATACACTTTTATAGACGAAGACGTGCATATGTTCACTTCTATTTTTAAAAGAGACATGTACGAAGCCCAAAAAATGTGAAAATCTACAGAAAAAGCTTTAAAAACTCCTAAATTTTAGTTCTTACGACAAACAAACAAGAATAAAGCACAAGTAATTGACCAAACCTTTTAACGTTGAAAGTAAGAGAAGAAACCTTATAAAGGAGAAACTAATGGATTCCCCCCTAATGGAGTCTCTAGTCCATGACAAGAATAATTCCCCCAATGACTAGAGTAAAACCAAGTAAAATCAATGGCAAAAGGCAAAGAGTATAGAAGATAAATTACTCAACTTTCAAATTCAATGATTATGTCAAAGAAATAAGAAATAAATAATGGAGAATACATGTGACTAGTTTGTTAGCTCATTTTGTTGTATTATGTGATTAGTCTTGATAGAGTTTCAAATGTTTCGATGTTCTGAAACTACTTTAAAGATCTACACATAAACAATGCACAACTTTCCTCAAACCATTTAAACGTAAGTATAAATGACAATAAAACAAAGAAACTTGTAATTCATTGATCTTAATTAATATTAGGCAATTAATTTCTCCTCCAAATCATACAATCATTAACCAAATAGATAATAAAATAGCTTTTTTTAGGGGAAAGAAGAGAGATTTTCATATATTTATCAAATGGAAAACAACAATTACAAAACAATCCTAATTTGTTATAGGCACCTTCATCACCAAAATCTAGGTTCCTCCAACCTAAGTCATTTAAAAACTATAACTCTACAACTATACCTTAGAATTCTTACTATATAAGAATTGAAAAATATCAAGGATTTAAGTCCCAATTCAAACAAGAAGAAATGTTTAGAACGAGGAGGATAATAAATTAGGGAAAAAGTTCATAAAAATCTAGGGGATATATCTCATAAATGCTCCAACATAAATATGCTTGAATGGTTCGTTGCCCCTTCTCTAACATATGAACCTTATGTATACTTCTTTAACATATGAACCTTATGTATTCTTTTGAAAGTTAATTGAGTTTGTTGTTCAAATCCTGGATGAAGAATGGTCCGTTGTGAAAGTGCACAATTAATGTATATTGGGAAAAATACTTATGCATGTGTTTCTTTAAAGAAAAAACATGTATAGCAAAATAAAGTCATTAAAAGATAATTTGAGTAATTTGAGTAGAGAAAAATATTCCATTAGGTCTAACACTATAACTTGGTAAAAAGGTTATAAAGGGTTATTGATGATCAAATAACACTATAAGAATAATCAACCATTTTTATAATTGCACATTCATATAATTAAAGGTGGTTGATATAATGAAATTTATGTCATTTAACACTATTTTCCATGATTCGATATTTTCAGGGGTAGCTGAAGTTTTACATAGATCAAAGTTTCATGCATTTCAAAATCTTATTAAAGGATTTTGAAAAAAACCTACCAGAAAAATAACTTTGAAAAAAAAATTGCTCCCAAATTAACCTAATCATTTATAATTGAATTGTTTTTCCAATTCCAAAAAAACCATTTATAATTGAATTATTTTTCCAATTCCAAAAAAACAAACACTGATTGTAAAACCCTTGTCCCACGGCTACCAAACGTCCATACCAATGTGACCTCTAACTGCATATGCCAATGAATAAGATAGAGCTGCAACTACGTACTCTCAATGAAAATGGTTCTGTGTTCCTTACGTGTAATAGATTGCCATAATAGCTGGGAATTTAACAACAATATTATTTCTTACATGTCATCAATTCGTCTATTCAAACGAATTCTGCAAAATCTGGTCAGACAATTTTTATTTGTTTTGTTTTTGAAATTCGTCTATTCAAACGAATTCAGATAATTTTTATTTGTTTTGTTTTTGAAATAGAGACATGTAAATTTAGATAAAATAGCTATTTTTTTTTTGTTGTTGTTTAAATTGCATTTTTTAATATATAAATGGATGGATATAGCTTACTAATTTTTTTTATAAAATACTCAATTATACAAACTTAACCCGTCAAATCTAGAAATTCAACCATTCTTTATTAAATTTCGAACAAAATCAAACCAAAAAAACAAAGCAAAAATCTATAACCTTTAAACTACGCTCTACTTCTATTCCCCATCATGTTACCATACATATAATCTTCATCCAAAGAGCTATATTATACAATAAACAACAACAACAACAACAACATCTTTGACTATCGACCATATGTTCAAGAACCAAAGTGCATATTTCCCACGTATGTTCCGGTGTGTGCACTGTGCAGTGAATAGGCATACGCATTGACACGACACCCTTTAAAACGTTTTATCGACGCTCTTATGTTTTTTCCATCCAGATACACCTTCTTCGTCTCCCACCATCCCTTTCTGTTTATGGACGTCGGGTCTGTAAGAACATGATCATTCCTCTCATATCTTTCATACAGAGAACTCTCCTCTGGAACGATTTTGTACTCGATATATTTCAGTCCCAATTTAATGGCTGGCTGTCCATAATAAGCGGCAGCTGCCCAGTCTGTACCCAAAGGCACTACCTGTATAAACACACAACCGGGTTTCATCAACAAAAAAGTGTGTAATGGCAGCACCGTGGACTCCCAGCGTAACATCGGATGAATTTAAAGCTCTGAACATCTTTGCCATTTCAGTTGTTGGTTTGGGATTTAAAACTTCCACTTGGAACCCTATTTTCTCAGCTAATTTCACTATTCCCTTCTGGTTCAACATTACTCTCGAGTACAGGGTTTAGGGTTTCTCCATATATAGTAAACATAAAAGATCAAAACATATTTGTTAACAGTCTCCTCTTGATGTATAAGTTTACTTAGGATAGGTAGGCCATGTCATCCTTTTTTTGGCTGTTTATGGATAATCACCATGTGCTTCTTTGACTTATACCATCCATCTACTTGTCTCATTACTTCATGAGAGAGTTATCCATCTACCTTCATCAATGCTGTCTCCTCTCAGCCTATTATAAATAGAGGAGCTCTTCAATGTAATTAGCAAGCAGATCAATAAGATCAATGTCTCTTTTTGTAGAAGGTTGTTGGTTTTTGCAGTTGTTTCCTTGTGCCTGTGATATTGTGTTTTCTCAATATCTACATGGTATCAGAGCAAAACTGCAAACCCCTTCTCATTTTTTTATGATAGATGCAGTAAGCCATCAGTGGTCTTCTCGTTTTTGTTTCAGAAAGAAAGATTTGCAGGCTGAGTGGTCGTTTTTCCGGCGGCTCTGTGTACCTTCTGGCTTCCCTAGCCGCAGCCCGGGTCGCAGTCAACTCCTTCTCTTGTGGTCGCGTCCCCCTCCCCGCGACCTAGTTGATCAGTGGGGTTTCTCTCTGGTGGTGGTCGTGCTCCCTATGGAGCGGCTTCGGCCTTTATCCGGTTTATTGTCTTGTGGACGTGCTCTCATGGGAGCGGTACTGGTTTGAGTTTCTTCCGGCGTGGCCTTATGATTTAGATTTGGTCTTTTGTGGCCCTTTGTTGACGTTTAATTTTGTCTGCGGAGAGCCAATCTTTGGATGTCGATGCCTTTTCCTGTGGTCGTGCCTTGGAGGTGCCCCATTGCGGATTTTTCGCCCTCCTCCTTCTCGCCCTAGTTTCTATGCTAGCTTGCCTCAGGCGTGATGTTGCTGCCGCCCCCCTTCAACCGTCTCTTCAACTAATGTCGGTTTCTGTGTGTTGACAGAACTGGCATCTGGCAGGATTTTTTTTTCTCTAACCACCGGCATGAAGTGCCCAAAGCAATCCCCACGCATATAGCCTTCCGGTGCAGAACGTGGCCATCGACTATGGCCACGATAACGAGGGTTAGCGTTTCCGTTGAAAAGTTCCCCAGTGTGTAAGACCCATCGCCGTAGCTCACCTGGTACAAGCAACTCTCGTTGCGACTGCAACCCGAGACGTCGAGCTGCTGGAAAAGGTTCGCCTGGCAGCCGATTAACTTGTAGCTCGAAGAGAGCGCCGGGTTGTAGATGGGGTCAGATTGCTGGTAACAATCAGAGCAGGGCTCGCACTGGATCCAGGTTACATCGGAGCCCATGTCAAGCACCATAAGCTGGTCGCGCCGCAGAGCACCGACATCGATTCAGGAGAAGTATTCACCGCTGCCTTGGTCCATAAGTAACGAGGGAGAGATTCACAGGTGGGCGATATCCAAATATTTTTAATCTGTAAATATTTTTAGATCTCTTTATTTAAAGCCTAGGTTTCCATTCTCTTTTGAGATACCACACTGAGATCTGGTGTTTTATTGTACTCTTTATTGTAAATGGCGGAGTTAAGGATTATTGAGCTCCTAACTCCCCATAATTATCATACATGGAAACTTAAGATGCAACAGTTGTTGCAATCAAAAGGGCTCTGGCAGATGTTGGTGGGGGTCAACCTGTGTTCACTAAGGAAATCGAGAGGTTCGCCTATCAAAATAAACTTGATGAAGCCATGGGCCTCATCGGTTTACATGTGTCGGATAGCTTGTTGTTCCACATAGTCGATTGTAAAACTCCGAAAGCAAGTTGGGACAAGTTGGATTCCTTATTTGGAAAAATCAATGAATTTCGAGCCCTACAATTGGAAGAGGAGCTGTCATCACTGGTACCGGATGAGCATGCATCCGTTGAAGACTATCTCACCAAATTCAGGGCACTAGTGGCTYAKCTAAAAGGGTGCRRAAAAACTAAAWYAGATAARGAGTGCATCTTCTTGATTTTATCCAAGCTAAAAGGTCCTTATCARGTATTTTMTTYTGCATTTTAYTCTACTATGGATGMACTAGGAAGTGAGTTTAAAATGCCTTCCTTTGAGCTTTTCTGTGAGCGTCTTACCAGAGAACAATCTAAGCTTACTCAATTAGATGCTCTTTCTGGCTCTAACAATAAGGCTCTTGTGGCTCAAAACACCAAAACTAAGCACAAGACTCGGTGTAAGAAGAAGAAAAATTTTGCTCCAACTAGTGAGTTTACCTCCAAGTCTCAGCAGAAAACAAAACCATTTCCTCCAGCTTCCACGTTTGGCGAGTCTTCCTCTAAGACAAAGAAGAAGAAGTCAAATGACACCTGTAGATTTTGTGGCGGACTTGGGCATGTAGAATCTAAGTGTTGGTTGAAACTTGAAGCTTTGAATGAAGCCATGAAGCAGCATAAGATTTCAGTACCAAAACCTTCTTCTAC
>ML781636.1:12136-25161 GCA_009831015.1 Picea engelmannii | reverse complement strand
AGATAACAATAGCATAATCCAAGATCACTGAGAAATACACAATCACAAGAGACACAACATTTATCTTGGGAAACCCTCTAGGGGAAGAAAACCTAGCAAAACTTCATTAATATAGATAGCCAATACAATGCCAAGAGATCTCTTATGCTAATACAGAAAGTCCTCTCCTAGATATGCGCCACTCTCTCTCTCCTTCTCCGGTAACAGATCATAACTTGTCTCTCAAACTGAGCAAGTGAGTTGTGTCTAAGTGAGGCGCTAGCCTCCTTTATTTATACAACTTCAGCACGTGTGAAGTGTCTCTTCACTCGCAGGGCAGACTTCTCAAACTGGGTTGGTAAACCCACCTTTATTATAATTCTGGGTCTCTTTAATATCTGCTGGGGTCGACTTCTTATTCTGCCTATTACAATTGTCTTTTGACCAATCTGCAAAACGAGATTTGGTCCTATTACAATAACCGACATGATCAATCCTCAATGGGGATTGATCCTATGAATAATATATCAATAATAATAAGAATACTCTTTGCAGTTACATTATTTCAACAAATTCAAGTGCAATACCAATTGTATCGTGATCATACCAATATGTGTCTAAGACAAACATACTATATTGAGGAATGGGCACATTGGACCAGACATGGTCAATTAGTGCATTTTGCAGATGCACTGTGTTGTTTATAAGAAAGTGGAGACTGTATTTGCACATGTAGTTTTCCAATTCTTTTGGTCTGCCAGTATTTTGTAGCATATCGATATTGAAGTCTCCTACAAGTACAATGGATCTGTTCAGATGGAAATGGGTCAATGCATTGGAAATAACATGTACTATGTTGGAGAATGTAGCATGGGGAGCAACATACAGATTCAGTATTGCAACTTCTGTTTCATGAGATTTTTTTTTTGCAAACACCAACTCAACATTGTTTTCTTCGATATGTATATGGTCCAAAATTGGTAGATGTTTTTTCACCAGTATCATGACCCCATGTGTAATGTAACTTGATATGCAATTGTGATTTGGGAATTGATTGTTCTGCGTGCATAATGCCATGTGTGTTTCTTGCAAGCACAGATTATTAGATTGCATTATATCATAGTCATTTAGTATGTCATCCATGTGTGCATTTAAGCTGCGTGTGTTAAGTGAGAGAATTGATACAGATGAATTTGTTTGTATGGATTGGTAATCATAATGCAATTACCATTTTGCGGTGGTCCTCAGTCGTTCCATTTCAATATCAACTTTCTGTTTCACTTTGAAGTTATCTTTTGTGAGAGGACTTAGTAAATACAAGGACTCTACGCTTCTAACACGGGACTATGCTGTGTAGACAAGTCCATGTATCCGAATTCCAGCAGGTTGAAAAGCAACTTTATCAAGTGTTAGTCCTTGTGATCTATGGACTATACGTGCACATGCAAGTTTAATCGAAAATTGTTTTCGAATCTTCAGTTGACCTGTCTTTGCTGATGTTGATACTGGCTTCGATATTCGCAAAATAGGTGTCCAATCGCTTCCAGTATTTGAATTATATAGATAAGACAACTTGCTTGCTTGTCGCTTGCCTATATGTGGTTCATGGAACTTAATCCAAAGGACATCCACTTTTTCTGTCTTGGTATAGCCTTTCAGTGTTCCATATGCACCATTCACCAAGCCATCCTGTGAATCATAGTTGCAGGGATATATTTCAACCAACATTTCTAATTTGAGGACAAGATGCAAAGGTAAAGTGACTGAATGTTCATGCCGTGGCACATTTCCATGGTTGTCTTCTTCCAGGTCACTGGAATTGACGATGATATCATCGCCAGGCATTAGGGAGAGAATGTGGTTGTTATGGTTTGCAACATCCTTATTTCTGTAGAACAGGTAAGAGAATGTTGGGTCTGTTGGTACAGGCCGTAAGCATCTCAAATTGATATGGATCAAGTCATCATGTGTTTCGCTGTTGGTGCACATTCTATTCAGAACTGCAATGAATGTTTCATCTGTTTGGCGCATTGTAGTATGCAAATCAAAGCATTTAATATTGTCTCTCCAGAAGTCATGGGTGACTATTTCCATGTTGACCGTGGGTTGTTCAAATATCAAAGAATCTTGGATGGGTTGTGCCTGGTAAAGATCTCCATGGAATATCATGTCAATGTTTCCAAAGTATTTCGTCTGCACATGTTTTATGCTTCTTAGTCGGCTGTCAATGGAATACAAGAACCGAATCCCAATCAAAGATGCTTCATCTATAAAGACAAGTTGGAGTTCCTCATAAATTTTAGATAATGTATCCAACATTTCCTTGCTAAGTGGAAGAAACTGTGACTTGTTAAAAGGCATTAAAATGCAGAGTGGACTGTTGTTCCACCAACATTGTATGCAACTTTTCCTGTGTATGCAACTATTAGGCCCTTTGGTTTCATAGGATCAGAGGAATTGTTTGAATCATAGATTCGTATAAGCATTTGGAACAATGCTTTTGCTGTGAATGTCTTGCCTGTTCCTGCTCCGCCTGTAAGGAACACGTGCATAGGACTGTTCATGTTCAAGCGTTTTTTAAGAGCAATATCCTTTACAATTGTTTGTTGTTCATGATTCAACATATGTCTTATTCTGTGGTATTCATTATTTTCAATTAGGAAAGGATGTTTTGTAACTTGAAAACCAAGATTGATACGTTTTTCACTTCAAGTTGTTGGAGGACGAGGCAAATCTCCTTGTAAGTCATAGGACTCAGAAGCAGTTCTGGTTGTTTTGGGGTCTTTGAATGTGTCATCATGATCGCCAGGGTTTTCTAGGTCATTAAGTGCAACCTCTAGATCGCCCCATGTTGGATTAACATTGTAGGTAAATTTAGCTTCATTGATGTGCACCATAGTCTCAAACGCAACATACGCAACTTCCCATGTATAGAAGTTATGCATTAATGTCTCTTCGTTTTCATCGAACAAAACGTACAACAACAATTTTTCTCTACAATAGTTTTCATAGTCACAATGTTTGTTGTATTTGACAAATCGTATGACAGAGGGTTTTTTTCTTTTTGATATGGGTGCACCATTTTTTTTGTAATGCGATACAAATTCTACTAAGAAGATATGTCTAATAGGAGATGGATGCTGGATGTAATAATCAATAATAGAGCGACATACTACGTCCTCTAAATTGTTGGGCTCTTCTTGCAGCAAAACCGGTGGTTTAAGGACAAATGTGCGTTTTTCAAGTGGAGATGTGTTTATGAAGACACATTTTCTTGAACTACAAGTGAGGGGCAAGGAAAGTGCAATGTGAACTGCTTGCTAAGCAGACAATTGTTGAAGATTAAGCAATGTATTGCCAAGTGTGTGTATCATTTGTATGGCATCAATATGACTTATTTCATGTTCTTTGCGTATTTTTCTGGATGCACTTGTCATAGATTTGTCAATCTTTGTCATATATGAGGTACAGTATGATGCTGCAGCATATGCATTCAGCACGTACTGCGCATCTGTATTTGTTTTCCACATAACTGACATATCCTTGGAGAAACTGTTGTTCCAAATATGGGAGAGTTTTCATTTAAGGAAAAGTGTTGGTTGCCTAAGCTTGCATTGTATGGCTTAGATGTACTCATCTTTTGAAATATTTACCTGTGTCAAGAAGGCATCAAAGCTCATCATTTCATCAAATCCCCCTTCTTCTAGAAATGCGAACACAGATTTAGATTTCTCAACAACAACATTTTCCTCTACACTAACTGGCTCTATGATTCTTGTAGCTCTCATTGGCAGCATGAGAAAGTTGTATCTGCAATGTGAGTTTTTTCGTTTTCTACAACTTCTTGTATGGTAATGTCTATGGAATTTCGCAAGTTCTAGATCCAAATGATATGTGTTGCATGTTATGTATTTATCCACAAATTGTTCGATCTCTGAATTGTTATCGTCTCCATACACTGGTGCATCCTCTATCCACAATAGTGCGTGGTCATGTTCATTTCCCCTATTCTGGAATTCAGTGACTAAAAAGTAGTCCGGTATTTTTCCGAAAAACGTTTCATCATGGCATATCAATTGTCTCAAAGCATTTATTCTATGTCTATAGTAGCGAGTACATGTCACCGGGTTTTTTCTTATGAGGTAGTCAATGTCGCTATTTTCCAGTGTATCGGTTTCTTTTTTACATTTCTTGTTCTTATGCAGGTCAGATACCGCAACCACCAATGGATCCCAACAGTGCTCTGCACTTGTAAATGTGACGAAAAATGTTGGCGGGCCTAATTGCTGGATCATTGCAAAAATATTTTTTTTGTTTTGTTGCAAATAGTCAGGAGAGGTGCGGATGTTTTTGAAATCTATGTATCCAATATTAGATTTCAGAATTTTTTCTAGGTTAACTTTGTACTTCACATCCTTCGCGAACAACTTTTTTCCTTGTAACTAACCTTTTCTTATTCGGACCCACATGCAGGGCAAAACTTGCTCTATTATTATGCGCATTGTCTTGAAAAACAAATTCGTTATGTGACAGGAGAAGCAACCGCTTGAATGTAGTAGCTCCCATCGGACTATTTTATGATAACTGAATCGTTCTATAATATCAATGCCACGTGAATCTCCATAGAAGAGTGTTGGAAAGTTCATTTCCTCAACGAATTTGTCCTTGAATATTCCAAGTGGACGCTGCCCCTCGGCAGGTGCAATTTCGACAATTTTGTCTTGCAAGTCACGAATGCACTGTGAGCCAGTGAATCCATGCACCAATGTTTCAACAGCGGTTTCATTGTCTGATTCATCACTTGCATCAAAATCACTAGGATTTTCAAGAGTATCTGTAGAGTTTCCATGTTCTTCTGCGAGAACACTGTTCCAGTTGGCATTTATACAAATGTTCTCTGCTTTGTACAGGGCTCTGGAACATAATTCCTTTAATGCTTTCATAACAACATGCACACACACTTTGCCTATCTGATAGGAATTTTTGTATCGCAAGCGTCTTTTCAGAGCCACAATTATTGTAATTGTATTGTTAATAGATTGTGGCAACGTTTTTTGCACAACATCTAGCTAAACAAGCACATTAATAATTGATCCTGTTAAGCCCATCTGGTGTCGTTTATAGCCCCAAGGTCTAATTTGGGTAAATGCAATTCACAGAGACAAGTCTTTCCACGAGTTCTGTAAGTGCACTTACATCTGCTAGTGTTGTATTACATCTTATTTGGTTAGGGGTTGCAAACTGTGGCAGTTTTCCATTTTCAAGCGATCGTTTGCATGGAAGACAAACTTTCGCACTGGAAAATGGTTTATCCTGGGCTGTCAAGCAGAGGTATTCTGCTTGGAAATCAGGCGTGAAAGACTTACTGTTTGTTGAAAAATTCAATTGTTCACAAATTGCACATGCAATGGAAGGAGTGTCTTTCATTTGTTTCATGTAGTTCTGTCTTGCATTTTTCTTTCACAGGGAAGTATTCGTAGAAATTGTTTCCTGGTTTTCATTGCACTACTGCATGGTGTTGCTTGTAGATCACGAAGTCATACAGTTGCATCACCATTCTGGGATATGCAATCACACTTGTTTATGCTTTGTTATGCACGAACAAATTTCTTTACATTGTGATATGTGAGTTTTTCTCTAAAGGAAGTGTAGCAATGTATTTTTTTCTCTCGCACATGACCTTTTTCAAGTTGTGGTAACTTAGTCTATGTTTCTTTCCCAAGGGCAGGATGAGCTGGTGGAAACTGGGATGAATTTCACTTTCACCCAGTTTCTGAGAAACTACTTTACGTTTTTTGTTCAAGGCCATTATGACCTTATCAGAAGTCGGGCGAATTTGACGAATAATTTTTTTCAAATTGTGATAACTTACTCTACATTTTTTGTCTAAGCGGTCTATGGCCTCATCACAACTGTCATGAATTTTACGCATGTTTTTTTTGTTCAAGCCCTGTCTGCCCATATCGCAACTGGGAGGACTTTCATTTTCACAAAAAAACATTCCATGTGTATGCAAATTCGATGTCGTTTGGGTGGCATGGACAATCAACCCTGAACTACCGATATGTGCAAGCAAAGGTTCATAATGGATATGTGTTGTATCTGTTTTCAACGAAAGGATGCCAATTGTTCAATCACAATTTGAATCAATAACCCAGGAATGGACAGTTGCATCTGGCAAGGGCAACCACACCTGGATATTAACCCCGAATATGACAGACAACCATTGCAAACATAATCTGCCCTCCATACGCCCTTTTTCATATGGAAGCACCATGTTCACAAGGTATTCCTGCCAACTTCCAACTGCCAACATATTTTCTTCGAGATATGGGCAAAGGTGTTGATGCAAGCACCTAAAAGCCTGTTGGATGCCGCCTATAATTGCATTGCAAAGGGACTGTACAGTGTAAAGTCGCAGCGATTGAACATTGAATTCTGCTGGTACCAAACAACAAATTGCATTGAACAGACTATCTCCACAGCTAGACACAACGTTTGTTGCCAGCTATAAACCATGGCAATCTATGCCATGCAAAATCCCTTTGCATTGCGATTGAAGGTCTTTGCAAATAATGGACAAGGAGATACGAGGACCTTCTATATTGCATATGGGAGTTTTTCTGTACACCAATGGTTCATAATGGCCACTGAGGGCATTGGCATCATGGAACAAGATGCAATATGGATTGTCAGATGCAGTTTTATTGAATAGTAGATATCTTGTTTTTCTTGTCAATGACCAAATGGAAACTGATATATTCAACTAGTTAGACAACCATCGTATACAAAATGTATCTCCCCAAAGTCCCCTCTCATGCGGAGGCATAACTAGAGATGCAGACAACCACATTTTTGAAAAATACGTAGTGACATCTTGTATTCCATGCAACTGCCAAAGAAAATCATATTCCAGTTCGTATTCATAGGACTGCAAAGCCTCGACATCGCCATTTTTAAAAAAGGTCAAGAAATAATCTATCAATCCATTGCGTAGCTTGGTCGACAAATAGTGGAAATGCAATAGAACCTGGAATGTATCAAAAAGGCAATCCCCAACAGTATACAAGAATGCATCCAATCTAAAAAGCGCATTGCTATGCAAAACCACGTCAATGTTGTCATGTGCAATGGACTGTGAAGCTATTTTGTATGACTCAACATCTATTACCTTGTCCATCTCTTCAACTGTCACTTTGAAGCTATTTGCTACATAGTTTCACTTTCTATGAAAACAGAGAAAAGCAGGAGATAAAAAATAAAAGGTAGCAAAATAGAAAAAAAACAAAACAAAGCAGGGCACCAATTCCCGTATGTATCTTTGAACCTTCTTCTTCTCAACTCCAATACCCCCCAGTCCCCATAGCAGATGAGAAGAAAACAAAGAAATAAATAAAACAATAACTTTACTCAGCAGAAATAGAACAGGTAGACGCAGTGTTCCCACCCACAGAATGAAAGCATACCCTGCATACAGACCCCGCCCGATGGTTCCCTCTTCTGATGGCTCCCAACTACTTTTCGTAAAGCCCTCTGCATTGCAAGACACATTCTTTCCAGGAACATAAACTAAGAGCACATACAAAGATGGTGGGATTGCCACCATTGAAAAACAACAACAACAGGGAAACTTACCCGTCAACAAAGGACGACAAGAGCTCAGCCCCAAAAACTGCAAACCGCAACAACAGGTCCAACAGCTTGCAAAGTTGAAAAACAACAAACCAGTGAACAACCACGAAGAGCTCGAACTGCAATTGCAGGACCTCAACTTTGCAAAGTTGAATCAAACAAGAACCAGAACCATGGAACGAAGCACCAAACAAGGATCGAACACTCGAGCAGCGATGTCGACCATGAACGAAACTGTATTGCAACCCATCTGTACAATAATCATTTAACACTGCGAGAGTTGTTAGGTAAACAATTAAAACTGTCAGGACCGTCGAAGGGCGTAGGCCTGTGCAAGCATTTAAGAAAATATGCAGCGTGGCAAACCTGTTCTCTCGAAGCATGCAACAATAAAGGAAAAATCAGAGATAGTAATATGGTAGAGAATGTATTCTACCGAGCAGAAAATGCTAAGGGAGACATTCGAACTAATGCTAGCATTAATCCACTGTCGACCAATGCATAATAAAATATATAATTCAAAAAGACCATATACTACCAAATACTTTGGACAGGTCAAGATATTTAACATTGGGAATAACGAAGGCTGCAATAAGACCTCCAATCCTTTGTCCAATCAGAACTTGACAAACATGATACTTTTTATTATATTAAAATCGATGTTTTCACTTCCCTTCTTCCAACAATAGACAATATGGAAATATTTCTGGTCAATGCACAATCTAATACCAGGTCAACGATTTATCGATCGCTATAGTCCCTCTACGCCTACGGCAGGGACTAACAAGAAAAATACAAATTGTATTTCTCTACAATTAAATTGCTTAGCATGGTATTTTTAAGAAAGTTATGGTCGTGGGTACATGGACTAGAAAAAGTTTTATTTCTTTAAAACCAAATTGGTTATAAGTTATGGAGGTGGGCACATGGAGCTCGTATTGCCTTCCTTAGAGGCTCCTCATTGTGTGTACAATGACAATGACGTGGATCCGAGAAAGAGAAACAATCAATATCTAATTTGATGACAATTGACGGACATGGAGCAGAGAAACAACCACGAATGAACTAATAATGCCAAAGTTACACATGGTAATATTATTTGGTCTGTTAAACTTTTATATATTATTATTATTATTTTTTATAATAGTCACCTCCAACCAGAGTTTTATTATTATTTTTTTATAATAGTCATCTCCAACCAGAGTTTATTAGTTCTATCAATAAAAAAAAATTCAAAATTTTATAATATCAAAATTATATATATATATATATATATATATATATATATATATCATTTTAATTTTTAAAACTTTAATCAACTTTACAAAAAATTGTCACACACACACACACACACACACATATATATATATATATATATATCATTTTAATTTTTAAAACTTTAATCAACTTTACAAAAAATTGTCATGGATAAGGTCAATTCAGTTTGACAAAAAATGGATAGTTATATTCACTTTGGCAGGGACTATATATATAGTCAACATAGATCCATCTTAACTCCGGATCTATCAAGCATCGAGAGGGATCAAATCTCTCCAGGTGCAAATCTTTAACCTTTCCTCAAGTTTTGCACTCTAAAAAAGTTTTTCATCTCTAGAGATTTGATCCCTCTTAACACTTGATAGATCCGGGGTTAAGATGGATGGATCTATGCCGATGGAGCTTTCACTCTCTATAATTCACTTTTATTTATTTATTTTTATTTATATAAAAAAATATTTTTAATTAAAAAATTGTTTATTTATTTATTTGTGAATACTATATTGTTGTTGGTGATTAGACAGTTATTATGTTCATAATTATAAACCCTGGTTTATAATTATCATATTAATCATCATCACATTAATCATATTTATGTTAACTTATTTGAACTTGTGACCTCTTAGGAGGAAAGACATGTTCTTAACCATTAGACCCACACACACACACACACACACACATATATATATATATATCAAGGAGACTCATTTGAATGATCATATTAATTGGTGCATTTGATATATTGTAATAGAGGTTGTCCATTTGAAGAGAAATCTTATCCATTCACTCTTTCACTTGATTTAGGCACGACATTTGTTATTTGGTCCATAACATTAGTATTAGAGTGGACAGTCCTTGGTTTGGCTCCTTCAGACCAATCATTTTACCATTTTTGCTTTAGTATTTTTTAGGGTAGTTGGAATTGCATACATTAAGTAAATTTTCATATTTTGGTTTGCAATTTTTTCAGAGTTATAGGTTGTACAAGTTAGGGTTTCTGTCTAGTCCTCAAACTAGGCTTAAATATGTGGTTTCAATAAAATAATCATATTTGTAGATTGTGAGGTCCAAATTGAGTACCACTTGTGGCATTGTATAGAAGAAAGAGCTGGATGTTTTAGGCCCGAATTTCAAACCTATTAGGAAAATATTGTCAAAGTCACAATGTATACAAGTTTGTTTGCTTAAAAGACACTAAAACAATAAGTTTTTTTTAGCTTGGACCTAACTTCTTTTTGAAGACTAGAAACAAAATGAGACTTATGGAAGTCTGAAACACACATATTGAGCTTCTGCATTGCAAAATTTTAAACTTATAAGTACAATGAAAGCATATTCACATTAATTGCAAGATTGCATAGTAGAGCAAAACCCCAAATCAATGTTTTACAAGGATTTTGAGGAGACCCCAATTTCATAATTTTTCTCTACCTTGTAGCAAGTAGAATTTTAGGCTATAGACACGCGCCAATGTCTATAAACATGGAAACATGTCATTCAATGAGTAAAATTACAACTAGGAAGCATAAACACAGAGAATATATGTGTAGTCATCATAGGACATCCTTGTACACCATTATTAGTTCTCGACAAGTAGTACCATATTAAACTAGATCTATTTACTAGTTTGATATTCCACGTACCCTAGGGCATATTGGAAGCCTGATAGGCACATTTGAGACCACATGTAGATCACTTTTCAACTATATGTATCCACAATACACTAAGCATAACACTCATGGAGATCACTCTCATGCGCCTTAGACTCAAGCAATACGACTAAGGATATAGTCCATCCTCTTGAGTCAATGTCATGAAAGATCGTCTATGTACTCAGTGGGAAACCTAATAGTTATGTATTAGAGAGCTATAGAGCATAACAATCCCTTGCCCATGAGACCCTCCAAAACCTTGGCCCATCATGTCTAGACATAGTAAGCTAATTGTGACTTCTACAGAGGCTTTTGAAGGCTTATCCTTAACACAAGCATAGAATGATGATGTGGAATTTGAGGTGTCCAAATTGGAAGAGAATATAGCAAGCACAAAAACTACAATGGCAAAGAAGGTGAGCATCCTACATATGTAAGTAAGTAGAATTCTAAAATTTTAAAGATGATATAAAGTCAAACATGGCAAGCAAAGATGATCTCAAAGAGAAGGCAAGCAGGGACGATATCAAATACATGATTAAGGAGATAACAAGCCTCCTTATACTAAATTATCCTCCTTGAGAAGATAATGAAGAGATCAACATGATCAAGTCTCAATCACATATGGAGAACATTTTAACACATATGGAGAACATTTTAATACATTGGAGAACAAGATGATTAAGTTCTAGACACCTGATCGTATATCACTCCAAGATCCACACCATTGTGGCTTCAATTTGAGAGGAAGGAACTACTTCATTACCAAGACAGATATGAGGAAGTTTGATGGTAATGATCCTATGACATGGGTATTCCAGATGTAGCAATTATTTGATCTACACCGACTGCCAACTCTACAAAAGGTGATTATTACATCTTTATATTTAGAACCTAATCAATTTGTGTGGTATTGATTTCTTTGCGAACACAATACGATCTCTTTTCTACTATGGAATACATATCCCTAGGAAACCCACTGGGTACTTCCCCTCATTCCAATGATGGTGCTCAGGGTAAATTTGATTAGGGTAAATTGGATTTGTCAGAAGCTCAAGGCTTTGCAACATAGGGGTCAAGGCCATTACAACAATACGCTCGTTAAGTGCTCAACATGTCACTTGTGAGAATTGAACTTGGGTGGGGAGGATAGCAATCATTCTTCCCAACCACCTGAGCTAGACCCAATTGTCAACACAATATAATCTCTATTTTCTCTTGGACTATTTTTACAAAAGAATTGATGACACATTACAGAGAAAATATGAGCAATGCATCCTTTAGTCAAATGACAAATCTTGTGCAAAGAGGTCTAGTTAAAAAAACACATTCTCTAGTTTCAAAATTTGAATCTTGGAATGAAGGACCTTCAAGAGGAAAAACTGTTGGATCTCTTTATAGGTAGTTTAAAGGAAAACATTCAACATGAGGTGTGTCTATTTGAGCCTAAATCATTGGATAAGTCTTTTCTTGCGAGAAAGAGAGTTTAAGGTAAAAATATGGCTACCGGAAGGATTGCCACTAGCACCTACAAGGAGTGCAATGTTCCAATTGCTAACCTCACTCAACCTACAAGGTTGACACCTCCACAATTGGATGAAAGAAGGGAAAATGGGATATGCTTCAATTATAAAAATAAGTACAATAAAGGGCATAAGTGTGGTGAGAAGAAATTATTCTACATATATTGTGAAGAAGAAAAAGAACAAGAGTTGGAACCTTCTCAAGATCCAGAAATAGATGAAACTATTCCAACCATATTTTGTCATGCTTTGGTTGGCATTAGCACTCCCCAAACTCTCAAGATGGAAGGATATATCGAGAAAAAAAGTAGCAGTGATAATTGGTTGTGGTAGTATTCAACATTTCGTTAACCACGAATTAGCCAAACTTGTCATTTGCTTTGTATATCCAGCGCTAGAGTTGCAAGTAATGATTGTAAGTGGAGGTACCATGAATTGTAAAGGGAAATGCCATAGCATTGAGCTCGCCATCAAGGATTATTTCTTAGACCACCTAATGATTACAATCCAAATGGGTGGTGTTCATGTGGTCTCAGGGGTTTAATGGTTAAAATCATTAGGAATAGTGGCTATGAATTTTAAAGAACATTTCACGATATTTTTTCTCAGAAGGCAAGGAAATCGAACTTAGAGATATGCAATGGAAACCATCTAAAGTGATAAGCTCCAACAACATGACAAAATTATTAAAAAAGGGACACTTAGGACTAATTACACAATTGTGTTAAACAAATGTTCAAACATCTAATCCCTTTGTACCCTTGGATCTCCAAAGAGTTATTGACATTCATTCCAAGGTATTTGTTGAGATGCCCAAAGGTCTTCCTCCTAATGGGGATAATGATCATGTTATTTAACTCATCCCATGAATCCTTCCACCTAACATTCAACCTTATAGATATCCCTATACCTAGGAAGAGTGATATTGAGTGTATGGTTCAAGAAATGCTAGAGGTTGGCA
>ML781635.1:1036865-1050902 GCA_009831015.1 Picea engelmannii | reverse complement strand
TTTATACATTACAAGTACAAAGTTATGATTACTTCAAGTTAGGGTTGTTGACTAATACAAAACTAGGCATGTGAGACTAAAGAAAAGTTTGATGAAAATGCTAGTCTCTTGTTGTTAAAGTTAAGGAAGGTTTGCAGGAATGTGATCATATACACCAGGCCTATTACTGAGCTACAAATCAGATTTGGATGATGAAATTGATGAGGGATTTTGGTTGAGGTACATGTTGAATACATGGTTGAGACAAGTAGTTGATGAGTTGGCACATACATGAGGTGTATATTTGATGATGTTGGTACATATTGATGAGTCATAGTTGATGAGTAGTTGACACATGATTGGTACATACTTGGTACATGGTTGGATGCACTTATTTATGGTACAGGTTGATTATAGGTTATTTGGTACAGGCTGGTGCATGGTTGATGCACTTGTTTATGGTACAGGTTGAGGTACGGGTTGATGCATGGTTGATGCATGGTTTAGATTTATTGGTACAGGTTTACAGTGGTATATCTCACAGTGATAGGTTGACAATGGTTCCATCATTCTACTTCTACTTCAGGGTGGTAGGATGGGGCAAGAACAAGTGGTTGTAGCCAAAGAACATAGGGGGTTGTAGCCTCCTTCTAGTTGTAGCTAGAGAATTGGGGAGTTGGAACTTCCCTCAGGTTGTAGCCTGAGAATCTAGGGGGTTGGAGCCTCCTTCCATTTGTAGCTAGAAAACAAAGGAAGTTGGTGCTTCCAATGAATGTAATTCTTCAAGACATATAAGAAAAAACATTCAGTGGTTTTCTCCCGATTTGAGTTTCCACGTAAAACACTGGTGTACTGTGTAGGTGTGTGATTGTTCTTTTCTTATTTCTCATTATTGGATAATAATACTACTTTGATATAACACTTGGATCAATTTGGATAAAAAGGATTATAATTGCACTATTACTGATTCACCCCCCTTTCTCAGTAATCCAACAAATGGTGATACGTTGGGTGAAGCAGTTATCTCTGCATCACCAGAGAATTTATGTCAAGGGCTCAGATGAAACAAATGTTTAGAAACATTTAACAACAGATCGGGCTTTCCAATCATAACTCAGAAAATAATGCAGTCTAGCATTGGATGTATTTATGTCTGAAGATATAATCCAGTATCTTACTTAGATTACAGGTGTAGCGATGTTTATACAGATGTCTTTGATACCGTTGACAGGGCCACTGCTTCCAGCAGGTGTCCATAGCCTCAGAAGGGATGCCATTTAACCCACTCTAGTACTTTTATCTTGTCCAAGAGTTGTCCATTAATGATTAAAGCATCTTGACACTTGATCAAATTAAAATACATACCTAATAATCTTCTCAAACTCGGCATTGCTTCGTTGCCAGTGGGCCTGTTCAGTATCCCGGCGAAGTTGCCTTGGTATCATGAGTGCATTTACCTGCTGCCAACAGACCTGTTCAGTGTCCCGATGGGTTTCCAAACACTTCACACACATTACAATGCTTCCAACTCTCTAGAATTTGTTTATAAATTTGCAGAAATTTCATGATATTCAAGAGAGCAGGGTGATACTGAAAATCTCATAGTTTGGAATGAAAAGTTTGATCATTTACAAATTATTTTTCTGTTTTGATGACTTTCATCATGATTTGGATAGTTAGATTTCTGTTAAGAAAACACCTCTAGGATGGGGAAGCACACTGAGTTGTTCTCATTAAAACAGGGGCGACGTTAGAAGTTTGTTAAGGATAAATCACGTTTTCCCGTGATTTTAATCAGAAACCAGGAACACTGTTTGAACATAAACTTCCCTCTGTTGACATGAGTTTTAGCACTTACTGCTTAGGTGCTTAAAAAGTTATCAACTGCTGCTAATGGATGAAAATTATGATTCCCTTCAACAAATGAAATGGCAACTCAGACATGGTTATTTAGAAAACAAATCAAAATCAAGCAAAATGAAAAGGACCAAAATAAAAAACAGAAAAGAAAATTACAAATATTTACAAGACGGTGGATCAGTAATCGTCAAGCAAAATACCTCTTGAGAGCCTGGCCATTCACTAGGAAATTTTTTGGCTGTCCCCCCAAATTATGCAGACGGAAAGAGCTAGGACCCAATTTTTTAGAAATTAAAAATAACCCCAGCCACAGGTTTTGGAACTTGGTATGTTCCCCCTTACCCTCGTGGGCTTTGTCCCACTTGAGAACCAAATCTCCAACATCAAAATTCCTATCAGGAGATGAATTTGCATCAAACCAGCTCTTCACAATTTGTTGATGCTGATCCAATTTCTGTTTATCTTTTGTTCTCACCTCTTCTAGTTTTAATTGAGAATTTATCTGGTTTTCTAGAGGAGGACACTCTTCTTCTTGAAATTTCTGCGATAATTGTAGAGAAGGAAGTAATACATGTGGGGGGAGGGTGGTTTCTCTTCCGTAGACGAGGAAGAAAGGGGAATTACAACAGAATCTTTTCGAGTTACCCTATTAGCACAAAGTGCATTGTACAATGTATTGTGCCAATTCTTGTGGTTTTCTTAAATTGTCCTTTTAATAATCTTGATTAAATTATTATTTGTTGATTATGCTAGACCATTCCCTTGAGGGTAGTAGCTTGCAAAATACTTCAGTTTAATCCCTTTTTCTAGAGCCAAAACATTCATATCAAGGGACGAAAAACAAGAGGCATTATAAAAAACTAGACATTCAGGAACGCCGAATCGAGTTATGATATGGGAGTTCAGAAAAGACACTACCTGATTGGTGTTGACCACTTTTAAAGGTACAACTTTAGACCATCTTGTAAAATAGTCTGTTGTTTTGAGGATGTACTTGTGTTGTTGCGAAGAGGAGGGATTGATTGGTCCTATGATGTCTAGGCCCCATTGCTGAAAAGGTGCATCTACAGTAATAGGTTGCAAAGGGAAAGTTGCATTTTTCACCCGTCCTGCAACCTTTCGGAAGATTACACATTTGTGGGATAGCGTATGGGCATGTTTAAACAAGGTAGGCCAATAGTATCCAACACTTAGCACTTTGTGGGTAGTAGTATCTCCACCAAAGTGACCACCGGCCTCACTGGCATGAAGTTCAGCCAGCACTCTTTTGGACTCCTCCTTTTCTAAACAACACATAAAAACACCATCAAAGTTCTTTCAAAATAATATATCAATGATTAACTGGAAAGATGCATATTTAATCCTAAGTGCTCTTCTATTTTTGGGATCAAGATTGCAGGGAGCAGATCCATGCGTTAAATAGAATCTAATGTTCTCATACCAAGAATTGGGTGTAGCTTGTGCACAACTAATCTGTTTTTCATTATGTTGATTTACAGTTGATGTATTTATTTGACTTTCTTGTTCATCAACGGAATCGGTCACTAGTTTACACAGGCCTTGACCTCTAACAATTTGGGCAGGGGTTATTTCAAGGTCATAGTACTGTAGTGATTTCATCCAATTTTCCTTTTTCTCACCCAAATATTTTTGTACTAACATGTTTCTTACAACGGGGTAAGGAACAACAAATTTGGTTCTGGATTTTAAAAGGTAAGACCAAAAGTGTTTCACTTCTTTAAAAATAGCATATGCCTGTTGATCTACTACTGGGTAATTAATTTCCGCTCCTTTAAAATCAGATCTCATGAAGGAAATGGTTATCTCATTACTTTCAGTGTTTTTCTATGTAAGCACAACAACATAGGATCTGTCAGATGCAAAAGTGTAAAGAGTGAAATCCTGAGAAAAATCGGGACTCATCAAGGAAGGGGCTTCTATTATTTCTTTTCTAATTGAATCCAAAGCCTGAATTTCTCGTGGTCCCCAATGGTACAAAACGTCCTTTTTAATTAAATTTTGTAACGGTCTAACCATTTCTGAGAAACTCAGGACAAATATTCTGAAAAAATTAATCTTGCCCAAGAAGGATTGCATAGCCTTTTTGGAAGAAGGAGGGGGGAGTTTGGCAATGGCTTGGATTCTTTCGGGATCAATAATCATTCCATCCTTAGACACTATAAACCTAAGCAGTTTACCCTCATCTATTGTAAAGACCAATTTCTTAGGGTTGAGAGATATGTCGAGCTTGCAACATCATTCCAAGACAGCCCTAAGGTGAGACAAGTGATCTTTCTTGTTTTTAGAAAAGACAGTGGTACCATCAAGATAGACCACAACTGACTGGTTAATGAGGCCATAGAAAGCAATATCCATTTCTCTCTGGAAAGTGGCACCAACGTTTATCACTCCAAAAGTCATTTTCTCGTAGGCGTAAGTGCCCCATGGGGTACTAAAGGTGGTTTTAAGCTAGTCTGAAGGAGACATAAGGAAATGGTTGTATCCCGAAAATCCATCTAACAAATATAGTCTTTCGGAACCAGACACCCGTTGTAGAATTTGTTCCATTGGAGGAACAAGGTAGTTGTCTTTATCAAACCCTCGGTTTAAGTTCTGAAAGTTGACACAGAGTCAAATTTCACCACTTTTCTTCCTTACAGGGACTAAATTAGACACCCATTGAGTGTGCCTATCCGGGAAAATTATCTTTGCAGTTAGTAATTTGTTTAGTTCCTTTTTAATAGTAGGTTCCAATTTAGGATGCATCTTCCTCGATTTTTGTTGAAAAGGCTGAGTCTGGGGGTTTCATAGGGATTACATGTTGTATGATGTTTGTATCGAAATTTTTCAAGTCATCGTACGTCCAATAAAATACATCTTTAAATTCTTTAAATAATTTTGTGAAAGAGAATCTTTCTTGTTCGGAGCATCCCTTTCCCAAATTAATGTTTTGAGGATTATGTCTTGTTCCTAAATTAACAGTTCGATAGATCAAAGAGAAAGTGTTAGTTTCGCAATTGACTACCCCTCTAAACTTGTCATGCAAGTCATAAAATTTCTCTAATCTCACAACAGATATGGGGATAGAGTTTACCAGCTTGGATGTTGATTTAGGAGATCTTGGATCAGATATTACCGTGAAGTCTCAGAGATTCTCATTGTGAGTGCCTTCATCAATCACTGCGTCCTGGAAGGTGTCTTCCATATGCAAAAATTTTATGATCTTTTGGTCATCATCGAATACTCTCCAATTCGTGATGTTATCTAGAATCGACGGCCTCAATAACAATTTGATTGAAAACACATTAGGAGAATATCCTTCAGTGGGAAACAACTTAGAAGCAACATTGGCTAGTAGATCTGCTTCCGAGTTACTTATCCTAGGAATAGAATTTATATTAAATGCTAGAAATTTGTGCATTAAACTCCATATCTCAGTTTGGTAACTTTGCATATGCGGTGACAAACAGTGTATTGCGTTTCTTACCTGCTTGACCACGATTTATGAATCACCGAATACTATCAAATTTTGCACGTCCATATCCAGTTCTTTCCTGAGTCCTTGCGTAAGTTCTTCATACTCGGTTGTGTTGTTATTACATTAAAACTCTATTCGACAAGCGATAAAAGGTTTATTACCTACAAGGTCGATGAGCACACAACCAACACCTGCTCATTCTTGGGATTTGGATCCATCAAAATATAGGGACCAGATTTATGCGTCATTAGCGGTACTTGGTGTATTCGGAAAAAATGGTGCCCGAGCATAAACTGTAACTTCAGATTGTTCTTCTGGATCAATTATAGAGGAAATTTCAGTCATGAAGTTACCAAAAAGGGTATTCATTCCCTGTGTTTCAATTGAATTTGCAGATGAAACGAAAGGCTCATTTGGATCGTTCATATCTGTCACGGCATGCTTCAAATAATGTTCCCTTTTTATTCTTATTTTATTGGGCTGTCCATTTTCAGGCATCCACAAGTGAGACCAGTCTATAGAAAAATAACCATGCAATTGTTTTGACCTATCTCTGCTTAAAAATAGACCATAAAATTCAGGAATATCAACAATGATAATATCAATCACTTGATGAACTTTAGGATTGGATGATAATCTAATCAACACATTCTTAAGCTCACCGATTACTTTAACATTGGTTCGATCTAGCTAAATGATTTTAAGATCAGACGGTTTTACTTCTGCATTAATTTTTTGGCATACAGATAGAGGCATCACGTTTGATTATGCACTGGATTCAACCATACAATTATGTACATTCCTATTAAAAATTTCAAAGGTTAATAAAAAATGTTGGACATTTTTCCATGTGGAAACAACAGAATTCTGCGGACTTTTATTTGTTGTCCCTCAAACAATTTTATCTACATTTGCTACAATTTTTTTTGCTAAGTCCCTTTTGTCTTGAGGTTCAGATGTCTTTTTAGTTGGGACATTTTTTGCTATGTTTAGATCAATTTTTGCTGATTTTTTTCTACCAAGATCATTATTATTACTATTTTCAGCGATGCATTGAAGCATTTTCTGCAAAATAAGAGGAAATTTCAGTAGTTCAAAAACATAAATATTTTCCCTTAATTTTTTCATATCTTCAATTAAATCATACTCTAAAACTGGGGCAGCTAAGTTTAGTCTAGTTTTAGTTTTCTTTGTTTGTTTAGGAAACGCATTTTTACTTATTTCAGCTATGGGTTTGTTTTGAGTTTTGCTTCAAGTGTTGTAGGGTTGAATAGTTTCAAAATTTTCTTGAAAAATACTATCCGATCAGTGCCTGAAAATAGGAAGAGAGGAGTCCTCTCCTTCTGGTACCTCTTCCTCAACTGTATCATCAGAATTTTTAGGAGGAACATAAACATAATTATCATGTGCTTCTAATATCGTTTGCAAAGCATACTGTAATGTTTTTAAATTTAGACCTTCTGTGGTCGGGTTTGGCTGGTTTGGAGGGAAAGGCTTTCTAAAAGGAGGTTTGAAACTTCCTTTTCTTTGGGATGCCTCCTCCGCTGATATTTTCAAGTCAACGACCTGATTGGACAGTTTCTAGAAATCTTTCTGCAAGCTCTCTAAGTCTAAAATTTCTTGTTGATTTTTTGTTTGAGGAGGCCTAGTGAGAATTTCTATTTTCTACTTAGAGGACAAAGTCGTTTCAGCTTCACTGTTCAGATTATATTTTAAGCTCAATATATCATTCTCGATTTGACTTTCCTCCTCAAAGGCCTCTAACAACTTGTTCTTCTTAGACCTTTTAACCCATATGGCTATGTTATTGTGCAAGGCCTTAACATAATATGCAACAATTAAATTTTTTGTGGGCATCAAATATGCATGGATTTTGTTCTTTAACATCAGAAACCTTTGGTTAAAATCCTTCACTTTTTATTTAGGGTTCATTTTTAAGCTAGAGAGTTCCATAACCAAGACTTCCAGAGATTTATCATCTCCAATTGTTTCCAGAAAACAAGTTTCAAACTTGTCCCAAGAGACGATGGTCTGGGGTTGTTCAGAGAAATACCATGTGGAGGCATTTCCCTCAAAAGTATAAGGAAATAATCTGCATACTACATCCTTGTGTTCAACGCTCTGAAGTCTAATGGCAACCATAAATTTCTTGATGTGATCCTCAGCTGATTTCTTCCAATCTGGATCAAATTTGGGCATCTATTTCTCTGGATGTTTAGGTAATGGGTGTTGGGGTCCAGGTACATCCATGACATCTTGATCGAGATAGGGTCTGGCAATATTATTTTGGTTTTCCATGGGATTTGGTGGTGTCAAAGGCTGAGATGGTTATGATGAAGAACTACCTTCATCTGAAGACTCTCCTCCTGAAGAGGATGGAGAAGAATCAGGTGGAGACGATGGGATACCATATCCTCCAGCTCCAGGGATAAGCGTTTTATCAAGATCATTAGTATTTCTAGTCCCTACCGTGTTTCTAGGAAAACCAGTGCTTTGAAGTTGTTCTTGTAGATTTGTAAAGTCAAGGGGTTGATTGATTTGTCTACTAGGTTTTCTGATATGAGCTAAGGCACTATGAGTTCTTATGAGTGACTGACAGACAATTTCTTGGACGCCAATCCCTTGAGGAACTGGTGTCACTGGTTCAACAAGAATATCAGGGTTATCATTTGAGGTAGTTGTTGTTTCAAGTGTAACGTTTGTGTCGGAGTGACTACGCGTTATGACATGAGTGCGAGTGTGTGAGGGAGTCTTATGACCTCCACGTGCCATCAATTTATTTCAAGCCCTCCTTCTAGCACCATTTGTTGACGAGCATATGTGACACACTGTCAACTGGAAGGTCAAATCCAGACTGGGGTTGTCTAAATAACCTAAGCCATTTGGAATGAAATGACTCGATGAGTTTAATGGATCTGTTGGCCAACTAAAGTCCTAAAAATAATAAAAGAAATGAAACTAATCTAAAAAGCTATGATACTAAGAATATAAGTTTAATAATTACAAGTGTTCAAATGGAAACATGAATATGTGCATATGATTATAAACAATCTATGTACAACGTGCAAGATTTACTTGACATCTTGTGAAACAAATGTTCTTAAAATTGTTTATAAAAGAGATAAAGAAAACACATACATTTTTCTATTTTCTTTTGAATATTTAAAGATCTAACACTAATGCATACTAAGCAAATATAATTGAAATAAGAATAGATCAACAGTCAAAGCTAATTCATGCTACCCTTATTTCATTAATAAAAAATTTAACTAAATAACAAGTAAACTAACCTGTAACTAATTGATTAAACCGAATTTATCTTCCTGTGTAAATTGAGTTCCACACTGTCCTGCATGTGAGGGAAACCCGTGACAGAATAGTACTACTATTTCCAAAATAAATTCAAAGAAAATGTTTGGTGTATCAGAGTGTGAATATGACAGCAGAATGATAACTGTAAAAATCTTATGATCTTATAATAATCAATAGCTTAGAATGAAATAAATTCAATTCAAAGTATTAATGTAATCCGCCATTTAATATCTAGAATAAATCGACAATAATCAAATGGCAGATTGATCACAGATGTAAAATGGAATAATGAATTAAAGACAACATCTAAATACTTAATAATACGAAACACCATATGATAAAAAGACTAAATATGTATCAAACATAATAATATTTCATAAGATTAAGGCAATGAAAGAACAAAAAATGGAATAAGCATCATACAGGTCTAGAGCCAAATGATGAATAACTTCTCTATATAAGTTCTCCAAATCACATGTCCATAATGTATCCCAACAAAAGTTGTTTTCACTACTAACAGTGATCACTATTTAAACTAGTTTTGGATTAACAAACTCTTATCATGCAAGATAGAGTGCAATCCCCCCAAAATAGATTGTTTTACAAAAATAGTACTGTTATCACTCTGTAAATTTCCAAGAGGTTGACAAAGAAGGAATCCACAAAGGTAACTTTATGCAACCGCTTTTAAAGCTGGGATCTAGCCCTTCTAGCTTCAGAGAGGGATCTCTCTATATGATTTGGCTTTGTTTTTAATCTAGATATTAGGCTAGGTAAAAGGAACAAGTATGTTTTGTTGTAAAAGGGTTTATAAATTGGTTGAGACAGTTTACACATCCATTGGGCTATGGGGTCTGTGTCTAATTAAATATAAGAAACAACCAGAAACGCCAAAGAAGACTTTCACAGGGCGAGATAATGCATTCAAATGGATCTTTAATAATTTAAATGATGGACAGAAGAAAAGATGAGAAAGATCATTCAACTAAGAAGCAGTTAAGAATTCCTTAATTGAGAACCTTAGAAGATAAACATTTAAACCTTTAAAGTCGAAAACAGGGTATCTAAGATAAATCCTGCAACATACGTTACTTTTAAAGATTAGTTTCAGAAAACATTATGAGCACTAAGCAAGGATAACATTCAACTAAGAGAAAAACGTCACCAGTGAATACACGCAAGAATCCTGTAAAAGTGCTTCCTCTTTATTAATGGCCGATCTCTTCAAAAATATTACAGTTTGATAGCGATAGGGTGTGCGAATAAACAACCCTCAATACTTCGAGAGTTTAAGTATTTATAATTCCAATTACAAACGTTCCTGTCATAACCAATCAGGATGTGCTCATTCTATTTTTAGTCTAACTACTTTAACTAATCAAAAACTGTTTGATGACTCAGTACAAATGCATGCGGAATTTCTGGGGTAGGTCATTGGCAAGGTACCTTCACAACCTCTTCTGACTGGACAGGTGACTGGATAGTGACAACTCATCTGCTAATCCAGTAGATCACAAAGTTCTTCCCATCTGAGATGACTTGGCACTGTGACTTTAAGTAATCTCCGATACACTTCATCCATGTTTGTATATTTAGTGAATGTAGGCTTAATGAGGAATATGTGTCGGATCTCGTGTTGGACACTAATATCCAACTGCAAGGCATCCATGAATGCTTTGCCTGTGATGCTCCCTTGTATCCCTGCAAACTTGGAACTGTCCTTAGACACTTCAACCAATCTCTTCTTGTAATCAGGGAGTGTCATTAGTTTTTCATTAATGACCTTCAGACCCAGTAGGCCCTTCTTTTGGAGAGCATCAATTTTATTGAAGAACTTCTGTACTCCTTGATCCATGACTTGAACGTTTTCCTCAAGCTGAAGCATTAGACTTCTCTTGGTTAAAACCCTTTTTACCTCAAGTATAGTCTCTATTCTGTCATCGATTTTTAGTTCTTCAAGTTCCTCTCTGGTCTTGGAATTCAGGAACCTGATGATCTCATTCGCTTGTGCTGGCTTGTCTCCCAGCTCCACTCTGATTTTCTCAACTTCCTGTTTTCTCCTCTGAAGCAAATCATTTTGTTCAAACATGATTTGAATCATTGGCCAGATTTCATTGATGGACTTGTGATGTCTGTCCAAACAATCTCTTTGACCTCAGCCAAATTCTTCCCTGCCATTGTTTTCTTTTGGAGCTGCTATAACTACTTCCTGAGATGCTCTATTACCTGATTTTCTCTGG
This sequence comes from Picea engelmannii, assembly GCA_009831015.1. Classification (NCBI taxonomy): domain Eukaryota; kingdom Viridiplantae; phylum Streptophyta; class Pinopsida; order Pinales; family Pinaceae; genus Picea; species Picea engelmannii. The sequence goes on along the minus strand of ML781635.1, from coordinate 1,040,033 downwards.
ATATGCTTGTCTGAAAGGAAGTTTTGAGCTCTTGTAGGTTCTCCACTTCTTTCTTAAACCTGCTGATTTCTGTCTCTTGCAGGTTCATTTTCTCCATGGACTTGGCAAGGTCTATTGTTCCTTCTGGTAGTGACACTGGTGTTCCAGAGGGGATTGTTGTCACTGTTGTTGTGCTTTCTCCTGAGATAGGAATAGAACTCAATAGAATGAATTCCATTGGTTTCATTTGTTCTTTCTCTTTCAATAATTTTTCCAGCTCAGCTTCTATTTCCTTGAGCTGAGCATTCTGCTCCATGAACAACCTTAATTTCTCATCCTTTTCACCTTCCTTCTCTGCTATCTCCTTTGCCTGTGAGTCCTTTGTGGGAGGGAGCTTCAGTTGTTTTCTTAAGGATGCGATGTCATCATTTTTCTTTTTAATCATCTCTTCTGTAGCTTTCACATTTGAAGGATCGTAGCCGATCTTTAAAACGAGCTTCTCCAAGGTCTTAATTTTGTTGTCCTTTGCAAAAGATGATATCTTTTCCAGCTTAAGCTACGTCTGAGCATTGTTCAATGATACATGAAATTTTGTTGCAGAAGCTGAAGCGTGTGCCAATGTGTGAAAAACCATCTCCTCTGTTTGTTTGTGTAGATCCATCTGATCTGCTGGATGCACGTCCTTCGCTTGGAATTCGAAGGTGGCTCTTTTGTAATCTGAGATCACCTTGGGATCCGGTACCTGTGCTTGAAGGTAATCCATGTGCATCCTACCTTTTTCTATGTCAAATGCTGAAAGAAGCCTATGTTGAGCTGTGGATGACTGCTTCTGAAACTGGGCATAAGTACTGCTAGTGAGAGTCTGGTTCTTCTTCTTGATCAAATCATATTTTCAAAAATGCCTAACTTGGGCCCGGTCTTGCTTTATTGAGTATCCAGGGGAGAATCTGTGGATTTCTTCAATATTGCTGTTGTGATTTCCTTATGCTGGCTCGAACCAAAATATGGAATGACCGGCTTGACCCCTGTGGTGGCTACTGTGGTAGGTGGGGCTTCTTGTTCTACCGTCGCGCCCAGCGTTGAAACTGTCTTTGACTTTTTGGTGTGCATCTGAAACTCCTCTGATGACACCTCTGTTACAGGAGACGACGACTCCTGTCGGGGCCTCTTCTCCTTGGGGACCTGAGGTGTGGTAGTGGGAGGCACACTCGTCGAGGGCACCTGTTTTTCTACTTCAACTTGTTGTTCCACGTCCATCAAAGTGTCAGGCACCCATACTGTCTGATTTGCAAATTTCTCGATCTCTGGCTTGGGCTCATGAGCATACGAGACATTCTTATTTTTCACCCTCATTTCTGAGATAATCCCTCATGGATCATAGTGCCAGGTGAAACTCGTAAAGAATTTCATATCCTTCAACATTATATCTGCTTCTTCCCCTACGCCTCGACTATTGCAGATGAAAAAACCAATTTGTCCCTTGATTCTCAATTGCTGCTTCTTCTTCAGGGAAAAAAAATGAATGTCATCTGAATTCATTATCTGCCTAATATATTCTAATGCAAAAACTCTTACCGGTACATATTGTGGCAGCTTGTAGGGTGCCAATTTGCACCCGAAAACTCCGATCTCGGTGTAGTTCTGGTACAGGTACCAGTCTCATGTCTTTGCGTTGTCCAAGAGATGCAGAATTCTCTGGACTTCATCATTTATTTGTGGCTCAGGCCTGCCACTCAACATGCTAACCACCGGGTGGTAAAACTGATCAATGAAAACCTTGAAGCTATACTCCATGGAGTTATGCTTCAGAAGAGAAGTCCATGCTGTGACTGGCTGGGGCCTTCCGTCTGCATCCATCTTCTGCATGGAGAAACTGAATTTGTCGGCTTGAAAATAAACGAACATGTACACCAGTATAGAAGAATATATGATCAGCTCCTCTATGCCAAAATTCACGAACTGTTCGTGAATACTGTCGACCAAGAAGGTGATGTAATTGAACTGCGTTGTGGGATTTTCATCGTTTGAGAAAATGGACAGAAAACCCATGATGGGCTCGTCTACCCATTGGTCAGAATAATAACCAACCAGGGCACAAAGGCAAGAAATGATTTGGTTTCCTTTGGTGGAGAACATGGATGAAGGGTAAGGGGGATTTGTGGAAGGTAATTGAGCGAAAGTGGGAAAGAAAAGCTCGAATATCTGAGCTCTCTGAGGAAAGGTCATTTTCTGATATAGCTCAGTGAGGATTTCTAAATTGCAAGGGGACGCAGATTTAGCACGGAGAATTTGCATCATCTGGTCAATATCTTCGGGGGTGATGAAGAAAAGGACGTCTCTAGATGAAGAGACGATGGCCCTCTGGTCAGGGATATAGTGGGCTTGGAATTTCAGCGCGAATTAAGGAAAGTGATGTATCTGGGGGAAAAGGTACAGCGGCAAATTGGACTCCCAGAGTCCAATTTCGTCGCTCTGGTTCAAGAAAACCTCTCGTAACCACGATCGGAGGTCCGAAAAATTGAAGTCGCAAATGGTATCTGCAATCAATCGATCTTTATCTACCAAGGGGATTTTGTCCAGGTCGACTGGAGGAGGAAGGAAAGGATTCTCTTCTCCTTCCACTTGTCTTGGCTTTGACACCATTTCAGCAACAGTACCTGCAATAAAAACGATGTTAGTGGGGTAGACTGGCTGTGGATGAAGGTGGCGGAAAAGTGACAGATGCGTAAGAGTAAAATTTCCTGGTGCGATGGACGAATAGTGAATGACGAGGGAGAACGGTAATTTTATTTAAAACTAGGTCGGTTGGACGCGGGAAAACGGTCAGCATAACAATGGGTATGTTATCCAGTTATTAATGGACAACGGGCCACTTGGGGGTGATATGGCAGGTGACAGTGGCCAAAGTATACGGAAGGGTGACGTGGAGGCTGGTGATTGGAGGTAAAAGTCGCCAAAAGGAGTTGTTCATGAGTGAGGGACTTAGGTACTGACAACAGGGACTGACAGCAGTTATGGGATGTGACACGACCCCGGGAGCAAGTGGGACGAGTGGGCTCAGTGGAGGATGACATCCATGAGTGACGGTCTGTCAGATAGGATGTGGGGGATAGGACTTCTGGACCAATAGGACAATGCCACATGTAACAAAGGGCCCGCCGAAAGGAATATTCATTCTGGACCCCCCCC
>ML781635.1:993721-1023997 GCA_009831015.1 Picea engelmannii | reverse complement strand
GGGGGGGGGGGGGGGTCCGGAATCCATTGTAGACCGTCGATTCAAGCGCTCTATTATGGGCCGTTTAGATGTGCGCCCACGTTATTACCAATTCCGGACCCCCCCTGGTTAAAAGCAGAATGGTCGGGGGGGTTCGGAATGCGCTGTGAGCCGTAGATCTTAGCGCTGTGATCGGGACCGTTGATAAGTGCAAGAAACATAGATCAGGAGAGAAAAACGTATGCACTCGGAGAAAACTTAGGGTAAAACCATTTTATGGGTTTTTTTTCAATTTTACAAAGGAACACCGCCATGGGACTTTGAACAAATATTTTTTAATCATCTGGAACATGGTGTAACCTTGATTTCAAGCTGGTTTAAATGGACTTTGAACAATAGAGAAACTGACCTACATGCTAGCCTATCTTCATAGGACAATTAACCCAGATTAAACTGTTGGGTTAAGAAATTACTCTACCTAAGGGCTATCTGACCAGGATTAGACAGTCTGGTCAGATTTATTCACTAATCTAACCTAAGGGATATCTGACCAGGATTAGACAGTCTGGTCATATTTATTCACTAATCTAACCTAAGGGCTATCTGACCAGGATTAGACAGTCTGGTTAGATTTATTCACTAATCTAACCTAAGGGCTATCTGACCAGGATTAGACAGTCTGGTCAGATTTATTCACTAATCTAACAACATTAAATTTAAAAAGAAATTGGCCATGCTTGAAAGGTATGGCCAAGTTACTGTTATTGCATGGGGCTTTTCTTTTCAATTCTTTTATGCCCTCTTTTACTTTTCTTTTCTTTTTCTTTTTCTTTTCTTTTTACAAATTATTTGAAGAATGAAACATCATTTGTCAACAAATCACTAGATACAGATAATATCCAAGTCATCAACTGATTCCCATAATTTATGGGGTGATAACAAGTACAATAAGAAACCACTCCTGTAGGAGTTTGTTTGTCAAAAATTATTGCATAATAACAAAGTTTTATCAACATAAAAGAAATAAACTACTAAATAATACAGTGTATGATCCAAGGTGGTTTCTCCATATAAACAACACCATAATTATCATTTCCCCGTAGATAGAAAAACGAATTTGATATTCAGAAAATAATGCTAACTAATATTCAGAAATAGACTGGCTAGAGAATCAGAGATTATGTAGCTAGTCTTATATTAACAAATAAAATCAAAACTAAATCTTCCTATTTTGACTTTAATAACAAAATAAAATCAAACAAAATCACTTTTACCATTTAGAAATTAGATAGTGAAGGGTCGGACAGTTCTGAATTAATGATGGCATTGAAGTTGGTTGCATTTTTTATAATTATATTACCGGATCTTTTGGGTCTTTTATTTGCTTGTTCTGCGCATGCTTTCAACTCTTGGTTTTCTTGTTCAAGTAGAGAATTACGAGAAGCTAGATGTTTTAATTGTGCCTGTAACAATGGTGTGTCCCTGTAATAACGTTCTACCCAATCCAAAGAATTGTCACAATGCATCGATGTTATATGTTGGCACAGGGGAAGACCCAAGGTTCAACTCCAAGAGCGCACCAACAAGCCCTAACTACTGGCCCTTTAAGCAACACCTGCAAAGCAGATGCAGTCTCACCTGAAGCAGTTATGGGGGGGTTGTAGGACAGAGATGTTTGCAACTGAGGGGAATATCAAGTGGATCTAATACAACAACAACACGACATTCATATATCACTTATCATCTATGATCTACTCTGCACATCTACTTATCATATCTAGCATAGTAATGCAATCACAATATATCAATGACAGAGACAGAATACCAATCGCACACGACACAAAATATACATGGTTCACCCTCTCTCTAGGGCTACATCCACAAAACTATCATTTATAATATATTAAGATGAAGCATAAAGTTCTTGTCTGCAATCCTAGCTAGCAGATATTCTCTCTTCTCCTCTCTTTCTCTCCCCTCCCTGCGCACCCAGCTAAAGATCTTACAATACCAGAAGGTTCTCACCTCAACACTTCTCTCTCTCAACAGTAATCTCTCACAACAACCAACAATAACTAGATCGAGTAACTCGAACCTAAATGAACCCTCTTTCCTCATATAGGTTCTTATTTATACATTACAATCACTTACCAACATCCTTAGGTCGAAACCTAGGTGTCCAAAACCCTAGATACCAAAACCCTAGGTGTCTAAAACCCTAGGTCAACTTGATCCGCATTTTCAGGGCTTCGCCAACCTGGCTTTCCTTCCTTTTCGTGCGGTGTTCCAGAGCATCTAACAGTGGATGTTTTCACTTGTTGAGTTGTCTACGATCCTTCTTTCTTATTTATTTGTCATCCTCTATCTCCTCGTCCAACGACTTACTTCGCTTCATCTTTTCTTCTCTTTTTCTCACTTCGACCCAGTAACAATCACTGTGTCTTCCACGAAGTTCGCATTCTCCTTTTTCTTCCTTGATCTTCACGTACTTCCATATCCAAGGCTCAACAGGTCCCCAACACTCACATGTGACTCATTTTGAGGCACTTCAGATCTCATCTTCCTGTTTTACTTCGATTTCAGACTACGCAGTGCAACCTCTGCTTTATGCTCTTTGCCTCCTCTCCTTCCTTGTGCAGATAGTCTTTTCTGTGTCTGGTGCCCAGTTTCAACTACACCTAGTACCTAGACCCTTTTCTTCTTTCATTTACTGAGATTTGTGCGGCGACTAGTTGTCATAGTATAATTTTAGTCGGCTCCCAGTCACTAATCCTTCCTTCCATTCTCCATTCAGAGTCTTCAATTGCGCAACTCCTCCTTTTGTAACAAAGACGATCTCGTATGGCCCTAGCCAATGCATTCTGAACTTCCCAAGATGTTTGCTAAACTTACTGTCGTATATGAGTACTATATCACCTTGTCTGAATGCTTTCTTATTGAGGTGCATGTCATGGTAGGCCTTCTCTCTTTCCTTCTGTACTTGCTGATGGAATCCTACAATAAATATATCTTCTTCTAGTTCGACCAACTGTGAAAGTCTCTCTTGAACAAAATCAATGTCATCCATATCTGTAAAGGTGGCAATTCTTAATCTTGGCACCAAGTATTCCATTGGAACAACATCTTCGAGACCATAAACCAACTTGAAGGGGGTCTTCATTTTTATCTTCTTGCAAGTGGTTCTATAGGCCCATAATACTGTTGGTACTCTTAAATCCCAGTCGTCCCTGTTCACACTGCAAATCTTCGTCAACGTTGTCTCCAAGATATTGTTGAATGCTTCAACAGTCCCATTTGCTTGTGGATGGTACGGTGTGCTCTTCTGAGGGTGGACTGCAAATTCTTCAGTCAGGGCTTCAACTGTCTTATTGATGAAATGTGTACCTTGATCACTCATAAGGATCTTTGGGTAGCCAAACCTGGTTATGATGTCATAAAATATGAAGCACACATCTGTAGTTGCACTACAGTCCTTAACTGCTCTTTCTTCAGCCCATCTGGTCAAGTATTTTGTTGTTGTAATTATGTACCTTGCTCATGTACGCTTTTCTAGTGGGTTTATAGGTCCAACGAAGTCAATGTCCCATTTCTCAAATGCTTGTAGGGTAAGTTGTGGTGCTAATGGAATTTCATCTCTTCTGGATGGTTTCCCAACTCTTTGGCATACGTTGCAGGCTCAAGAATAGTCTTTAGCATCTCTGTGTAAGGTAGGCCACCAAAGGCCAGCTCTAAGAACCTTCTGCGCAGTTGTTTTCCCTACGTAATGTCCTCCTACGATGCCTTCATGATCTTCTGTGAGGATCAATGGTCACTCTGCCTCCATAACACACCTTCTCAATATCTTATCAGGTCCCATCTTGTATATATGTCAAGCTATAAGTGATAATTCTACAGCATGCACTACTAGATGTTTCTTCTGAGGAATTGTGTACTCACTGGGTGCCATTCCTATTGATATGATTTGGACTATCTCTACGAAGTGGTCATCAATCTTTATAATGGCCAATAGTTGTGCATCTGGTAGTGCATCCTCCAAACTGGTAAGCTCTTCACCATGTTCCAACCTTGACAAGTGGTTAGGACCTTTGTTCATTCTCCCTGGCTTTACTATGATCTCAAAATCATATTCCTGAAATAGTTGAAGCCATCTGCATATCTTTCCCTCCAACACTAGCTTGTTGACTAGGTATTTCAGCGTGGAGTGATCAGTAAAAATTTTAAAGTGTCCTCCCAACAAGTAGTGGCGAAATTTCTGCAATGCATAGACCATGGCTAACCCTTCTCGCTCAGTGGTGGTGTAATTGATCTTAGTAGTTGATAGCTTCCTGCTAGAAAAAGATAATAGGTGGTCAATATATCCTCCTCCAGGTTGTGCTAACACATCTCCTAAATAAATAGAGGATGCATCAACATGCACATGAAATTCCTTGGTCCAATCTGGGAAAACCAGAATAGGCACAGTAACCATTTTCTGTTTCAGTGTGTCGAAGCTCTGCTGGCATTCTTCTGTCCAACTAAACTGACAATATTTCTTCAAAAGATTCTCCATGGGTGTTGTGATCTAAGCGTGTCCTTTAATGAACTTCCCGTAATATCCTGTGTGTCCCAGCGTAATGCGCAGCTGTTTGAATGAAGTAGGAGGTGGAAGATCAACTATAATGGAAATTTTAGATGGATCAACCACCAATCCCTGCTTGCATACAATATGACCTAACAACACTCTAAATGGTGAGAAGAATATGTACTTCTTCAGATTCAAAGCAATTTGACACTGCCTGCATTTGTCCAACATTAGCCTTAGACATTCAATATGATTCTTTAATAAACTAAAAACAATCCAATCATCAAAGTATGCTTCTAGAAATTTATGCAAAAACTCCTTGAATTCTTCAACCACCACCCTGGAAACGATGGCTGGGGCATTCTTCAATCCAAAGGGCATCACTGTATATTGGTAGGACCTCTGTTCTATTGCAAATGTGGTCTTATGGTGATCTTCCTTGGCAATCCGGATCTGATGGTATCCTGAAAATCCGTTTGTAAAAGAATATACTTCCTGGCCTCCCACATTATCTAACACTTCATCAGTGAATGGTGTAGGGAAGGGGTCATGCAAACAAGCATCATCCAGCTTCCTGAGATCTATGCATATCCTGATCTCTCTTGTCTTCTTGTATTGTACCACCATAGGGCTAATCCATTCTGACTCTTCGACAGGTTCTATGATCCCTACTTCCAACATTATATCGAGCTCAATCTTCACTTTCTCCTTATATTTAGGGTTCAATCCATAAGGTATTTGTTTGAATGGTGTAGCATATGGCTTCAAAGGGATCTTCATCTCTCCCATAGGCCCTTTAATTCCCTTCATATTAGTGAACTTGGTTGGAAACAAGTCTTGATATTCATGCAATAATTTTGTAATCTTGTCAATAGTGGAAACATCCCAATAATCTCCAACATTTGCAAGCTTCAGTGTCTGTTCTGTTCCAATATTGACCTTCTTAATCTTGATTTTGTGTCCAATGAATGGTAACTCAACTCCTAGTCCTTCCACATCTCTTTGGCTTTCTATTTCTGTAATGTTCACCTTTCTTGGATCATTGTCTTCATCAGCATTGATGTTGTAACAGCCTTATTGTTTTTGTAGAGGCGTAGTCCATTCGTTCTCATATTGCTCCAAGGGGAGGCTAGAGGCCTCCTCAAATACTTTCTGTCTAATAATTTGTAGTTCTTGATCTACTGAAGGATATTGACTTTCAAATAAGAAGGTGGTTACAAAATTCTGAGTCATACCTTTCCAATCTGTAGTGATGAGGCGCAGTTCTTCTTGAAGGTACCAATTGATAGGTGTCGTTTCCATTGTGTTGATGAATTTGTGTACCCATTGTTCTTGAGGAACGTTGCTCCAGGCTTCCTCACAGCTTCTCACATGGTCCTTTCGGTAGCTTCGACATGTGTATCGAACTTTGTAGCCTTCTATTTGTGCTAAGAACCGTGTTGTCATCAAGCTACGACATTGTACCCAATCTGTAATATTGTTTTTGTGTGCCCCCACCATCTTATTGGGGTTGCTCTCAGGGCCTCATCCATTGCCAACATTCTTTGTTGCATTGGTACACTTTCTTCAAAGTCCAACAAGAAGGTTTCTAAAGGATTTAGACCATGAAAGGTGGGTAATTTACTTACTATTGTGTCGATCCAACGACCTTCTCTGGTTAGTCTAGCACATCTCCTTGTAGATACTTCATACATTTTATTCTGCCAATTCTCCAGTGCTTCTTCTGAGTCTGATGAACATGCGTTGTCATTTCTCCATCTTAAGTTTCCATCAGTCGTAGGATTAATGTAATCCTGTTGTCTGGTTGTTAATTTGTATATATTTTCCAGTTCGTATGCGCAGTCTTCTTCTCTAATGTGATCTGTGTATAGATGACCTTCATCTAGATCTAAGGGTGCAATGACCCTAAGGCCATCTTTTTCAAAATTCATACATCTCTTCTTTAAATCAACCACAGTGGAATTATTGAAGGCCTAATCAATTCCTAACAGCATAGGGTAAGGGAAATTGTCATCAACTATCTCAATTACCTCAAAATCTACAAATTTTCTTACTCCATAAATGTCCACAGGGACATGTTCTAGTCTGCCAAAGGGGCTTATAGCCTGCTGATTAGCCATCCTGAGACTGATAGGGGAATAGATCAGTCTAGTTTTTCCCATTAGTGCCCAAGTTTTCTTCGTCATGACATTGACCTCTGAGCCTAAGTCGAGGACCACATAGTCTATAACATATTCACCTATTTGAGCATTCAAATGTAATTCCTTATTGGTCCTTCTCTTCTTACTGATTTGATGTACTGCCTATTTAGTAAGGGGTCTATATTTCCTATCTCATATTGTTTGATTAAATTTTGTAGTTCTTGGACATCGCTCTCATCCTAAATTAACTTAGCGCAAGTATATAGAAATTCCAAGAGCTTGCTTACCTCTTTTCCTTCTCTTGGCGAAGAGGACTGATCAAATGTCTGAGGAATTCCATACTCTCTTACTTCTAGTCTTGTTTTTTATGAAGAACCTCGGTCTCCATTGAAATATTTTCTTACTTCCTCAAATATTTGTCTTTCCTTCTTTGCATCAAAGGTTTGGGTCTTCTCTGTAGCTTTCCTAATTCCTGAATCTTATGTAGTCTTCCCCTGGGTCATTCTGTCATCTCCTATAGAAGTGCCTCCTCTGGTAATAACAATGAATCTAGGATATTCTTCGTGAGGTTCAAATTTGATCAATTGTATCTGCGGGTTCTGTTGAGTTTCTCATTTCTCTTGAAATTTAAACAACAATGTTGGACATTGCTCGATAACGTGTGCGAACAAGTTGCAGTAGCTATAAGTGGTACAAGGGTTATGACAGTCCCTTGCCAAGTGTCCTGGATGTGTGCAGTTATAACAGATGATCTATCCTCGGCCTCGACCCATACCTCCTCCTTGTCCCCTTCCTCTGAATCCACCGCGAGGATTGAAATTTCCTCTCCCAGGGGAGTTATACTGCGTAGTGTTTCCTTCTTGTTGTACTTTGTCTTAAATCTTGTATATGTCTCTCGACCTTTCATGCATGAGATCGTAAGCCCTACAATCTCGATCATCATGTCCCACGGACTTACAGAACATGCAATGTGGGTGTTTGAACATACTTTTTCATGTAATAGAACTCACCAGGGCAATGTCTATTTCGGCATACCTCACACTAGGGTAAGGTGACTTCCTTCAAAGGGATCAGAGCTCTAGGGTCCAAGTATTCATGGAATAGGGGACAGTGTTCCTTGGCATGGCCCTTTGATATGCATATGACACACCATATGTCTTCTCTTTTATCTTTTCCCTTGTCTTTCTTCATATCTTCGACCTGCAAAGACAAACTAGTCAGCTGACTCAAGATCTGACTCATACCTGAGTTGGATTCTCCCATAGGGGATGATTCTAACTTCATGGCGATATCCAGCGCCTTAGCCTACGAAGAAATCTTCTACTGCATCAGAGGAACTCTGATGTGTGGTAAGAGGGAAACAATGAACCATTCCTTGTTCTGCTCATCTGGGATTTGAAAAGCCAATCGACCTGTTAAGGTCTTGAATCTTTGATCGAACTCCCAAACATGTTCGGCTACCTTTTGCTTGATCTCTTTCATCTCTGTAATACATTGGGACTCTGACTTAGGTTTCTTGAATTCTGCAATCAATGCATTCTTGATCTCATTCAGTGGCTTAGGTTGTGCAAGTCCTTGGACAAGCTTCATGTACTAGCTTAGTGCGTGATCTCTTAGGGTAGTACTAAACTGGGTTCTTTTCACTGCTTCATTGGTGAAATTATCAATATTCCATACGGATTCACATATGAACCAGTGATGGTCAGGATCTTCAGATCCATCTCCCCTAAATATAGGGAGTCTCATCTCATCTGCCATAGATCTTCCTAGAGTCCTTGACTGAGTATGTGGTGGATTACTAGTGACAGTGATCTGGACGCTCTGGTGGTTTGAATTACTCTGGTTGCTTAATACTATTGAATCAACAATAGGGATAACAGTACTTACTTCAATGGTCTGCGTAGTTCCTGAAGTTTCAGGTTCTACCCATTGAAGCTCTTCAACTTTTCCTTCCTCTGTCCTAGCGGGTTTTGAATGCTCTTCATTCGTCAGATCTACCTCTTCTCTACTGTAGAAACCCTCATCCCCGTAGTTCTTCTTGAAAAGGTTTGCAAGATGAACTTCTCTGAACACTCTCCCACTACGTGTATGTCCAGCCTTTGTGTCGTTGTCGTTGTATGAATTCTTGAACATTATCCTTTTCAAGTCCAGTCGATCTACTGTATCTTCAAGATGCTCTTCTCATGCAACAACATCTGTTAGGGTCCTAACCCGCACATAGGTAGAACAATATATTCGGATGTAATAAAGGTCAATATTAATAAGGCCTTTCAATAAAATAGAATAAGGCGGATGTAAAAAGACCTAATAGAAGCTTCCACTTCTAGAAGTATCTTCCTCTAGATGCTTATTTTTAGTATAAATAGGAGTCGAGGGTATGAGAACCCTAGCTTGGATATTATTGTAATAGAGCTCTGCTCAACTGGAGGTTGCCCCCTCAAAGAGGCCCGTGAACATTGCTTTCATATTCAAAGTGTTATTTCTGTTGTTATTTTTATATCATTTCAGTGTTATTGTGGTGAATGTTTTGGTTATATTGTTCTTATTCTGCCATTACTAGCATTTTATTTCTGTTTTGCATACATTTTATATCTGGTATATTAAAAGTGGTATCAGAGCACTTTCCTCGGCAGAAAGTGTGGGTTAATTTTTTTTTCAGGGTAGAGACGTATTTTGGCATCTTTAAGCCACAGAGATCTGTTGTTACACGCATAAACCCGTGGTTGAGGGATTCATACACGCAGGAAATACAAGTGGTACTTAAGCGCACATTTGTTGGCCACCCTTGTAACCCCTGTTGGTACCCCTTCGAGTGGTAGCGCATCAGACAACACCTGTGTACGGATTGACCTAGATAACCAGAAGCCCTCTTTAGATAAACCAATCAGCTTCCTGACTGCTATAGTGTCACTGATAACAACACTCGGGAAGATACTCTCTATTACCTGGGTAGTCGGGTAGTACGGCTAAGGGTACGGTCTATCCTCCTTAGTTAGTGCCCTGAGATATTGGGCCAAGTACTACTATTGGACCCCACACATATATCAAAGAGCTATAGCACAGGGAATACCCTTTTCTGTAGAACCCTTGAATACCTAACCCTTGGGGACAAAAACATAAACAAATTAAAACAGACAAGATCTATTGCCACGCAACTGTGTTCGGGTTGCCAAGTAAATACACATTTCTTTCTAGTTAAGAATTTGGGCATTCCCTCTCTGCATTATTCTTCAGACCGGAGTCTGGAAATTTTTTCACCATTATTTCATACCTATTCCATTGATTTCATCTCTTCACCCTTATCACATTCATCCATATCATTTTTTCAGGAAATGTTTTTTACCCCGCCCGTCCCTTTTTAGTTCCCCCATCCTCATGGCGCATACTCGTAGCCAGGACTTGGAAGCTTTCTTCAACACCTTACAATATAGTCTCATTGAGACCCAACAAGAAGTGAAACAACTCAGTGCCAATGTTGTCGCCATCAATAAAACCATGTAGTCCTCAATGGGAAAAATCAAACAAGTCCTCACCACCCAGCTTGAATCAGTCTTTTCGGCACTCTGCACCAAACTGTATATCCCTACAGATAACCCTTACTCTTCCTCACCCACACATACTGAAGATGAACATTCCTCTCATTCCCATACCTTGCAGAACCATCACTTTCAACGTGACCTACGCCTTCCACGGGTGGATGTGAAAAAATTTGATGGCTCGGACCCCACTAGTTGGGTAACCCAAATGGAACATTACTTCGATTTATACATTATTATAGATGACTTGGCCAAACTCATGTATGGTGTTCTCCATCTAGATCAAGAACATTGGCAATGGTGGAAATAGAGAAAAAAATTTCGTCAAGGGTATATTGCTTGGACACAATTTGTGGCAGAGTTTATGAACGCTTTGACACTGACACCAACCATTTGGGCCGTTTGAAAAAGTTGAAACAATTAGGAACATTGGAAGACTTTATAGCTGCCTTTGAGTGCCTGTATTTTAGAATAGAGGGCATGTCTGATGCCTTTTTTTGAGAGTTTTTTATCAGCGGGCTCAAGGATGAAATTCGGGCCCATGTCCTCATGGCTCGGCCTAAGAGTTGGTTGGAGGCTACCAAAAGAGATAAAGAAGCACAACAGGTTGTATCTTCTCAAAACCGCAAACCCTCCTTCATCCCTCGCCCTAAACCAGTAAATCCCACTACTCCCTCTGTTCCACTAAACATCCAAAAATTGACCCAGACTGAAATGGTTGAACGTCAACTCAAAGGCCTTTGTTATAACTGTGATGAAAAATATTTCCTAGGCCACAAGTGTAAAGAACAAAATATTTTTATGGCCATCTCCGAGGAGATTTCGGAAGAAGATGAAGAAACTCCCTCTATGTCTGAATCACCTGAATCCACTAACATAACCCCTCCCTCAGACCCTCCCAAAGTAGAACCATTCATTTCCCTCAATTCTCTCAGTGGCTTCTCCACTCCCTAAACCCTCAAGCTAATCGGTTACATGAAGCATCGGAAGGTCGTCATTCTGGTTGATAGTGGTAGCACCCATAATTTTATTCATCGCCCCATTGCCCAAGAAACTCATTGCTACATCCATGCCGTCAATAATTTCCAAATTATGATTGCCAATGGTGGTTCCATGAAATGTGGAGGGATTTGTGAAAATGTTCATCTCCAAATTGGTGACTACCACCTAAAATCCCATATGTTTGCTATCAGCATGGGAGGTTGTGACATTGTGTTGGGTGCAGACTGGCTAAGGACTTTGGGTCCCATTCTCATGGATTTTAAAGACTTAACCATGCAATTCGACCAGGAGGGAAACCAATATAAGTTCCCAGGAATCACCGCCAATTCACCTGAGATCATTAGTTCCCATCGCATGGAAAAGCTGTTCAAAAAGGGTCACTCTAGTGTTATCGCCCAACTCCATGCCATACAAGCAATAGAGACACCCTCTGTACCGCAGGACCTCCAAGCCATCCTTTCTAAACATCAATTGGTCTTTTCCACTCCCCAAGGCCTCCCTCCTTCCTGTGGTGTTCATGATCATTCCATTTCCCTTGTACCAGGAAGCCTTCTTCCCAATATCTGTCTGTATCATCACCCCTTTTCCCAAAAAAATGAAATTGAGAAAATGGTCCAGGAACTCCTTAATGTAGGTGTTATACGCCCTAGTATAAGCCCCTATTTGTCTCTTGTGGTCATGGTCCTGAAGAAAGAAGATTCTTGGCGAATGTGGCCTGACTTCCATGCCCTCAACAAACTTACCATCAAAGACAAATTCCCCATTCCTGTCATTGATGACCTCTTGGATGAATTGAGTGGCGCCCAATTCTTCACTAAACTGGATCTTTGTTCGGGCTACCACCAGATACATATGAAAGAGGCAGATATTCCCAATATTGCCTTTTGAACTCATGAGGTCCACTATGCGTTTTTGGTCATGCCCTTTGGCTTGTGTAATGCCCCCTCCACCTTCCAAAGCCTCATGAATCATGTCTTCCATCCTTTTCTCCGCAGTTTTGTCTTAGTTTTCTTTAATGATATCCTCATCTATAGAAAAACCTGGAGAGATCATCTTTCTCATGTGGATCGAGTTCTCCATCTACTCTCTCAGCACCAACTTTTCCTGAAACAATCTAAATGTTCTTTTGGTGCCTCGGAAGTAGAATACTTGGGTCATCTGGTTGGCAAAGATGGCATCAGAGTGGATCCTAAAAAGATATAAGTTATTGAAGACTGGCCTCACCCAAAGACTCTTAAGATATTGAGTGGATTTCTAGGCTTAACAGGTTATTATCGCAAGTTTGTTAAGAATTATGGGAAGATTGCAGCACCTCTCACTTCTCTCCTAAAAAAGAACTCTTTCACTTGGACTCTAGTCGCTGCTCAATCTTTTCAAACCTTGAATATGGCCATGTGCACCACTCTAGTACTCGCCCTTCCCAATTTCACAAAGACCTTTGTGTTGGAATGTGATGCCTCAGGGAAAGGAATTGATGTTGTCCTTATGCAAGAGGGTCAACCTTTGGCCTTTACCAGCAAGCAACTATCTGAAAGAAATCTGGGCAAATCCATCTATGTAAAGGAAATTTTGGCTATTCTACATGCCATGGATCTATGGCATCCTTATCTATTGGGGAAATGGTTCCAAATTAAGACAGACCATCAAAGCCTCAAGTATTTTCTGGAACAACGCATTTCATCCCTAGAACAACAAAAATGGGTGACTAAACTCTTTGGATATGATTATGAGATCATTTATAAGAAAGGCAAAGACAATGTGGTTGTGGATGCACTTTCCCGAAAATATGAAGATGAAGGATCCCTTTTTTCTCTTTCATTCATTGTACCAGATTGGCTCCAAGTCGTTTTCCAGGAATGGCTACAAGATCCCCAAAGTTCGCAGTTGATCCAGCAATTGTAGTCCAATGCTCCAACTTCCCCAGGGTACTCTTGGCTCCATGAGGAACTTCGATACAAAGGCCATTTGTATTTAAGTAAAAAATCAAAGCTTAAATCCACGATACTTTCTAAGCTTCATGCTACACCCACAGCTGGGCACTCCGGGTTCACTAAAACCTATGACAAGTTCAAACGTTCCTTTTTCTAGGATGGTATGAAATAGGACATTCGTAATTTTGTAGCTGAATGTGACATGTGTCAATGCAACAAGGGAGAAACAGTCAAATCGTCGGGCACACTACAACCGCTCTGGATTCCACCTGCTATTTGGAAGGATATCTCTATGGATTTTATTACCAGCTTACCCAAATTGAGAAATAAATCCGTCATCGTGGTGGTTGTTGATTTCCTTTCCAAGTATGCTCATTTATGCACCCTTCAAAGCCTGTTTACAGCACACACAGTGGCTCAAATCTTCATGGATCAGGTCTTCAAGCTTCATGGCATGCTGCACTCTATTGTTTCTAATCGCAACCCAACTTTCACAAGCAATTTTTGGCAAGAACTATTCAAGATACAAGGCACAGAATTGCATCTCAACACAACTTATCATCCCCAGACTGATGGGCAATCATAAGTTGTCAACAAGTGTTTGGAAACATATTTGAGGTATTTTGCCTAGGAAAAGAAAAGTCAGTGGGCTCAATGGTTACCCCTAGTTGAATGGTGGTACAACACTTCATACCATACAGCTACACGCATGACTCCTTTTGAAGCGGTATATGGACAAAAGCCACCTTCAGTTATCTCATACTTATCGGGTGCCTCGAAGGTCTAGGCGGTTGACCTAACACTTACATCTCGAGAAGCCATTCTCCGTACCCTCAAAGAGATTTTGGTCATGGCACAAAATTGCATGAAGCAACAAGCAAATCAAGGTTGCTCTGAACGTCAATTTGCAGAAGGGGATCAGGTTTTTCTTCGACTGCAACCTTACAAACAAACTTCCCTTAAGGCCAAGCATTGTCAGAAGCTAGCACCCAAATTTTATGGTCCTTATACCATGCTCAAGCGTGTGGGACAAGTTGCCTATCAGTTAACTTTGCCCAGCCATTCGAAGATACATACTGTTTTTCATGTTTCATGCTTAAATAAGGTGATTGGAGCTAAGTGTCAAATTCAAACCAACCTTCCAGAGTTAGCTAAAGAAGGATCCATTTGGCTACAACCAGAAGTAGTTTTGGACCAGTGTGAGCGTCGCCTACGTTAGAGAACCATCAAGGAAGTGCTAGTCTAGTGGAAAGATACAACTCCAGCAGACGCCACTTGGGAACCAACTACCATTTTGCAGCAATTTCCTCATCTCAAGCCTTGAGGACAAGGTTGTTTTTAAGGGGGCGGACATGTTAGGGTCCTAACCCGCACATAGGTATAACAATATATTTGGATGTAATAAAGGTCAATATTAATAAGGCCTTTCAATAAAATAGAATAAGGCGGATGTAAGAAGACCTAATAGAAGCTTCTGCTTCTAGAAGGATCTTCCTCTAGATGCTTCTTTTTAGTATAAATAGGAGTTGAGGGTATGAGAACCCTAGCTTGGATATTATTGTAATAGATCTCTTCTCAACTGGAGGTTTCCCTCTTGAAGAGTCCCATGAACATTGCTTTCAAATTCAAAGTGTTATTTATGTTGTTATTCTTATATCATTTCAGTGTTATTGTGGTGAATGTTCTGGTTATGTTGCTATTATTCTACCATTACTAGAATTTTATTTATGTTGCATACATTTTATATCTGGTATATTACAACATCTTGATTCTCAACTTCAGAAAGTGTAAAATTTTTCCTCTGGGTCCCTTAAAGAAATATCTCTCAGCTTGGATGTATGACTCTACTCTGTCAACAAAAAACTCTGTGATGTAGCCTCCAATGGTGCTATCAAACCAATGATCCACTGCTCTTGACATGACATTATCAACTCTCTTGACCTTCTTGATCAGTGCCAACGTCCAAACTACAGAAGGTCTAGATCTGACCTCAAACTGTGTATCTGCCAACCTGGCTAACCACTCATATAGTTCCTGATGGATTCCTCCAAAGAATATCTCGTGTATATTAGTAAAAATATGTCTCTCCAACCAATCCTCTATACTAAGATCAGGTTTCATCTTCTGGGCTTCAACGAAGTCCTTTTCTTGATCCTCTATCCACTTTTGAATCTTTGTCTTTGATGGGAACCACCTTGACATTCCCTCAAGAATATTATGGTCCTGACAATGGAACCATTTGTTGGCACAGGAGCAGACCCAAGGTTCAACTCCAAGAGTGCACCAACAAGCCCTAACTATTGGCCCTTTCGGAAACACCTGCGAAGCATATGCAGTCTCACCCGAAGAATTTATGGGGGGGCTGCGGGACATAGATTTCTGCAACCAATGGGAATATCAAGTGGATCTAATACAATAACAACACAACATTCATATATCACTTATCATCTAGGATATACTCTGCACATCTACTTATCATTTCTAGCATAGTAATTCAATCACAATATATCAATGACAGAGATAGAATACCAATCACACACGACACAAAATATATGTGGTTCACCCTCTCTCTAGGGATACGTCCACATAACGGTGCTTTATAATATATTAATATGAAGCATACATTTCTTGTCTGTGCTCTTAGCTAGCATATCTTCTCTCTTCTCCTCTCTTTCTCACCCCTCCCTGCGCACCCAGCTGTGGGGTTGATCTCCGTACCTAGCTGAAGATCTTACAATACTAGAAGGCTCTCACACTCATCACTTCTCTCTCTCTCAACAGTAATCTCTCACAACAACCAACAAATACTATATCGAGTAACTCGAACCTGAACAAACCCTCTTCCCTCATATAGGTTCTTATTTATACATTACAATCACTTACCGACATCCTTAGGTCGAAACCTAGGTGTCCAAAACCCTAGATACCAAAACCCTAGGTGTCTAAAACCCTAGGTCAACTTGACCCACGTTTTCAGGGCTTTGCCAAACTGGCTTTCCTTCCTTTTCACACGGTGCTCCAGAGAATCTAACAGTGGATTTTTTTGCTTGCTGAGTTGTCTACGGTCCTTATTTCTTGTTGATCTGTCATCCTCGATCTCCTTGTCCTACGACTTACTTCTCTCTGTATTTCCTGCTCTTTTTCTCACTTTGACCCAGTAAAAATCATTGTGTCTTCTGCGAAGTTCGCATTATCCTTTTTCTTCCTTGATCTTTGCGTACTTCCATACCCAAGGGACAACACTGTAGCAGGCTGAAGTGGAATGTATTCAGCAACGGGTATTTCATGCTTCCTTGTGGCTTGTTTCAAGTCATGGATAATGCCAAGACATTGATTATCTGGATCTTCTAGTGCAAGGAAATTGTTGATCTCGTCATCTGAGCAGTGATCATTGACCTCGATCATAGATATCAAGCTCAAATGATCCTTTTTTCAATTCCTTAAACTCCTAGATATTAATCGACCAAATCTCTTATTCATAAAATTCAAATCTGAGCTTTCATGTTTCTTACCCTTACGAATTTTCTTTACAAAAAGTTTCTCACTATGGCCTTGATTTGGTTTGTTAGAAATAACATGGGAAACCTTTTCTTTTAATTTGTCCACTACATGTTCCAACTATTTTTTGGGCGAAAGAATACATCGTGATTTTTTAACTATGGGGGTTTGCAAAGAAACATACATATATTCATTAATTTCATGGCCATTAGGTGAACTGAAACTGTGACTCTTGGTCATGGGATTATCAGAATTGGTGTTCACATTTAAAGGTGAATTCATTGTGCTGTCAAGTTGGGAAAAATTGTTTCGACTCAGTAATCTTTCCCAAGTGTCCCGGATTTGTGACAGGTGCGATAGAAAAAGGATTTTTATAAGCCCATGATGAAAGAGTCTTGACAGAGAGTTTAGGATTTGTTTCTTATAGCATTTTTACATTTTATACAAGCTCATTAACAAGTAGAATGGCATGTTCAACTTAAACCCTATGAACAACATCAACAGTTGGATGTGGTATAAAAACACTAACCCATACATGTCCTCGCACGTTATAAATTGGTTCAGAATCAAAATAGGGTCGTTCCATCAAGGTTTCAGAAGGGTAATAGGAATACCTTTAGGGAAGCAAGTAGATTTTTGGGATACCATGAATAGACTCCATGGAACATATTCTAGTTTAGCATTTTTAAACCACTTTTCACCTTCCTGCGAGAGTCTTGTTTCCCAAGCTATAGAGTCCTCTATGACCTCCAATTGCACATCCCTGAATTTTTCTCTGAACCCATCAAACATTTTATCCATATGGATATCAATGGCCACCCACCTTTTCCAACTGGCTCAAAACAATTTTTTGACAATTTACTATTTTTAGCGGTTTTAACTTCCAGGGCCATTTTGAGGGCCTAAATGAAGGTTTTTTGGGATCGATTTCCTAAATGATATCCAAAGGAATGATTGAGCCCCCAAAATGAATCTTCTTGACGATACCTTTCCAACAGGCTATCACACGCCTAAAACAGATATCGTATGCAAAAGTTATGACCCCGGGAAGTTGATGTACTAACTGACCCAAATGGGGCCCACATGACTTTTGGCGCTTCATCTCCTAGGGTTAGGTTTTTGGATGTATAAGGTTTTTGGAATTCTGGTTTATTGTAAAAAGGCCTTCAGAGCCTCATTGTAATCTTCTTCTTTCGAATGCGCACAACCGTCACATCTCTTCTCAGAGATAAGCCGCCACCATTCCAACAAGTTTGTTTCCATTGCATTTTACAGTTTCAGCTTATTTCATTATTGAATAGAAAACCAGTTTTACTGTATCTCTGTTATTTTGTGTTAAGCACCTGTTAATAATATGTATTCATTTCATTATGCTCATAAAATCCGGATCAGTGGTATCAGAGCGGTCTGCTCCTTGTCATCCTAATACATGTCCCCAATGTGGTCGGAGTACAAAGAGTTGGGTCTCGATCTTGTTTCTCTTGAGGACAGAAGTTATCGAACACACAAGTGACCTCTCATGGTAGGAGAAAATAAATATGATAGGACATGAGATCCTTTCAAACTCTTGATTGAGGAAGGCCTCACGCAACAGAGGAACCAGATGATGGATAGCTTCATGCAAATCCTTCGGCGGCTACAAACAGGCAATGCATCTTCTTCGAGCGGAGGCACCTCCCCCTTCAAGGTACAAATAAACTTCGATATTCCTATATTTGAAGGTTAGATAGATGAATATTCTGTAGACAAGTGGTTGAATCTACTAGAAGGGTATTTTTCTGTCCATAACTTTTCGAATAGAGAAAACATTACTTTTGCGCTCCTCAAAGCCATTCCCCATGTCAAAGATTGGTGGGAAACTTTCTGTGAGCAAAAGGAAATAGAGGAAACCTCATTATTTTCAGTCATGGCAACCTGAGAATTTTTCAGGGATGCTATTAAGGAACAATACTACCTTGTCAAAAGTTATGATGACTTGTATACCAAATGGACCACACTGCGGAAAGAAAGAGACCAAGCAGTGCCTGATTTCAAAAATATCTTCCATACCTTGCGCACCACGCTGGGTATCAAATATTTAGAGCAACATCCAGTGCTCAAGTATCGCGGTTCTCTGCATAGATACATCCAGACCGCAATGGAATTTCTGGACATCTCATCCTTGGGCGCGACCTACCGATATGTCATCAAAATCGAGCAAAAGCTCAAACAAAAGATGCAGCAATTTGGGCTTGGGAACCCCGCACAACAAAAGTCGGGAAAGGGTGGCCCAAAACCACAAAAAAAAGGACAGATTAAATATGGATAGTATCAGGACAACCAGTCCAAGATGGAAGAAAAGAAGGACACTAGAAAGACAAAGAAATATACCGGGAAGTGGTGCGACTTCCATAAGATCCCTTGGCATAACACTATTGACAGCCGCTCAAAGTAGTCGTTGGTGGCCAAAGTGAAAGCCTCTGAATCAGATGTGGATTTTGACTCTGAGCCAGAACCAGAAAGGGGAAGACAGATCATTGACATGAAACCCAGTGCCACCGTTTCTACCACGAAGCTCCAGTCTGGTGAACCAGATGAGCCAGAAGAAGGAGAGTGCCTCTTCCATTCACAGATGTGGGTAAAAGGCACCCCGCTGCACTTCATCATTGATAGTGGTATCCAGAAGAACCTCATCTCAGTAGAGGTCATCAAGTGTCTCTCCCTGCCAACAACATCACACCCACAACCATACACCATTGGATGGCTCCGCCAAGGAAGCGATCTCTGCGTCAGCCAACGGTGTCGATTGTCTTACGACATCAAGCCCTTCAAAGACAAGGTATTATGTGATGTTTCTCATCTCAAAGTTTGTGATGTTCTTTTGGGCCAACCTTATTTATGGAAACATCATGTTGTATATGAGTCTAGGCCTCGTAGTGTTATTATTACTTTGGACAGGAAATTGTACAGGATACCCAAGGCAGTCCCACCTAGTGTTATTTCCTTGATCTCTGCTAAGCAATGCAGGAAGGTCATCTCTTAGAAGGGGAAGTTTGTCTTCTTCGTGATTTTCTCTCAGAATAAGAGAAAGATCACAACCACATCCAGGGTCTCTGTGGCCTACCTCTCCACATAGAAGAAGCAAGTAGATAAGGACGTGGAAGAATACTCAGATATCTTCTCCTCACCTACAGGGGTACCTCTGCACTGCCAGGTCACTCACCCCATCGATCTAACCCTCAGTGCACCGCTTCCTAATGGGCTAGTCTATCGGCGTTATTTGTTAGAGAATGAGGATATCAAGCGATAGATCCAAGAACTACTCCACAGGGGGGAAATCCATCCCAGCTCATCATCTTGCGGGAGCCCAATCATGCTGGTACAAAAGAAATATGGAACCTGACAACTCTGTATTGATTATCAGTCTCTGGATAAAATCACAGTTAGAAACCGGTACCCGATTCCTCGAATCGACGACCTCCTTGATCAACTCACGGGGGCCAAATACTTTAGTAAGATTGATATAAAGTATGGCTACCACCAGGTCCCGATAGAATAGACATATGTATGGAAGACCACCTTCAAGTCAAAGGAAGGCCTTTTTGAATGGTTGGGCATGCCCTTTGGTTTGAAAAATTCTCCAGCCACTTTCATGAGGATGATGGACGATATCCTATGACCATTCACCAATACTTTTATAGTGGTGTATCTGGAGGACATTCTAATTTACAGCAAGACTTGGACCGAACACTTGCAGCATATTCAACAGGTTCTGCACACCTTGGGACAACACAAGCTATACACCAACTTGGAAAAATGCTCCTTCGACATGGACAGGGTCCATTACCTGGGACACATCATTGATCAACATGGCGTACATGTGAATCCAGCCAAGATCCAAGTCATCTGTGACTAGCCAGCCCCAACAATACTCACTAAGCTTTGGAGATTCTTGGGCCTTGCCAATTTCTACTGTAGGTTCGTGTTGGGATTCTCCCATATTGCATGGGCCCTCAACCAAATAAATAGGGGTGGTGGTAAGGATAAATTTGCGTGGGACCGGTCCCAATAACAAGAGTTCGATGATTTGAAGTAGCACTTGTGCTCAGCCCTAGTACTTTCACTACCAGACCTGCAACATCCCTTTGAAATTGAGACAGATGTTTCAGAATATGTTGTGGGCATCGTTCTCACTCAGCACGACCACCCTGTAGCCTATCATAGTGAGACACTGTCAGATATTGTTCATAAGTACCCTACTTATGACAAGGAAATGTACTCCATTGTACAAGCCTGCCACCAGTGGAGACATTACATTCTTAGGAAGGAGACAATCATCCACACTGATCATAAGCCACTGCAGTTCATGCAGACACAGGAAAAATTATAGAATGATTGCCATAAAAAATGGTCCACATACTTGCAACAATTCCACCTCAACATCAAGTATAAAATAGGAAGCACCAATCGTTTCGTTGATTGCCTCAGCATATCACCAGTCGTGGCACTCACCATGGTGCTAGACTCTTGCGGCTATGAGACATCTGGATGGCCCAAACTCTATGAGATAGACCCTGACTTCGCCACCACCTACCAAATGTTGGGTGCAAACGCAATTGTTGATAATTTCCATCTTCAGGATGGGTTGTTGTGTCGTTTGGGCCATATCTATGTTCCAGCAAGTGAGTGAGCGAAGATGACCTAGGAAGCCCACTACAGTCGGGTGGCAGGACACTTCGGCGTCGAAAAGACAGTGGCGATGCTACAAAAACATTTCTACTGGCCGAAAATTCGACAGGAGGTCAATAAGTATATCAGGTCCTGCATTGCCTATGCTATTTCCAAACCGACCACTAAGAAACAAGGCCTGTACACCCCTCTTCCTACTCCTGAAAGGCCATGGGAATCCATATCAATGGACTACATTTTAGGCCTCCCGTCCACCAAGCGGGGAAATGACTGTGTTTTTTTGGATTTTGATCGCTTTTCTGAGATGGCAATTCTGGTTGCTTGCAAGAAGAGCATCATAGCAAAGGCCACTGCCAAGCTCTTCTTTGAATGAGTCTGGGTACATTTTGGAATCCCACAAACCATTGTCTCAGATCAGGATAGTCGATTTCTCAGCACATTCTGGTCAAGCCTCTGGTCACTGCTGGACACCAAGCTCACCAAATCCACGGCCTTCCACCCCCAGACAGATGGCCAAACCAAGGTTGTAAATCGAATGATTGTGCATATCCTTCGCATGTATAATTCAAAGCACCCTCGCACATGGGATGAGAGCCTTCCCTATGTCCAACATAGCTACAACGGAGCCCTACATAGCTCAACCGGTCATAGCCCCTTTCAGGTGGGGTTGGGATTCCAACCATTGGGTCCCATAGATGTTTCACTTCCCCTTGCGGTCACCTCGACCGACTCATCTCCTGCTCCAACTAAAGCTAAAAAATACACCCGGTTCATTGAGCGGATTCAGCACATCCGCCAACAGATTCAATATATCCTATAGAAGTCCAATGACAAGTACAAATAGCGCCATGATCAACATTGGGTGCCACATAAGTTTCAGGTGGGCGACAAAGTTTGGTTGCACTTGTAGAAAGAACGCCTTATAGGACCCCATCGAAAGCTTCTCCCACTCTGTTATGGGCCATACACTATCACCAAGGTCATGGGGGACAATGATTTTGAGCTCAACATTCCTCCCTTCCTTGGCCTACACCCAGTGTTCAATAGAAGAACAGCTGACACCAAAAGAGCTCAACCCTGACTGCATACAATAGGCATCCAATGATCAGATTGTGGACACACAGATCAAGGGCACTTGACAACAAAGGATCCAGCTTTATCGAGTCGTCAAAGTAGGGAAGCTCCTGGACCAAGGCAAGTGGCTCACCCGGGGCCAAATTCAGCAAAAATTTCCTCATCTGATGGGGGAACTCAACGCAGTGGAGAACATTGCTTCCTAAGGAGGGATGATTGATCCATATGCATATCGGTGGCCACCCACCTTTTCCAACTGGCTCAAAACAATTTTCTGACAATTTTGGCAATTTACTATTTTTAGCAGTTTTAACTTTCGAGGCCATTTTGAGGGCCTAAATGAAGGTTTTTCAGGGTCGAGTTCCTCAATGATAGACAAAGGAATTATTGATCCCCCAAAATGAATATCCTTGACTATACCTTTCCAACGGGCTATCACATGCCTAAAACGGATATTGTATGCAAAAGTTACGACCTCGGGAAGTTGATGTACTAACTTACCCAGACGAGGCCCACATGACTTTTGGCGCTTCATCTCCTAGGGTTAGGTTTTTGGATGTCTAGGGTTTTGGGAATTCTGGTTTATTGTAAAAATTCCTTCAGAGCCTCATTGTAATCTTCTTCTAATGAATGCACACAGCCGTCACATCTCTTCTCAGAGATAAGCCGCCACCATTCCACCAAGCTTGTTTCTGTTGCATTTTACAGTTTCAGCTTATTTCATTATTGCATAGAAAACCAGTTTTACTGTATCTCTATTATTTTGTGTTAAGCACCTGTTAATAATTTGTATTCATTTTGTTCTGCTCATAAAATCCAGAGCAACGTTTGAGAAAAAGACTATGCGACCGCCAGGTTGTAACCTTCAAATTTCTGGATGAAGGTATCCCAACCGTGAGTCTGCAAATCATCTATGGCATCGTCATGGGCAAGAAGGGCCTGGCCATCCATTCGGTTTGATTCGAACCATAGGAGCCATGGTCACTATGAAATAGACACAATAGATATCATGGGAGGGAGGCTTTGACTTCCAATAAATGAGTAGCAAGGAGAAGTCTGTAAAAACCACAATGACCCAATACCTATGAAGTTTAGAGACTGTCATGTTTGATAACTTAAGTTTGGAGAGACAGAAAACCAGAGGGTGTGCAGACCTAAGAGCCATTACACATAATGAATATCAAACCCTCAACCACTATCGAATGCCAATTCAAACAATGAATGGGGGTCATTAATGTACAAGACAACATGGTGAGGTGTAGTCACGGGTATATCAGACCTGTATCAAGTGCCATGAATGTAATATGACTGATATACCAAAGATCATGTATCGAATGCTAACCCAAGGTTGCAGCGCACTTATGGATGAATAATCAAACCACACAATCAACCATAGAAAATCTCATAATATATAAAAAAAAATGTGACAATCAATTAATCAATGAGCTTATAAAACTTCAATTTAGTAACATATAGGTGCCTTCAAAGTGTAATCTCTTAGGTAGAAAATAAAAACTACAGAATCATTACCCAAGCCAAGTTTTTGTTTAAATTTCATGCTTGCAATCATGATTTTTAAACAAAACAAATGAAAATTTAAACGAAAAACTCATAAGACAAGTTTATCCCAATCATCGCCTCAAAGCCCAAAAAACATAAATGTTTATAAATGTAAGGAGGTGGTAACTACAGAAAGATATTATCTCTTTGTGATGATTTTTTAATTGTGATAAAATTCGACAGAATTGGTGGTTGCCAACAACTTTATATTGGCATACACATTAGTCATGTAGCCATGATTACTAAATATATGACATGGATCTGCAGTGTACTTGATTGGAAACCATGCTTAGTTTATCCTGAGCATGGGTATGCCTGCCTTAGGGAGATTATCATTATTTTGCAGATGACACACTTGCAAACACTCGTCTTGGGTTCACTCATATATGTGCCTTCCCAATGTATAAATATGTTATAATGTATTTCGACCATCAGTTTCTCTTTTGACTTTACACATTAGGAGGCATCTGTTATAGTCCAAAAATGCCACATCTATGCATCCAAGACATTGGCCCATCCATTTGCATCCTTTTCCAATCATACTGATAAGGTTTCCTTCTAAAAAATAACTTTTTGGATAATGTGCATGCCCCAATGCAATATTAGCCTATGTACACATGTGTGCTTCATGCTAGTTATCCAACATACATATTCTTGTTTCATGCTAAGTAGCCCGCGTTTACCTCCAAAAATTGCAAAAAATATAAAATTGCATGGATTTTAGTGGATTTTACGGGCTATAGAGGGTTTCCTAACCATTTTACCCTTTTTATCCCATCCCCAAACCGAATAACCATATTTTTCTCATATAAAAAGAGTTATTGGGGATTCATTTAGACATGTGCACAAGAGAATAAGAAAACTTTGCCAAAATCCTTCCCCTCTCATTGCCCAAGTTTTGCATCTTTCTCTGAGTTTTAGCCTCAACTTTCCCCTCCAACCATTCTCCCTATGAAACCCTTCCTTCTACCCTTGATGGCTTGTTGGTTGTGAGAATTCTATGTGGGATTGGTGCACTTGGAGCCATGATAGAGGATCTTGTACTTGGTTCGTAGAGTGGTGTCTGCAAGAAACAATTGTAACCTTTCATCTTGTATATATAAATACAAGAGATTATCTTTGTCCCAAAACTTTATGTGTACATGTTCTTGTATATTTGATCATTTACATCTATATTTAAGCTTTTAAGTGATTACTAGAGATTGTATATGTTGTTGTGTTGTATTCTTAACCCCTTGTAGGTCAGATTTGGGAGGAGATGATTGATCTAAGAGGCAACAACAAGATGAAGAGGTCTACATCAACCGTAAGGATTCAAGGTACTCTTCTTAGCCTCATCTTCCCTCTCTCTCATCACTTAGTCTAAATTGTTTTGGGGTAGATTAAAGATAAGTCAATCTTTTAAGGGAGTTATCATTGTGCCTATTCCTTAGACCTAGTATAGGGGGGATTTCCCCATAGTAGTAGCATGAAGTATTGTTCACCATTTAATAACTTTGTTCTCATTGGTCCTCATAGATCGGTATGCACAATCTCCAATGGTTTTGTCGTTGAGTACTCCTTTGATTTGAAATTGGTCCTGATCTGTTTTCCCTGTAGACAATGCTTACATAGAGTATTCGTTGGCTTTGAAATTTCAGGAATTTCTTTTACTTATTCCTTTCTATTGATTTTGACAAGCTTGTCAAAGTTCATGTGACCCGTTCTTCTGTGTCAGATCCAACCTTTATTTTCCTTTCCTAAGAATCAACTTTCTTTTCCAATTTCATTCAAAACATATATGTTGTTCGAAGTCCTTATCGTTGTTACCACTAACTTTCCTAATCCTTCTTTCCTAATTTCACATTTCTCTGAGTCGAACTGAAGTGTGTGTCCTTGATCTCACATTTTACTTACACTCGAAATATTGTGTTTCATATCTTTGACCAATAGAACATTTTTTGCCATGGATTTTTTTCTTCCAAGCTTAATTGTGCCTCTACCTATAATTTTAGATGAATGATTGTCTCCAAATGAAATTGATCCATCTCTTTCTTTCTTTTGAGTTAAAAACATGTTCTTGTCACCTATCACATAATTTGAACAACCATTGTCAACATACCAATCACTTTTTCTATTTTAGGCTTGTAGAGAAATCGAGAATTGATTCTTCTTTCTTTTCCATATCTCTTGTGGTTCCGATATATGACTGTTAATGTTTTTCTTTGGTTCCCTGGGTGGAATAGTCAATCTACAATTATTATCTATGTTTCGAAAATTGTTGCATTTGTAGAACTCTACTTCTTTTCTCAATGAGCCAAAACTATTTTGGTTTCTGCTATATGCTTCATAAGATCTTTTGGGATAACTATTATTTAAGCACACTGCATAGTTTCTTATGTTCTTGGCATAGGCTCTGTATTTTACAACTTTATGTCCAAAATTAGTACAATTAAAATAATGAAAATAAAAGAATATTTGATACCTGGGAGTAGATGATCTTCTTTGTGATGCACTCCTTCTAAATTTTTCTTCCCGGGTCTTCTTTATTTATGGTATATTCTTCTTTAAGGCTTGCATTCTTCATTCTTGACATAATCTCTCACAATCTATGCATAGATTATTTTTTCTGCTTCATGTTTTGTTGTCTTGGAGCTCGATCCTTTCTCATTATGTACTTGATTTTATCCTATTCTGGGTCTGTCATTGGATGGTCTTTGACTATTGATGATTTGATCCAATATTCTGGTGCTCTTCTGTTGCATATATTTCTTTTTAAGATCTTTCCTTAAAGAGACTATTTCTTCTTCCCATATTCCAATCATTTTCTCATTTTCTTCTAACTGAATTCTAAGTATTTCCTCAATTATTTTGTCTTCTTCTATTTTAATTTTTAGACTCGTGATCATCTGCTTGATTTCTTTAGAGTTGTAATTCTGAGATCCTTCTTTCATTTTTAACTCTACCTTGAGTGACTTATTTTTCTTTATTTATTTCCTAAGTTCTTCTAATGCACTGATTATCTCTGCTCTGAGATCGACTTTGCCTTATTCTATGGAATCATATTCTATTGCCATGAAGATTACTCTTTCTTAATCATTGTCACTATCATTATCCTCCTCGTCTGATGAGGAACTATCCTCCTTTGAGTATAAACTTTTCTTGAAGAATTTACTTTTGTTTCTTCTCTTGTTTACCTTTTGATATTTCTTTTCCCTTTTAGAAACTTCTTCTTCATCACTATATTTATTATTATGAGTACATTTAGAAGAAAAATGACCAATACCACCACAATCAAAACATTTCAATGGAAGCATACGTTTATACTTACTGATTCCTTTCTTAAATTTCCTTATGAAATTATCCATCTCTTCATCATTGTCTGAATCATCACTACAACTGCAACCTGGTTTTAAATTTTCCTTGTTCGTCTTCTTTGTCTTCTTGGATGCCTTGAAAGTTTTTTCCTTTGTGACCGGGTTCTCTTGTTTTGTTCTCATTTCATAGGCTGTAAATATTCCATGTAGATCGTCCATGCTCAACATACCGAGATCTGGTGTTTCTTCTAGGGATGATATTTTAGGATCAAATATCATAGGAGGAAACCTCAATACCTTTTGAACAACCACTAAATCATCAAATTCTACTCCTAATCCCTTAATTGTGTTAACTATTTTATCAACTCGTAGAAGGTAGGATGCAATGTCTTCATCTTCCTTCATCTTCAATTGTTAAAACTTATCTCTGAATATTTGAATCTTAGCTCCCTTAACTTTGGCATCTCCTTCATAAATATTTTGGAGTTTATCCCAAAGATCATTTTCATTGTTACAATGCTTAACTTTGACAAATATTGAATCAACTAAACTTATCAGAATGGTAACTTTAGCCTTTGAGTCTTTTTTTTTTAGTTTTTTTCCATCTATGTCGGTTGGGGGAGTGGATGGTGTTGTATACCCATCTACTACTAATTTCCAAACATCATATCCATGTGCTTGCAAGAATGTTTTCATCCTTTTATTCCAGAAGGTATGGTTCTGACCATCAAACACTAGTGCTCCAATCTTAGCATAATCCATGATATCCTTCCAGTGGTTAGACTGCTTCTTGAAGGACCGGCTCTGATACCAATTGTTGGAATACTAAGAGGGGGGTGAATGAGTATGAGAACAATTAGTACTTTTAATCACAATATAAAACCTCCAATAATGTTCAATGGTTTCTCATTAGCATTCAATATATCATGAACACCATAATTCAATGCATAACATCACATAGATATAGTACACGGAAATTTTATGTGGAAACCCAATGCGGGAAAAAACCATGGAATGATTTTCTTATTTATCAAATAGTACGTTCATTGGAAGCAACAACTTCCTATTTCTTCAGGTACAACTGAAAGGAGGCTCCAACCCCCTATTTACAGGTTTCAACCTGAAGAAAAATCCAACTCCCTTATTTATTGGCACCAACCGAAAGGAAGCTACAACCCCCTTTCCTTGCCCCGTCCAACCACCTTGAAATATAAATGTAGACCAATCTGTCACTACCTATGTCGTTGTAACTGATAACCTGTTTTTGTTTTTGTTTTTGATACTTTTTTTGTTGCTACTGATTTTGATATCTCATCAAAACTGCAACCACACATACCTCATACCAAGATCCACAAGAGAGTTCTCCAAATCAAATGCTTATGAATCACTAAGACATATTTGTTCCTTATCTCTTCGAAATACACACTCTAACATACACATGAAGACATGCCTTAAATCTATAGATGACCTAGTGGATTAGATCTCTAATATTCTACTTCTCTTCTTCACATATATACGACCTGTACACTTCATGCTCGCAGATGTCTGCACTTTTCACTTATGCAACTCGCAGATTACCTCAGAGACACTGTTGTAGTAACTTTTCTTTCGTACACTCTACTCCTGTAAACTTCACCCTTCGCTGAATTTCGTTTCCTTTGTCTCACTACCTCAAATATGCCAATCTATATTCACATGAAAATATTCAATTGAATCTTCTCTATATATATGTGTTTCCAATGAAGAGGTCATTAAAACATGCATGGATTTTCGAGAGTCATAAATTTTGACTCGATTGTCTAATTGGGATGAAATTTTACAAGGCGTTGTGTCTTAAAGAGTTTATTTTCGTGTCATTCTAATCTATCAAAGCAAAATCTGTTTCGACAATTTTCGGGAGCCAAATTCCTTCATATGATGCCTCAAATTCGAGTTTTAGTGTTTTTGCGGGGTTTTTTAAGTTTTAATTATCATTTATGAATGTAGTTAGAAAAACAAGTTGATGAATAGTGTCACTCTAGTTAGCTCTTAGTTATTGTTCAATTTTATATTCATCTGAGAATTTTCTAAAATCAATTGTTTTTTGTAAAGAATTTACCTTTTTCCTAATTTAGAACCAACTCATAATGTCTTGTTAATGACATGCAACTGACATGCAACTTGCTAACTTCCTGTTCAAGACTTGACATCAATGAAAACCAATCTTTCAACAGACAGTGAATGTGAAGCCATGGAAACAACAGATTGAAATGACTTCCTAGGAGGAGGTGGAGGTAGTGGAAAAAATACAATATGCCACCCATGATGATGAGGTTGAGGATTCTGAACTATTTCATTCCAAACATCATTAACTAGAATTTCAGGTTGCAAGGACACATGTGGCTCTACAGGAATTTCGGTGATACTAGGATGAAGTTGTAATGGAGGTCTGACAAGTGCTAGAGGAGGGTTGAAATTTCCTTGGCCTGCAATATTGAGAAGATAACTGCGTAGGATTTTATTAAACTCCTTTGATTCTGCATCAAAATGAACAAAGAATCTAAGTCTCTTATTTATTCCCCTCTGTCATCCAACTTGTTTCCCTCTGTTCTAATTTCCTCTATTTCCCTTGTTGTCTCTATTGGATCTATTTCTACCTCACCTGGAAGAAAAAACTCATCTAATTAATCATGAAGACTATATTAGTGTATGTAAATAATAGCCAGTAAATCATTAATTATAACTTTGCATTTGACATCATTTTAAAGCATGGATATGAATCCATCAACAATCAAGCATGCAAACATCTAGGGAGAAGTGAAGGAAAGGGAAATCAAATCAAAACAATTGTTTTTCATTTAAACATTTTCCAAACTGCATATCATTCCTTCTTTGGCATACTAACATTATATATGAACATGGGGAATATAATGAAAATAAGGAAGAGGTGAAAGGGGTTTGTAATGAGTGTAAAGTAAAAGTAAATGATAAAGATGAGTGGTACATGTTCATAAACACAACATATCAATAATCAATCTTCACCCAATATCT
>ML781635.1:975282-993482 GCA_009831015.1 Picea engelmannii | reverse complement strand
TATATTGTATGGCGAATGGTGAAATTCGATATAATGAAAATAAGAAAGGTTTTCCCGGTTGAGGGTTTCCGGTAAAGATCTTTGTGTAATCTGTGTATGAGCCATTGATTAATTTCTGTATTGCTTAAGAATCTATATGCATTTCTTTACTTCGCAGTTTTAAAACTTACATTAAGGAATAATGTATGAAAATGGAAATACTGATCGATTTGGTTCTATGTATAAAATATTCCTTATTCCTTTAAAATTGTAACCTTGGTCATATAAAAATATTTTCCCATAATCATACCAATAAATTAATGACCAGACTATGTTACCATTTCAATAGCTAATTCCATTCAGTTTTGAAATGAATATGTAATATAAAAAATTGACATATAATTTCTCATATGATATCTTTGGTCAATATAATTTGTCTACAATCTAGCAACATAAAGATTTCAATCGATCCAATCATGATGTTATAAACTTATAACAATTTGAGAATAAAACCCTTTAACTTAAGTGTTTTGAAACTGACTTTCGATCATACCAGATCATTGAGACTATAATCGACCCAAAATTTGTGACCTTAATAGCTCTCTATATAATCAAACATACAAAGGTCAATGTTCTTGTTTCTTCAACCACATTTTGTCAAAATCAAAAGTATGAAACTTTATATTGCTCATACCCTATTTCTGGTGTAAAGGTTTCAAATCTATATGTAAATATTTCATGGATGAAAAGGATTTGAAACTAGGTATTCACTTAATTTCAACTTTTAATATGACCCTGCTAGTATATACATATTCACTAACAGTCTTCAAGTCTTGACTTTAAAATTTCAATCAATAGAATCGACATCAAAACTAGCTACTTACGACATTATAACCCAGGATATCAATGCATGATGAAAATCAATCGATTGAATTTTGAAATCAAAATCCTGCTTAATGAATATTTTATGAGGCCTCTGTTCGAAATCATGGTAGGGAAATTTTATCTCAATATTTTATGTAGGGTTTATAAAAATTGTGAACATAAGTAGTTGATATTGATACGACCAAAAAAAACTTTTATTTCTAGAACCCACCATCGGTATAGGATAATTATTCTTAGTTTGATGGCATCAAGTTAAATAAAACACTTATAAATCCTCTACTTTGCATGCAAAATAAGAATCCTTCTTAAAACTCAAACTTTTTCTCAAAATGATATCACAAAACAAATGTTGGCATCAAAACAATCAGAGCTAGCAAGGGAGAAAATTGGCTATAAGGAAAATGATGGGTCGAAGCAAAGAAACAATTTGTACATTTCAAAACTCAATTTAGGGTTTTCTGAGCACATGGTATTCAAAATATATCCATATAATTTATTGCAGTGAACAACTAACTCAAATGTTGATTAACCAAAGTATTTTCAATAACAAGGTGATAATAACAAAATCTTAAAATCTTGCAAAGGAATTCAAGATCCATTTTGAAATTAAAAGGAACAGAAAGCATGCTTAAACAACCAACTGAAACATAGCCATTCTTTAAAATACACTGCAAAATAATCATGTATTAGATGAATAATAAGCACATGAAACAAACCTTTCTTTAGCGCGTCGAATACCTCTGAGAAACTGGCACAAAAGTTGTCTAAACTACCAAAGTTGAGATCTAGGACCAGACCATCACTTAGCACAAACTCCAACAACACATTGAAATGCCAAAACAATAAAAAAGGTGGTAAACTAGGACACGTGTTGTGGGTATCAAAGCCCATGTCCTTGCACATTGAATGCATAATTATCCTTACGTTGTGCAAGATACCAACCCAAAACTACATCATTTTCCACTCTCACATTAACCAATTTGATGACCAATAATCAAACAAGGAACAATGCCACACAAGTAAAGAATCACATGCCATGTCGGCCAACATTAATGCTATCATGTCTGTCAACCAAATAATGGCTTAACGCTACAACTTATATTCCATCTCATTAATAAAGGATCTAATTAACACATCTCCCATGATCACAAAAACTTTTAATCCCATAACTTCAATACATACCATATGCATTGTGAAGCTTCATATGTCAAAATTTATAATCAACAATATCACACTTTCCATGCAAGATGAGAATATACATATGGTATGTAACGTATGTGATATAACATCTGATGCCATTTGAGTTGCACAAAATATTTGCATGCTAGAGTATATCACACTATGAGATATATATGTGAAATGAATTCACAAGTTATTTAAAATCATATCATATAATTTATCACCCAAACTTTGTGGCATGTAATTGTTGAGATGATGAATGCCTTTGACAAGAAATATAACAAAAAGAAATGTGTGACTTGATACACCATATAATAACATTTTATGAGTATGGATATATGAGTATGGTTGTATGCAAGATAGGAGACCTTTTTGAAGTTTTATGGGTGTAACCTTTCTTTTTCTTTGCAACCAAATCATAAGTAGAACTAATAGTCAAACTAAAGAAAGAAAACATTATATAGATGAAGACATTATGTACTTTTCCGTAGATTAGTAACGCTTCTATCCAGGGAATACTTGAAAATAAAAATCCTTTCTTTCTCACCAGGGGTCCCAACTACTAGTTATATATTTATATCATAGATAGTAAATATTTTAAGAGTTCCTTGCAACTATTTGTAGGCTATGATACCGTTGACAATTTTATGAGTTAACACAGGAGGAACTAAACAGAATCCATGGAACAAAAGGGTGACTCATCGTAGATTCTTTGAACAAGGACAACAAAGGGATGCTTCCATTAATGAAACATGTGCCAAAGAAGCATAACACCCTCCTAGTATTCCCAAAGGGGTGCCAGGGGGTTATGAAAAATAAACATGAGGGGACAAGGGTCCCCTCAAAGAATGAAATCCATGCATCAAGAGACAAAAAATCCAAAAGGAATACCGAGAGGAAAATTGGGTGGAAAAATAGGGGGTATGAAGAGTTAAATTCCCCAGTGAGCAACCAGATGAATGTAACACTAGAGGTGAAATATGTAAATGAAAGTAATTAGAGTAGGGGCATAAGTGGTAACATTTTGGGGGTTGTTGAATGGAGGTATAAAATGAAGAATCGCCACAGTATGGATGAAGAAGAGGGATTATGATATGCAATGAATCAATAAATGATATGACAACATGATGAGGAAATATATATAAGGCTTAGCTATGGTATGTATACTATATGAACTACCAATTCTAAAGAGCATATAATGGCATGGATACTAAAATGAAACAAGTGTTACTAGACTAGGGTACCCATGTAGGGAAAGATCTATCAGTGGGTAAATGACAAATGTAATAAAATGGATGGGCTAAGCCATCTACCCCAAAAAAAGTTGGTCCTATAGAATATTCCAAGGGGAATGAATGGTCGATGCAACATTCTCAAGGAAATTATGCTAAGTTATATGCCACGTAAAAAAGGTTACTTGAATAGGTCCACATACCATAGATAAACAAAAACTTCCATGGTTGGCCAGTGCATGAAGGGCTTGGCTAGAGGGGCCATCATTACCCTAGCATGAGAACCCTCGGCCCATCAGATGGTGATGGGAAAAATGATTAGGTATAGGTAGGTGGGTGATATTCCCCCATATCAACACCATAAGAACATGAAGAAGACACTCCTACAGATAAAGACATGGAACAAGAGGTATATGAACAATCAGATTTGGTTCAGTTGTTGCAGGAGAAAGACCATTACAAAATAAATGGGTTTACAAGTTGAAGGAAGAAGATGGAGGCAAAAAGCGGTACAAGGCTAGACTTGTTGTAAAAGGGTTTGCATAAAAGAAAGGTATAGGTTTTGATGAAATATTTTCTCCTGTTGTTAAAATGACTTCAATTAGGACTACTTTAAGTCTCATGGCAGTACAAGATTTACATCTTGAACAATTAGATGTAAAAATAGCTTTTCTCCATGGGGATTTGGAGGAAGAAATTTATATGCAGCAGCGATAGGGGTATAAGGTCAACGAAAAGGAAAATTTGGTATGCAGGTTGAAGAAGAGCTTGTATGGCCTAAATAAAGCTCCAAGGCTATCGTATTTGAAGTTTGATAGGCTTATGACAAAACAAGGTTATAGTAAATGTCATTTTGATCATTGTGCTTATTTTTAAAAGCTAGAAAATAGAAGCTATATTATCTTGCTATTGTATGTAGATGACATGTTTGTTGCAGGGTCTAATATGCAGGATATAAATGTGCTCGAGAAGAAATTAACTAATTTATTAGCAATGAAGGATTTGGGTGTTGCAAAGAAAATCCTTGGTATGAGAATAACAAGAGACAGGAAAAATCACGAATTGACATTGTCTCAGGTTGAGTACATAGAGAAGGTGTTGGAAAGGTTTAGAATGCAGAATGCAAAACCAGTTAGTACACCTTTGTCCAACCATTTCAAATTAACTAAGGAAATGTGTCCCAAGACATAGGAGGAGATAGAATAGATGTCCAGGGTCTCTTATTCATCAACAGTTGGAAACTTGATGTATGCGATGGTTTGCACAAGATCAGATATTGCACATGCAGTGGGATTTGTGAGCAGGTATATGAACAATACAGGTAAAGAACATTGGGAGGCAGTAAAGTGGATTCTTAGGTATTTCAGAGGCATTGCTACTCATGCATTATGTTTTGGAGGTTCAGACATTGTTCTACAGGGATATGTTGATTCTGATATGGCATGTGATAAAGATAGCAGTAGGAGCACCATGGGGTATTATTTTACTATAAGTGGAATAACAATAAGTTGGATTTTGAAACTACAAAAGGTTGTTGCACTTTCAATAACAGAAGTTGAGTATGTTGTTGCTACAGAGGCTAGTAAATAAATGATTTGGCTACAGAGGTTTATGGAGGAATTGGGAAAGAAGTAGGAGAATAGCAGGTTGTACTGTGACAGTGAGAGTGCCATTCATCTTGCAAATAAATCATCCTTCCATT
Organism: Picea engelmannii; assembly: GCA_009831015.1. Lineage (NCBI taxonomy): Eukaryota > Viridiplantae > Streptophyta > Pinopsida > Pinales > Pinaceae > Picea > Picea engelmannii. The sequence goes on along the minus strand of ML781635.1, from coordinate 988,505 downwards.
CAAAAACTAAGCATATACAAATCAGGTTCCATTTCATATGATCTGTCTTGGAAGATGGACATTTGAAGTTGGAAAATATAGACACTAGCCAGAATCCTACAGACATGTTAAAAAAAGGAGTAACCAGGGAGAAATTGAGTTCCTGCCCAGTTTCAGTTGGTCTTCAAGCATGAAGGTGAAGATGAGAAATTTTCCAGGTCCAAAAAGGATCATATTCCAGCAGATACAACAATGATGGAGTTGTTGAGATCAGTCTCTAAGTGGGAGATTGTTGGTTGTGCAGCCTGATTATTTTTTTGATTCAGAGGCCTTTGTTTTCAACCTTGTTTATACCCCATCAAGACTTTACACCCCGGAAGAATGTACACTCCTCCATGCGAGGGAGTGCAACAGGGGTTTGCCCCTCCTATGGGGTCCAGGGACAAGCAAGGGTTCGGGTTCGAAGCACCCGAAGGAAAAATTTCCTTGTAAATGTATATTGTAATTTCATAGTAAATCTAGACTGTTCATTATAAGGTCACAGACATGGATAATTTTAAGGATGGAAATTTATATTAAAATGTAGAAACCTAGGCTGATCTTACTAGTCCTTAATGTGCAAAATGTAAAAAGTTTGGCGATACTTTTGTAAAATTATTCAAATTTCTAAGGATTTTATATAGTTTCTATAAAATTTTGGCTATTTTAAAGGTAAAATATTTTTATTCTATAGAATTTGGGCGAATAATTTTTAGAAAAAATGGAAATCGACGAATATTGTTTTGGGAAAACCATGAAAAATTAGCCCATTTGCGAAATTTAGCCCCTAAAATCATCTATGGTCACAGATCTGATGGTAAAAGTTATGTTAGGGTTTTTTTTCGTAGAAGGCAACCCTCTTTTATGAGGGAAATGTATTGCAGCTATGTATCATTGTGAATATTGTATTATGAGAGAGTAGATTGTGAGAGAAAGAAGAGAAAGTAACAACTGGTGTGTTGTAGGTTGTATCTCTTCATTTGCTAGATAATAATAAAGGAAGGACCTAGCAATTTCTCTGGTGGTCATAGGGTGAACCACATATATCTGTGTCTCTATTGTATTGTGTATCTTCTGTGTTTTATTTCCGCATTTGTTTTATTTTATTGCTTTGCAATCCTGTCTTTCTAACAGGTGGGTGATATTCCCCCATATCAACACCATAAGAACATGAAGAAGACACTCTTATAGATAAATACATGGAACAAGAGGTATTTTTTAGGTATTGAAGGTGAAAATTTTATTGATAAGATCGGGCAAATCCATTTGCAAGTACAATAGACATTGAAGGTCACAAGAAAAGTACAAGGCACAACATGATTAGCTCAGGATTGATAAAACATTCAATATGGGAGATAGAGTTTGGTTGTATCTAAACAAAGAAATGCTACATGGTCCTAGTAAGAAGATCAAGGTTTTGTGGTATGGGCCTTTTGAAGTGTTGGAGGTGGGTGATAATTCCTAGATACTTAGTCTACCCCCATATATACACATTTATTTAGGAGTGAATGGGGGGAATCTGAAACTCTATGAGCCTTCCATGTTGGATGGGGAAATTGATGAACATGTCTTATCTACCATGATTAACTTAGCATGAAAATCTCAAGCATAGTTAGTGGAAGATACAGTGCTACAGAAGAAGTCTAGAACAATGAAAGGGGGCGATATGACCTTTGGCAAGTTGCGCTGAAAAGACAATTTCTAGGCAAGGCTAAATGGTACTCTAATGAGAAGGTAGAGGAAAAATTGTATTACGTCCTTCAATAAAATATTTTAGGGACCAAAGTCCTCCCTAAATGGGGAGGTATACTCTAGAATGGATCATCATACAATTTGTCATCTATTTTGGTACTTTCTAGATGGAAAAAATGGAGTTGTTGACTTGTAGGGCCTATTTTAGGGATAGGTCCCTCTTTGGAGATTTGAGGTCCAGAACCTTCCAGGGCCCATTTGAGGCCTTAAACGACTATTTTTGGGGTCAAAACTTTGCAATCATATCTTGTAGCATCTTGACACTATTCTACACTTTGAAAGCATTACAACAATGCAAAATCACCTTCCTCAGAGTTCATATGTGAAAGTTATGTTGCTTGCAAGTTTACCTATCTTGTTGACCACCATGGTACTATGTGGATGCCACCTTAGCATCCATTACTCACACATGTGGAGCTATTCATGTGTGCAATTTCAAGAATATTCTAGAGAATCCAAAACCCTAACATTAATTAGGAATTGAGGCATGCAAAAATATTAATCCTAACCCTATTCAATGATAAGGCTATATTAAATATTAGGTTGCTAAGAAAGGTAAGGGCTCCATTCTTATTACTTTGAGTATTGTTCCATAAGAGAGAAGAGCATTGAGAGTGAGATATTAAAGCATAATATGAGAAGAAGAGCACGATGTCCATGGCATCTCCATAGTGAGTACCCTTTTCTTTGTATTATATTTTTATATTAAGAAGAAGAGCACAAAGCATAAACCTCACCTTAAGAGAGAAAAACATTGAGAGTAGAATATTGAAACATAACAAGACCATGTAGCCACCATATTGACTACAGTGTCCATGAAATCCCCATATTGACGACGACGACTTCGAAATAAAATTGTGTTGGTTGAGGCGATGACGACAACACAATAAAACTTTGCAAAACCCTCGAGAGGGGAAGTCTTCCCAAGAAGTTTTTAAAAGGCCCTCTTCACTCACTAAGGGATTGGGAAAGTCATTTTCCAAATTGTCGTCTGCAATGGAGAAGCGGAGAACAGTAATGCCAGGCTTACTGCAACTCTTTATGTTACTGCTTATCATGTCATTAAACTCATCATGCCGAGGCCAAAATGCAGAATGTGCAGAAGAAGACCGGGCTGCGTTATTAGATTTCAAAGCGGGCATCGTTCAGGATCCCACTGGAGCCCTTAAAACGTGGATGGGCAACGATTGCTGCCGATGGAACGGTCTGTTGTGCGACACCCACAATGGTCAAGTGGTAAATCTCATTCTGGACGCAGATCAAGGCAACAGAAGTGAATACTTGAGTGGAACTATATCAGAGTCCATCGGTAACCTCTCTTATCTCAAGAAGTTTATTATTTTCAGCTGGAACTATATCAGAGTCCATCGGTAACCTCTCTTATCTAAATTTGTCCTCCTGGGTCTTCTTTATTTATGGAATATTCTTCTTTAAGGCTTGCATTCTTCCTTCTTGAAATAATCTCTAACAATATATGCATAGATTATTTGTTCTGCTTCATGTTTTGTTGTCTTGGAGCTTGATCCTTTCTCATTCTATACTTGATTTTATCCTATTCTAGGTCTGTCATTGGATGGTATTTCACTGTTGATGATTTGATCCAATATTATGGTGCTCTTCTGCTGCATATATTTCTTCTTAAGATCTTTCCTTAAAGAGACTATTTCTTCTTCCAAGATTCCAATCGTTTTCTCATTTTCTTCTAACCGAATTCTAAGTATTTCCTCAATTCTTCTTTCTTATTATATTTTAATTATTAGACTCATGATCATCTTATTGATTTCTTTAGAGTTGTAATTCTGAGATCCCTCTTTCATTTTTAACTCTGCCTTGAGTGACTTATTTTTCTTTATTTATTTCCTAAGTTCTTCTAATGCACTGATTATCTTTGCTCTGAGATCGACTTCGCCTTCTTCTATGGAATCATATTCTATTTCCATGAAGAGTAGAGTACTCTTTCTTAATCATTGTCACTATCATTATCCTCTTCGTCTGATGAGGAACTATCCTCCTTTGAGTATAAACTTTTCTTCAAGAATTTCCTTTTGTTTCTTCTCTTGTTTCCCTTTTGATATTTCTTTTCCCTTTTAAAAACTTCTTCTTCATCACTATATTTATTCTTATGAGTACATTTAGAAGAAAAATGACCAATACCACCACAATTAAAACATTTCAATGGAAGCATACGTTTATACTTACCGATTCCTTTCTTAAATTTCCTTACGAAATTATCCATCTCTTCATCGTTGTCTGAATCATCACTACAACTGCAACCTGGTTTTGAATTTTGCTTGTTCGTCTTCTTTGTCTTCTTGGATGCCTTGAAAGTTGCTTCCTTCATGACTGGGTTCTCTTCTTTTGTTCTCATTTCATAGGCTATAAATATTCCATGTAGCTCATCCATGCTCAATGTACCGAGATCTGGTGTTTCTTCTAGGGATGATATTTTAGGATCAAATCTCATAGGAATAAACCTCAATACCTTTTGAACAACCATTGAGTAATCAAATTCTACTCCCAATCCCTTAATTGTGTTAACTATTTCATCAACTCGCAGAAGGTAGGATGCAATGTCTTCATCTTCCTTCATCTTCAATTGTTAAAACTTATCTGAATATTTGAAGCTTAGCTCCCTTAACTTTGGCATCTCCTTCATAAATATTTTGGAGTTTATCCCAAAGATCATTTGCATTGTTACAATGCTTAACTTTGACAAATATTGAATCAACTAAACTTATCAAAATGGTAACTTTAGCCTTTGAGTTTTTTTTGTTGAGTTTTCTTCCATCTCTGTCGGTTGGGGGAGTGGATGGTGTTGTATACCCATCTACTATTGATTGCCAAACATCATATCCATGTGCTTGCAAGAAGTTTTTCATCCTTTTATTCCATAAGGTATGGTTCTAACCATCAAACACTGGTGCTCCAATCTTAACGTACTCCATGATCTCCTTCCAGTGGTTAGACTGCTTCTTGAAGGACCGGCTCTGATACCAATTGTTGGAATACTGAGAGGGGGGTGAATGAGTATGAGAACAATTAGTACTTTTAATCACAATATAAAACCTCCAATAATGTTCAATGGTTTCTCATTAGCATTCAATATATCATGAACACCATAATTCAATGCATAACATCACATAGATATAGTACACCAAAATTTTATGTGGAAACCCAATGTGGGAAAAAACCATGGAATGATTTTATTATTTATCAAATAGTATGTTTATTGGAAGCAACAACTTCCTATTTCTTTAGGTACAACTGGAAGGAGGCTCCAACCCCCTATTTACAGGTTGCAACCTAAAGAAAAATCCAACTCCCTTATTTACTGGCTCTAACCGAAAGGAAGCTACAACCCCCTTTCCTTGCCCCGTCCAACTGCCCTGAAATATAAATGTAGATCAATCTGTCACTACCTATGTCGTTGTAACTGATAACCTATTTTTGTTGTTATTTTTTATACTTTTTTTGTTGCTACTGATTTTGATATCTCATCAAGACTGCAACCACACATACCTCATACCAAGATCCACAAGAGAGTTCTCCAATTCAAATGCTTATGAATCACTAAGACATATTTGTTCCTTATCTCTTCGGAATACACACTCTAACATACACATGAAGACATGCCTTAAATATATAGCTGACCTGGTGGATTAGATCTCTAATATTATGCTTCTCTTCTTCACATATATGCGACCTATACACTTCATGCTCGCAGATGTCCATGCTTTTCCCTTATGCAACTCGTGGATTACCTCAGAAACACTGTTGTAGTAACTTTTCTTTCGTACACTCTACTCCTGTAAACTTCACCCTTCACTGAATTTCGTTTCCTTTGTCTCACTGCCTCAAATATGCCAATCTATACTCACATGAAAATATTCAATTGAATCTTCTATATATGTGTGTGTGTGTGTGTGTGTTTCCAATGAAGATGTCATTAAAACATGCATGGATTTTCGAGAGCCATAACTTTTGACTCGGTTATCTTATTGGGATGAAATTTTACAGGAAGTTGTGTCTTAAAGAGTTTATTTCCGTGGCATTCTAATCTATCAAATCAAAATCTGTTTCGACAATTTTCGGGAGCCAAATTCCTTCATATGGTGCCTCAAATTCGAGTTTTAGTGTTTTTGCGGGGTTTTTAAAGTTTTAATTATCATTTATGAAGGTAGTCATAAAAACGAGTTAATGAATAATGTCACTCTAGTTAGATCTTAGTTATTGTTCAATTTTATATTCATCTGAGAATTTTCTAAAATCGGTTGTTTTTTGTAAAGAATTTACATTTTTCCTAATTTAGGACCAACTCATAATGTCTTGTTAATGACATGCAACTGACATGCAACTTGCTAACTTCCTATTCAAGACTTGACATCAATGAAAACCAACCTTTCAACATACAGTGCATGTGAAGACATGGAAACAACAGATTGAAGTGGCTTCCTAGGAGGAGGTGGAGGTAGTGGGAAAGATACAATATGCTACCCATGATGATGAGGTTGAAGATTCTGAACTATTTCATTCCAAACATCATTAACTAGAATTTCAGGTTGCAAGGACACACGTGGCTCTACAGGAATTTCGGTGATACTAGGATGAAGTTGTAATGGAGGTTTGACAAGTGCTGGAGGAGGGTTGAAATTTCCTTGGCCTGCAAGATTGAGAATAGAACTTTGTAGGATTTTATTAAACTCCTTTGATTCTGCATCAAAATGGACAAAGAATCTAAGTCTCTTATTTATTCCCCTCTATCATCCAACTTGTTTCCCTCTTTTCTAATTTCCTCAATTTCCCTTGTCGTCTCTATTGGATCTGTTGCTACCTCACCTGGAAAAAAAACTCATCTAATTAATCATGAAGACTATATTAGTGTACGTAAATAATAGCAAGTAAATCATCAATCATAACTTTGCATTTGACATAATTTTAAAGCATGGATCTGACTCCATCAACAATAAAGCATGCAAACATCTAGGGAGAAGTGAAGGAAAGGGAAATAAAAAAAAAACAATTGTTTTTCATTTAAACATTTTCCAAACTGCATATCATTCCTTCTTTGGCATACTAACATTATATATGAACATGGGGAATATAATGAAAATAAGGAAGAGGTGAAAGGGGTTTGTAATGAGTATAAAGTAAAATTAAATGATAAAGATGAGTGGTACATGTTCATAAACACAACATATCAATAATCAATCTTCACCCAATATCTCAGTATTTATACCCCGTGCCATTTGTTAATCAAGTCACATATATCATGCCAAGTGTCATTCACACTGATTGTTATTATGTCCATTATCCTTTCTTCTTAAATTTTTTTATATAATAGGGGAAGAACAAGAGTTAAAATGAAACATGATATTGAGACTTTAGGAACAAGTTATGAAAAGTGGAAGTATGAAGGAATTGACCCTGACAATAAATAAAATCAGCAACATTAATAACCCTTTTTTATCATCCATCATTTTTTGTCATCCTTGACTTATACTTGGATGATGAGTATATCATTTTGTAATTGTACTTCATAAAACAGATCTCATGGTTGAACTTCCAACTTTAGCAGAAATAGATATTTGACAATGTATCTTTTCAAATTCAATTCTTAACCATACATTCAATAGTTTGTGTATATTCTTCATGCATTTGAAAACTATTCATGCCAAACTACCAATAATTTTTTCTCTTAAACAAAAAACAATTTTATCTTATACAACAGGGGGGAAATAAGACGGAAATTTAAATGATATATGATTTTTGGGACTTAAGGAATAATGTATGAAAATGGAAATACTGATCGATTTGGTTCTATGTATAAAATATTCCTTATTCCTTTAAAATTGTAACCTTGGTCATATAAAAATATTTTCCCATAATCATACCAAGAAATTAATGACCAGACTATGTTACCATTTCAATAGCTAATTCCATTCAGTTTTGAAATGAATATGTAATATAAAAACTTGACATATAATTTCTCATATGATATCTTTGGTCAATATAATTTGTCTACAATCTAGCAACATAAAGATTTCAATCGATCCAATCATGATGTTATAAACTTATAACAATTTGAGAATAAAACCCTTTAACTTAAGTGTTTCGAAACTGACTTTCGATCATACCAGATCATTGAGACTATAATCGACCCAAAATTTGTGGCCTTAATATCTCTCTATATAATCAAACATACAAAGGTCAATGTTCTTGTTGCTTCAACCACATTTTGTCAAAATCAAAAGTATGAAACTTTATATTGCTCATACCCTATTTCTGGTGTAAAGGTTTCAAATCTATATGTAAATATTTCATGGATGAAAAGGATTTGAAACTAGGTATTCACTTAATTTCAACTTTTAATATGACCCTGCTAGTATATACATATGCACTAACAATCTTCAACTCTTGACTTCAAAATTTCAATCAATAGAATCGACATCAAAACTAGCTACTTACAACATTATAACCCAGGATATCAATGCATGATGAAAATCAATCGATTGACTTTTGAAATCCAAATCCTGCTTAATGAAGATTTTATGAGGCCTCTGTTCGAAATCATGGTAGGGAAATTTTATCTCAATATTTTATGTAGGGTTTATAAAAATTGTGAACATAAGTAGTTGATATTGATACGACCAAAACATGCTTTTATTTCCAAAACCCACCATTGGTATAGGATAATTATTCTTAGTTTGATGGCATCAAGTTAAATAAAACACTTATAACTCCTCTACTTTGCATGCAAAATAAGAATCCTTCTTAAAACTCAAACTTTTTCTCAAAATGATATCACAAAACAAATGTTGGCATCAAAACGATCAGAGCTAGCAAGGGAGCAAATTGGCTATAAGGAAAATGATGGGTCGAAGCAAAGAAACAATTTGTACCTTTCAAAACTCAATTTAGGATTTTCTGAGCACATGGTATTCAAAATATATCCATATAATTTATTGCAGTGAACAACTAACTCAAATGTTGATTAACCAAAGTATTTTCAATAACAAGGTCACAATAACAAAATCTTAAAATCTTGCAAAGGAATTCAAGACCCATTTCAAAATTAAAAGGAACAGAAAGCATGCTTAAACAACCAACTGAAACAAAGCCATTCTTTAAAATACACTGCAAAATAATCATGTATTAGATGAATAATAAGCACAAGAAACAAACCTTTCTTTAGCACGTCGAATACCTCTAAGAAACTGGCACAAAAGTTGTCTAAACTACCGAAGTTGAGATCTAGGACCAGACCATCACTTATCACAAACTCCAACAACACATTGAAATGCCAAAACAATCGAAAAGGTGGTAAACTAGGACGCGTGTTGTGGGTATCAAATCCCATGTCCTTGCACATTGAATGCATAATTATCCTTACATTGTGCAAGATACCAACCCAAAACCACATCATTTTCCACTCTCACATTAACCAATATGGTGACCAATAATCAAACAAGGAACAATGCCACACAAGTAAAGAATCACGTGCCATGTCGGCCAACATTAATGCTATCATGTTTGTCAACCAAATAATGGCTTAATGCTACAACTTATATTCCATCTCATTAATAAAGGATCTAATTAACACATCTCCCATGGTCACAAAATCTTTTAATCCCATAACTTCAATATATACCATATGCATTGTGAAGCTTCATATGTCAAAATTTATAATCAACAATATCACACTTTCCATGCAAGATGGTAAGATCCATATGGTATGTAACGTATGTGATATAACATCCGATGCCATTTGAGTTGCACAAAATATTTGCATGCTAGAGTATATCACACTATGAGATATATATGTGAAATGAATTCACAAGTTATTTAAAATCATATCATATAATTTATCACCCAAACTTTGTGGCATGTAATTGTTGAGATGATGAATGCCTTTGACAAGAAATATAACAAAAAGAAATGTGTGACTTGATACACCATATAATAACATTTTATGAGTATGTATATATGAGTATGGATGTATGCAAGATAAGAGACCTTTTTGAAGTTTTATGGGTGTAACCTTTCTCTTTCTTTGCAACCAAATTATAGGTAGAACTAATAGTCAAACTAAAGAAAGAAAACATTATATAGATGAAGACATTATGTACTTTTCCGTAGATTAGTAATGCTTCTATCCAGGGAATACTTGAAAATAAAAATCTTGTCTTTCTCATCAGGGTCCCAACTACTAGTTATATATTTATATCATAGATAGTAAATATTTTAAGAGTTCCTTGCAACTATCTGTAGGCTATGATATCATTGACAATTTTATGAGTTAACACAGGAGGAACTAAACAGAATCTATGGAACAAAAGGGTGACTCATCGTAGATTCTTTGAACAAGGACAACAAAGAGATGCTTCCATTAATGAAACATGTGCCAAAGAAGCATAACACCCTCCTAGTATTCCCAAAGGGGTGCCAGGGGGTTATGAAAAATCAACATGAGGGGACAAGGGTCCCCTCAAAGAATGAAATCCATGCATCAAGAGACAAAAAATCCAAAAGGAATCCCGAGAGGAAAATGGGGGGGGGAATATGGGGTATGAAGAGTTAAATGCCCCAGTGAGCAACCAGATGAATGTAACACTAGAGGTGAAATATGTAAATTAAAGTAATTATAGTAGGGGCATAAGTGGTAACATTTTGGGGGTTGTTGAATGGAGGTATAAAATGAAGAATCGCCACAGTATGGATGAAGAAGAGGGATTATGATATGCAATGAATCAAGAAATGATATGACAACATGATGAGGAAATATATATAAGGCTTAACTCTGGTATGTATACTATATGAACTACCAATTCTAAAGAGCATATAATGGCATGGATGCTAAAATGAAACAAGTGTTACTAGACTAGGGTACCCATGTAGGGAAAGATCTATCAGTGGGTAAATGACAAATGTAATAAAATGGATGGGCTAAGCCATCTACCCCCAAAAAAGGTGGTCCTATAGAATATTCCAAGGGGAATGAATGGTCGATGCAACATTCTCAAGGCAATGATGCTAAGCTATATGCCATGTAAAAAAGGTTACTTGAATAGGTCCACATACCATAGCTAAACAAAAAATTCCATGGTGAATCCCTACACACAAGTTAACTAATACCAAATCATAAAGGTTCTTATAAAAAAGAAAACAAGTGCATAGAAATTCAAATTAAATAATTGCATGTCTTAATGCTTTAGGGGAAAAAAGGTGTCTAGATGAAGTATCAATGAAACAAAATCTAAAAATAACCTTTTGGAGGGCTTGGAATTATGAATACCCTATTATGAGGAGAGTAGTCATGGTTGGACAGTGCATGAAGGGCTTGGCTAGAGGGGCCATCATTACCCTAGCATGAGAACCCTCGCCCCATCAGATGGTGATGGGGAAAATGATTAGGTATAGGTAGGTGGGTGATATTCCCCCATATCAACACCATAAGAACATGAAGAAGACACTCCTACAGATAAAGACACGGAACAAGAGGTATATGAAAAATCAGATTTGGTTCAGTTGTTGCAGGAAAAAGAGCATTACAAAATAAATGGGTTTACAAGTTGAAGAAGATGGAGGCAAAAAGCGGTACAAGGCTAGACTTGTTGTAAAAGGGTTTGCAAAAAAGAAAGGTATAGGTTTTGATGAAATATTTTCTCCTGTTGTTAAAATGACTTCAATTAGGACTATTTTAAGTCTCGTGGCAGTACAAGATTTACATCTTGAACAATTAGATGTAAAAATAGCTTTTCTCCATGGGGATTTGGGGGAGGAGATTTATATGCAGCAACCACAGGGGTATGAGGTCAACGGGAAGGAAAATTTGATATGCAGGTTGAAGAAGAGCTTGCATGGACTAAATAAAGCTCCAAGGCTATCGTATTTGAAGTTTGATCGGTTTATGACAGAACAAGGTTATAGTAGATGTCATTTTGATCACTATGTTTATTTTAAAAAGCTAGAAAATGGAAGCTATATTATCTTGCTATTGTATGTAGATGACATGCTTGTTGCAGGGTCTAATATGCAGGATATAAATGTGCTCGAGAAGAAATTAGCTAATTTATTAGCAATGAAGGATTTGGGTGTTGCAAAGAAAATCATTGGTATGAGAATAACAAGAGACATGAAAAATCATGAATTGGCATTGTCTCAGGGTAAGTACATAGAGAAGGTGTTGGAGAGGTTTAGAATGCAGAATGCAAAACCAGATAGAACACCTTTGTCCAACCATTTCAAATTAATAAGGAAATTTGTCCCAAGACACAGGAGGAGATAGAATACATGTCCAAGGTCCCTTATTCATCAACAGTTGGAAACTTGGTGTATGTGATGGTTTGCACAAGATCGGATATTGCACATGCAGTGGGATTTGTGAGAAGGTATATGAACAATACAGGTAAAGATCATTGGGAGGCAGTAAAGTGGATTCTTAGGTATTTGAGAGGTACTGCTACTCATGCATTATGTTTTGGAGGTTCAGACACTGTTCTACAGGGATATGTTGATTCTGATATGGCATGTGATAAAGATAGCAATAGGAGCACCACAGGGTATTCTTTTACTATAAGTGGAATAACAATAAGTTGGATTTTGAAACTGCAAAAGGTTGTTGCACTTTCAATAATAGAAGCTGAGTATGTTGCTTCTACAGAGGCTACTAAAGAAATGATTTGGCTACAGAGGTTTATGGAGGAACTGGGAAAGAAGTAAGAGAATAGTAGGTTGTACTGTGATAGTGAGAGTGCATTTCATCTTGCAAAGAAATCATCCTTCCATTCAAAAACTAAACATATACAAATGAGGTGCCATTTCATATGATCCGTCTTGGAAGATGGACATTTGAAGTTGGAAAAGATAGACACTAGCCAGAATCCTGCAAACATGTTAAAAAAAGGAGTAACCAGGGAGAAACTGAGTTCCTGCCTAGTTTCAGTTGGTCTTCAAGCATGAAGGTGAAGATGAGAAATTTTCCAGGTCCAAAAAGGATCATATTCCAGCAGATACAACAACGATGGGGTTGTTGAGATCAGTCTCCAAGTGGGAAATTGTTGGTTGTGCAGCCTGATTATTTTCTTGATTCAGAGGCCTTTGTTTTCAACCTTGTTTATACCCCATCAAGACTTTACATCCCGGAAGAATGTACACTCCTCCATGAGAGGGAGTGCAACAGGGGTTTGCCCCTCCTATGGGGTTCGGGGACAAGCAGGGGTTCGGGTTCGAAGCACCCGAAGGAAAATTTTCCTTGTAAATGTATATTGTAATTTCATAGTAAATCTGGATTGTTCATTATAAAGTCATAGACATGGATAATTTTAAGGATGGAAATTTATATTAAAATGTAGAAACCTAGGCTAATCTTACTAGTCCTTAATGTGCAAAATGTAAAAAGTTTGGCGATACTTTTGTAAAATTATTCAAATTTCTAAGGATTTTATATAGTTTCT
>ML781635.1:959406-970735 GCA_009831015.1 Picea engelmannii | reverse complement strand
ATGAAGAGAAATCAAATCCCTCAAGGATTGGATTTGACATTTGATCTCAATTGGATCAGAATTTGCGATTATTTTTTCTCCCCAAGGAAAATACTTAGATTAATTATTATATATAATTTGGATTGCATCAAATCTCTCTTAAATCATTTATTTAGGGATTCGATTTGAGATTTGATTTAGGGATAATTTATCAAGAATGAATAGAAATCAAATCCCTCAAGGATATAAACCAAGGATTGGATTTGACATTTGATCTCAATTGGATCAGAATTTGTGATTATTTTTTTCCCAAGGAAAACACTTAGTAGAAAACTCTTTGAGTACTTCTTCATGATCCATGGATTGTAAACCTTGATTATGGAGCCTACCCCTAAGGGGTTCAATAACATCGAACACATAACCTCCCCAACTTTGAGGGGAAAGATCCCAAGTTCAACTAGTAAACCTTGATTATAGAGCCTACCCCTAAGGGGGTCAAGAGATTCAAACACATATAACCTCCCCAAATTTAAGGGGGATATCTCACATTTGACTCAAGGCCACTTCAACTGACTTGGACACCAATAATATACTTTAAACTGATAAACTAACCCTTCAAACTATTATATCTATATATTTTATAAGTATATATTTCATATTTTTTATGATGGTGATGATGATGATGATTAACATCTACTGAGACCAATTGGTCTATCGAGCCTTAAGAAGGTAAGAGATTACTTTAATTCCTTTAAAATTATATTTCCATGCTAAAAAATCATTGAGAGAAGCGTTCCAAGATCACCATAGTTTTGATGACTTGGGAGGTTAAAAAGGTCTGTAATGTGGAATTTGTTTTTAAATTGGGATCTAATATGAGTATAGGAAGGGAAATCTAGGAGTTTTCCCACTTAATGCCACAAAGGTGACAAATTATCTCATCCCATGATGTTTTGAGAGTTGTCCAACATCTAGTTTCACTATGTAGCTCGTGAGAGTTTGTTCTTATTTTTAGCAATGTTGATTTTCTTCTTTGCACTTCTCAAAACTCATAGGTAATTTTGATCTTCTAAATTAAGGTTGACCACCTCTTTCTAGTATCTTCATTTCCTTTTATCCGCCAATTCTTTATCACACCACATATTCTCCTTAAATTTAGAAGTGATACTATTGTAATGTTATTGATATTTTTCATTATGGATTCTTCTTATATTCCCCAATAATTTAGTTGTTGGTGGTTTTGGCTAGAGTTTGAAGCAATTTTGGGGAGCCTCTTGTCATCGATGTTGTTTATCTTGTTATTGTACGTTAGGTATATAATCATATCAATGCTCTCAATGGAGGAAAGACTTGCTTCTATGAGGAGCATAGGATAGGGTGTATTGCCCTTATTTTTAAGATTATAAGTTATACAATTCTTTTGGATTTGTTGTATCTTTCTCCAGGATTCTCTAGACATACTGTAACCACAAACTTCACATCCATATAAGATAACCCGAGTGACGAGAGTGTGAAATAGGAGTTATTTTTTATCCCAAATCCAAAGGTGTGCTGATTTACAACCGTTTTCGAGCCCATAATAAGTTTTCCACCAACCATTTATCATTTTTTTCAATGTTATAGTTCCAATTGATCTTGTGGTGGATATCGATTCTAAGATATTTGTATGAAGACACTTTCTTCAAGATATTGTTATCATAAACGAATGTATCATAGGTGATCCTTTTAAATTTAATTATCATAACCTTTGTTTTCTCAATATTCATAGTCATGCTCATACTAAAACAAAAATTCTTACAAATATTTTACTTTAAATATTTGTTCATATTATTTTATATTTTTAAATAATATTTTTGAGTAATGTACACCAACTTACGAACACCTCCCCATTTCCACCAAATTGTAAAATGAAACCACTTATTAGTCCATGTCGTAGGCATAAAGGGACTATAGCGATCAATAATTCATTGACCTCGTACTACTTTGTCGTTTGACGACAAATATTTCCATATTATCTATTGTTGGAACTAGGGAACTAAAATCTTTGATTTTTATATAATAAAAAAGTACCATATATGTCATGATCTGATTGGACAACAGATTGGAGGTCTTATTGTTGGCTTTGCTATTTCCAATGTTATATATGTTGGCATATCCAAAGTATTTGATCGTATATGGTATTTTTGAATCATATATTTTCTAATGCATTTTTGGAAGGTGGATTAATGCTATCATTATGATCCATATGGATATCGGTGGCCACCCACCTTTTCCAACTGGCTCAAAATAGTTTTCTAACAATTTTGGCAATTTACTATTTTTAGCAGTTTTAACTTCTGGGGCTATTTTGAGGGCCTAAATGAAGGTTTTTTGGTATTGAGATCCTCAAAGATAGCCAAAGGAATCATTGAGCCCCCAAAATGAATCTCCTCAATGATACCTTTCCAATGGGCTATCACATGCCTAAAACAGAGATTGTATGAAAAAGTTAGGACTCCGGGAAGTTGATGTACTAACTTACCCAAACGGGGCCCACATGACTTTTGGCGCTTCATCTCCAAGGGTTAGGTTTTTGGATGCCTAGGGTTTTTGGAATTCTTTCTTATTGTAAAAAGGCCTTTAGAGCCTCATTGTAACCTTCTTCTTGTGAATGCGCGTTGTCGTCACATCTCTTCTCAGAGATAAGCCGCCACCATTCCAACAAGCTTGTTTCCGCTGCATTTTACAGTTTCAACTTATTTCGTTATTGAATAGAAATATAGTTTTATTGTATCTATGTTATTTTGTGTTAAGCACCTGTTAATAATCTGTATTCATTTCGTTCTTCTCATAAAATCCGGATCAGTGGTATCAGAGCGGTCTGCTCCTTGTCATCTTAATGCATGTCCCCAACGAGGTCAGAGTACAAAGAGTTGGGTCTCAAGCTTGTTTCTCTTTAGGACAGAAGCTATCGCACGCCCAAGCAACCTCCCATGGCAGGAAAAAAGAAAGATGATGGGACAGGATATCCTTTCAAACTGTTGATTGAGGAAGCCCTCACACAACAGAGGAATGAGATGATGGATAGATTCGCGCAAATCCTTCGGCGACTACCAATAGGCGATGCATCTTCTTCGAAAAGAGGCGCCACCCCCTTCAAGGTACAAATAAACTTTGATGTTCCTATATTTGAAGGTCATATAGATGCATATGTTGTAGACAAGTGGTTGAATCTACTAGAGGGGTATTTTTCTGTTCATAAATTTTCGAGTACAGAAAAGATTACTTTTGTGATCCTCAAAGTCGTTCCCCATGTCAAGGATTAGTGGGAAACTTTCTGTGAGAAAAAGGAAACAAAGGAAACCTCATTATTTTCAGTTACGACCACCTGGGAATCCTTTAGGGATGTTATTAAGGAACAATACTACCCTTTCAAAAGTTATGACGACCTGTATACCAAATGGACCACACTGCGGCAAGAAAGAGACCAAGCAATGCCAGATTTAAAAAATATCTTCCATTTCTTGCGCACCAAGTTGGGTATCAAAGATTCAGAGCGACATCTAGTGCTCAAGTATCGCGGTGCTCTGCATAGATACATCCAGACTGAAATGGGATTTCTGGACATCTCATCCTTGGGTGCGGCCTACCGATATGCCGTAAAAATCGAGCAGAAGCTCAAAAAAAAGACACGACAATTTGGGCCTCCCTCACAACAAAATCCAGGAAAGGACGGCCCCAACCCATCGAACAAAGGATAAAGCAAAGATGGACAGTATCAAGATAACCAGTACAAGCCACAAGCAAAGAAGGAAACTGGAAAGACAAAGAAAGATACCGAGAAGTGGTGTGACTTCCATAAGAGCCCTTGGCATAACACTGATGACTACCGCTCAAAGCAGTCGCTGGTGGCCGAAGTGAAAGCCTCTGAATCAAATGCGGATTCTAACTCTGAGACAAAACCAAAAAGGGGAAGATGGATCATTGACGCAGAACCTAGTGCCACCATTGCTACCACCAAGCTCCAGCCTGGTGAACCAGACAAGCCAGAATAAGGAGAGCGCCTCTTCCATTCACAGATGTGGGTAAAAGGCACCCCGCTGCACTTCATCGTTGATAGTGGTATCCAAAAGAACCTCATCTCAGCAGAGGTCGTCAAGCTACTATCCCTGCCAACAACATCGCACCCATAACCCTACACCATTGGATGGCTCCACCAAGGAAGAGATCTCCACGTCAGCCAACAGTGTCGACTGTTGTACGACATCAAGCCCTTCAAAGACAAGGTATTGTGTGATGTTGCTCCTCTCGAAGTTTGTGATGTTCTTTTGGGCCAACATTATTTATGGAAACGTCATGTTGTATATGAGTCTTGGCCTCGTAATGTTATTATTACTTTGAACATGAAATTGTATAGGATACCCGAGGCAGTCCCACCTATTGTTATTTCCTTGATCTCTGCTAAGCAATGTAGGAATTTCATCTCTCAGATGGGGAAGTTTGTCTTCTTCGTGATTCACTCTCAGAATAACCGAAAGATCACAGCCACATCCAAGGTCTCTGCAGTCGACCTCTCCACACAGCAGAAGCAAGTAGATAAGGTCGTGGAAGAATACTCAGATATCTTCTCCTCACCTACAGGGGTACCTCTGCATTACCAGGTCAAGAACCCCATCGATCTGACCCCCGGTGCACCATTGCCCAATGGGCCAGACTATCGTCGCTCTTTGTTAGAGAATGAGGAGATCAAGCGACAGATCCAAGCACTGATCCAAAAGGGGCACATCTACCCCAGCTCATCACCTTGCAGGAGTCCAATCGTGCTGGTACAGAAGAAAGATGGAACCTGACGACTCTGTATTGATTACCAGGCTCTGAATAAAATCACTGTCAGAAACCGGTACTCGATTCCCCGAATCGATGACCTCCTTGATCAACTCATGGGGGGGAAATACTTCAGTAAGTTTGATCTGAAGTCTGGCTACCACCAGGTCCCGATAGAACAGACAGATGTATGGAAGACCACCTTCAAGTCAAAGGAAGGACTTTTTGAATGGTTGGTCATGCCCTTTGGTTTGACAAATGCTCCAGTCACTTTCATGAGGATGATGGACGATATCCTACGACCATTCACCAATACTTTTGTAGTGGTGTATCTAGATGACATTCTAATTTACAACAAGACTTGGGCTAAACACTTGCAACATATTCAATAGGTTCTGCACACCCTGCAGCAGCACAAGCTATACGCTAACCTGGAAAAATGCTCCTTCAGCATGGATAGGGTCCATTACCTAGGCTACATCATTGATCAGCATGGTGTACATGTGGATCTAGCCAAGATCCAATTCATCCATGACTAGCCAACCCCAACAACACTCACTGAGCTTCGAAGCTTCTTAGGACTTGCTAATTTCTACCACATGTTTGTGTCAGGTTTCTCCCATATTGCATGGGCACTCAGCCAAATAAACAAGGATGGTGGTAAGGCAAAATATGCGTGGGGTCGATCCCAACAACAAGCATTCAATGATTTGAAGCAGCACTTGTTCTCAACCCCAGTACTTTCACTACCAGACTTGTATAATCCCTTTGAGATGAGACAGATGCTTCAGACTATGTTGTGGGCGTCGTTCCCACTCAGCATGGCCACCTCGTGGCCTATCATAGTGAGACACTGTCAAATATTGTCCATAAGTACCCTACTTACAACAAATAAATGTACTCCATTGTGCAAGCATGCTGCCAGTGGAGACATTACATTCTTGGGAAGGAGACAGTCATCCACACTGATCATAAGCCATTGCAGTTCATGCAGACACAGGGAAAATTGCAGAATGAGTGCTATCAAAAGTGGTCCACATACTTGCATCAATTCCAACTCAACATCAAGTATAAAACAGGAAGCACCAATCGCATCGTTGATTGCCTCAACAGACCACCAGTCATGGCACTCACCACAATGCTAGACTCTTGCAACCATGAGACATCTGGATGGCCCCAACTCTATGAAACAAACCCTAACTTCGCCACCACCTACCAAATGTTGGGTGCAAATGCAGTTGTCGATAATTTCCATCTTCGGGATGGGTTGTTGTGTTGTCTAGGCCATATCTTTGTTCCATCAAGTGAGTGAGAAAAGATGATCTAGGAAGCCCACTACAGTCATGTGGCAGGACACTTCGGCTTCAAAAATATAGTGGTGATGCTATAGAAACATTTATACTGGTCAAAACTTTGACAAGAGGTCGGCAAGTATATCAGGTCTTGCACTGCCTACGCTATTGCCAAACTAACCACTAAGAAACAGGGCTTGTACACCCCTATTCCTACACCTAACAGGCCATGGGAATCCATCTCAATGGACTACATGTTGGGCCTCCCATCCACCAAGCAGGGAAATGACTGTGTTTTTGTCGTTGTTGATTGCTTTTCTAAGATGGTGATTCTGGTTGCCTGCAAGAAGAGCATCACAGCAGAGGCCATTGCCAAGCTCTTCTTTGAACGAATCTGGGTACATTTTGGAATCCCACAAACCATTGTCTCATATTGGGATATTCGATTTCTCAGCACATTCTAGTCAAGCCTCTAGTCACTGTTGGACACCAAGCTAACTAAATCCATGGCCTTCCACCCCCAGAAAAATGGCCAAACCGAGGTTGTAAATTGAATGATTGTGCATATCCTTCGCATGTATAATTCAAAGAACCCTCGCACATGGGATGAAAGCCTTCCCTATGTCCATAATATCTACAACCAAGCCTTGCATATCTCAACCAACCATAGCCCCTTTCAAGTGGGTTTGGGATTCCAACCATTGGGTCCCATAGATGTTGCACTTCCCCTTGTGGTCACCTCAATTGACTCATCTCCTGCTCCAACTGAAGCTGACAAAGCCACCCATTTCATTGAGCGGATCCATCACATCCGCCAATAGGTTCAGGATATCCTACATAAGTCCAATGACAAGTACAAACAACGCCATGATCAACATCGAGTGCCGCATAAGTTTCATGTGGGCAATAAAGTTTGGTTGCACTTGCAGAAAGAACACCTTACAGGACCCCATCAGAAGCTTCACCCACTCCATTATGGACCGTACACTATCACCAAGGCCATGGGGGATAATTATTTTGAGCTCAGCATTCCTCCTTTCCTTGGCCTACACCCAGTGTTCAATGCGGATCTCCTTTGCTCTTATTTCCCACCATTATTGGACACCTCAAAAGTAGAAGAACAGTTGACACCAACAGAGCTCAACCCCGACTGCATACAACAGACATCCGATGATAATATTATGGATGGACAGATCAAGGGCACTTGACAACAAAGGATCCAGCTTTATCGAGTCGTCAAAGCAAGGTATCTCTTACACCAAGGTAAGTGGCTCACACGTGGCCAAATTCAGTAGAAATTTCCTCATCTAATGGGGGACCTCAACGCAATGGAGACCATTTCTTCCTAAGGATGGAGTATTGATCTATATGGATATCAATGGCCACCCACCTTTTCCAACTGACTCAAAGTAGTTTTTTGACAACTTTGGCAATTTACTATTTTTAGCAGTTTTAACTTCCGAGGCCATTTTGAGGGCCTAAATGAAGGTTTTTCGGTATCGAGCTCCTCAATGATATATGAAGGAATAATTGAGCCCCCAAAATGAATCTCCTCGATGATACATTTCTAATGGGCTATCAAACGCCTAAAAAAGAGATCATATGCAAAAGTTACGACCCTGAGAAGTTGATGTACTAACTTACCCAAACGGGGCCCACATGACTTTTGGAGATTCATCTCCTAGGGTTAGGTTTTTGGATGCCTAGGGTTTTTGGCATTCTTTCTTATTGTAAAAATGCCTTCAGAGCCTCATTGTAACCTTCTTCTTGTGAATGCGCGCTGCCGTCACATCTCTTCTCAGAGATAAGCTGCCACCATTCCAACAAGCTTGTTTTTGCTGCATTTTACAGTTTCAGCTTATTTCGTTATTGAATAGAAATCCAGTTTTACTGTATCTCTGTTATTTTTTGTTAAGTACTTATTAATAATCTGTATTCATTTCATTCTGCTCATAAAATTCGGATCACATTAGTTCAAATGTTTGGCTTAGCATTTTCTGCTAGCTAAATTTATGCCAATGTTTGATATGCTAGCATATCCAAAGCTTGTCCTTCGAATACATTCTCTACTGTTCAAACTATTGTTACATAAATTATAGTAAACTTATTTTGGTACGTTAGAGACCTGCCACATTGCATTTTTTCTTAAATGTTTACAGAGCATTTCTGAAAGACTTAAATGCTTATCTAACAGGCTTGGCAGCGTTGAATGTTTACTTAGCAAGCTTGTTACAATACATTTTATTCCATTTTTTTATTTTATATGCAATGTTCTTTGCACTCAATTTGGGCAATATTGTGCTTCAGTGGCATTGTTGTTTCATTGGTCCATGATTGCTTCTTGCATCTCCATTGATTTCTTATTTGCATGTTGTTGTTGTTCTTGTTTGCTTGTTCATCTTGTTGCAGTTTGCATGTTTGCATGTTTGGGGTTCTTCAACTTGCAATCATGATTGGAACTGCGTCATTCCTAGTGGACTTCTTTTCAGTTTCTTATTTGTTCGTTGGATGTTGTTTATTGTTGTTTGATTTGACTTTGCAGGGTTCGGGTCCTGCTGCTGCAGTTGGGCCTTTTGGTGGTTCTTAGTTGGTTTCTTCTTTGTTGCTTGCTCTTCTTTGCGTAAGGTTTGTAATTTTTGGGTGCTGCATCCGCAGTTGGATCTGTTGTTACATTGTTTTGCAGTTGATTGCCCATAAAATACTATTAAGATAAAATAACATAGAAAAATTTGTAGTCGATGTAAATTGCATCTGTTCATCTTGTTATAGTTTGCGCGTTTGGGGTTCTGCAACCGAGATTGGAACTACATCATTCCTGGTGGGCTAGTTGTTTCTTTCTTCTTTGTTCGTTGGATGCTTTCTATTGTTGCTCAATTCGACTTTGGAGGGTTCGGGTCCTGCGGCTGCAGTTGGGCCTTTTGGTGCTTCTTAACTGGGTTGTTATTTGTTGCTTGCTCTTGTTTGCCTAAGGTTTGCAATTTTGGGGTGTTGCATCCACAGTTGGATCTGTTGTTACATTGTTTTGCAGTTGACTCCCCATAAAATACTATTAAGATAAAATAACATACAAAAATTTGCATTCGACGTAAATTGCTTCTCTTTTGCCTTCAACCAGAATTTGTCGGCCTCAAACTATATTTCATAACTAGTGATGTTTTTTCCATGGTTTATGTCTTACTGTGGTTTCATAGTTATGAGAGTAAGTTTTTCTAGGTGCGCGATATAGTTGTTCTCTCCCTTCTTTTTTTCCGCATGGAAACTACGTTTCTACTTCTATACTTTCTCACGTTTTTGTGGTCGCGGGTTCCTGGTGTGGGGAACTGACAAATCATTACCAACGGAACATCGTTTAGTTGCATACCTAGAAAATTTTATGGACGTGGCTTCGCGGATAGGTGTTATTGAGCTATGGTAGCTCGTGTTCGGTGTATACATATTTCACCCAGAACTTTTGTGCTCTACAATTCGACCTCACACTCCTCGAACTCGCAACCGTGCCTCTGCCTGCGATGAGTTTGTCTATCCGACCTACATTTCCATACTTAGTTAAGTTTTCAAAGTTTGGAGGGTTGATGCCTTTTCGGGTTCAGAAAAGTTTAAAATCATTTGTCGCTTCCCTCCATCCCCGCTACCTTTCGCCCTTCCCAACAAACATTAATTATGCTTCCAAAAGTCACAATCGACCAGACAGGTTCAAAAATATTTCCTTTAATAAGCGGAAAGCTCAAGGACATCTCCCATTAAAATGAATAGACAAGCAAATATTATGGGATTTCGTAATTTATTTTCCCTGCATTTTGAATTTGCAAAAAAAATAAAAAAATATTGGTTCTTTTAGTTTTTTACAGGATTCATCATAGTAACAATGTAGTATTGTACTAGCTCGTTGTCATCCACGAACATGTCACCCACAGAGACCTTGATGTCGTGTCCCTCTTTAATATTGTGCATATGTTAGATGTCAACTTTGAGAATATGCTCGGATATGGGAATGTTAATACGTGGTATTAGTCACTATTCAACGTAGATAATAAAAAATATTGGCATTAATAAGAGAAAATATCGAGAACATCTGTCATTAAAGTGAATTAACCCAAAATCTACGGAAGATCATATTGTCATCCTCCAGCGTTTCTTTTAAATACTTATTGTCATTTCTCTCTATCATCAAAGAGATGGGCTTTAGGGTGCCTTCGTTTTAATGTTCCTGGTCATGGACATGTAAGACAACTTAGAGATGCGATTGAGGCCCAAATGAAAGAAGAGAGACTGCTTTTATGTGACGTGAGCTTTGAGCCAAAAAACAAACTCTGTTATCCAACAGAAACTCGGACAGGGGAGGGAGAACAAGTATCTTCTGGTTGGTGTTCTCCCTGTATTCGATGCTTTGGTTGGTTGAAAATCTTGCCTGGAGATTTGTTTGTTGATCTTCTTTGTTTTCTTGCTGGGAGTTGTAATGGATTTTTAGGTCACGTGCAAAATGCTTCTTCGTTGAAGTATATAGTTTCTTCCAACAACACAAATTTGGTAATTGTATCGAATTATGCAGATCACACAAGACTTTGTCTTTGTCAGGGGTGTCTCACTTACTGTGGCTTGCAAAGTGGTTTGTGATGTTCGTAAATGAAGCGAAATATTACTCCATTCGGGAATGTACTCAGAAGAGGGTAACAAAAACTGTATGGGTGGATAAAAGGACATATTATCACTACAAAAATTTCTATTTAAAATTTTGTTGAGCTACTTTTGGGTGTGGTAATAGACTCGAAAGAATGCCATGTTCTTTGTCAAAGTTTGTTCTCTTTCCTCTGGATGTAGTTGTTAGGATATTTAGACACTTAGGAGTTAGTTAAGATCTACTTGGTCTAATATGTCGTTAGGTAAAAGTGTGTTTCTTTAGTATGCATTAGTATGCATTTGTAGTTAGGAAATCTGACGGTCGCGATATGTTCCCGACATAGAGTGATCCGACGGTTCATACTCTCCTCGATCTTAACGGCCATTGATCCGTGGCTTAACACCCGATTGGTCCATGATCTCTATTTAAAGAGCATGGAGGGTCATTTGTCGATGATCGATTGTGAGAAACCCTCTTGTAAAATCTCTCTGTAAGTGATCTTGTTGGTGATCCTTTAGATCAGCGTCGGACACGTTCACAGTTCCAGCAAGCCTCTTCTCTTTTGGCTCAAGTTTCAGAAACTCATGATCCAGAGACATTTGCAGAAGCTTCAGGTCATCCAGATTGGGATACAGCA
>ML781635.1:930490-950774 GCA_009831015.1 Picea engelmannii | reverse complement strand
GTAGTTGATGAGTTGGCGCACATACATGAGGTGTATAGTTGATGATGTTGGTACATATTGATGAGTCATAGTTGACGATTAGTTGACACATGATTGGCACATACTTTGTACATGGTTGGATGCACTTTTTTATGGTACAAGTTTATTATAGGTTGGTGCATGGTTGATGCACTTGTTTATGGTACAGGTCAATTACAGGTTGAGGTACAGGTTGATTCATGGTTGATTCATGGTTCAAATTTATTGGTACAGGTTTACAACGATATATCTCACAGTGATAGTGTGACAGTGGTTCCATTATTCTAGTTCTACTTCAGGGTGTCAGGACGGGGCAAGGACAGGTGGTTGTAGCCACCTTTCAGTTGTAGCCGGAGAACATAGGGGGTTGTAGCCTCCTTCTGGTTGTAGCCAGAGAATTGGGGAGTTGGAGCTTCCCTCAGGTTGTAGCCTAAGAAACTAGGGGGTTGGAGCCTCCTTCCAGTTGCAGTTGGAAAACAAAGGAAGTTGGTGCTTCCAATGAATGTAATTCTTCAAGACATATAAGAAAAAACATTATGTGGTTTTCTCCCGATTTGGGTTTCCACGTAAAACACCGGTGTATTGTGTATGTGTATGATTGTTCATTTGTTCATTGCTTATCTACTCTACAGTTATTGGATGATAATGCTTTATTGATATAACACTTGGATTATATGGTTAAAAAGGGATTAAATTGCTCTATTACCGATTCACCCCCCTCTCAGTAATCCAACACTCACGTCTTCTGGAGAGACCTTGTCAACCTGTTTTGGATCCTCTTGTTGACGGGTTCACGAAATTTCCAATTATTGGACACTATTTCGGGTTGGCACTTTAAAAATCTGCTCGTTCTTATTCCGTGATATACAATTTATGTTATCACTCAAAATTTCGGGTTGGACACTATTTCGGGTTGGCACTCAAAATTTATGTTATCTACAATTCCAATGCGCACTCAGCCATTTTTCCCTTTTCTTCTTCCTGTGTGTTGTCGCCTTCTGGTTATGTACTTAGTCACCTTTCTATGATCGCGGGTTCCAGTGTTGGTGGGCTGACATATCTTCATTTCCATCTATATCCTCACATGAGGAATCCGACCAACCACTGTTCCTTTCCATACTTAGCCAATTTTATGGTCGCTCTTGTCGGGTTGGCGGTTTCGAACTCTGCTGCTTCTTGTTCCATGATATACATCTTGCACTAAAAACTTCCATGACCTACAATTCATCCACAGACTCCTCGAACTCACAAGCTTCACTCTACCACGGTTCACAAATGTTTTGAAGTATCTGTCGCTGCCTTCTATCCCCAGTAACTTCCTGTTGTTCATAATATACATTGCTTGTGCTCTTACTAGTGACAATTGAACACACTGGCATGAAACAACTGGCATTTGACCCTTCGCAATATAAAAATTGACTACCGAGTTCTGACATCGTCCCCTCTTCCATCTTATAGATTATGCATTCAAATGTTCAGAGCAATACAATTTGACCGTCAGGGCCTCATGTCTTCTAGGGAAGCCTTGTCACCCTATTTTGGATCATCGTGTTGACGCGTTTAAGAAATCTCCAATTCTTAGTCACTGTTTCAGGTTGTCTCTTTCGAACTCTGTTGCTTCTTGTTCTGTGATATACATCTTGTACTCAAAATTTTCATGATCTACATTTCCACCGTGGACTCCTTAGCACTTTTTCCCTTTTCTTATTCCCGTGTATTATCGCTTTCTGGTTATGCTCTTACTAGTGATAATTGCACACAATGGTACGAAACAATTGGCATCCGACCCTCCGCAATATACAAATTGACTACTGGGTTCCGACATCGTCCCCTCTTCCATGTTACAGATTATGCATTCAAATGTTTCGAGCGATACAATTTGACCGTCGGGGCCTCACATCTTCTAGGGAGACCTTGTTAGCCTATTTTGGATCCTCGTGTTGACGGCTTCACGAAATATCCAGTTCTTAGTCATTGTTTCGGGTTGGCGCAATCAAACTTTACTGCTTCTTGTTCTGTGATATACATGTTGCACTCAAAATTTATGTGATTTACAATTCCACCGCAGACACCTTAGTCCTTTTTCCCTTTTCTTCTTCCCATGTATTATCTCTTTATGGTTATATACTTAGTCTCCTTTCTATGATTGTGGGTTCCAGCGTTGGCGGACTGACATATCTTCATATCCATCTATATCTTCACATGATGAATCCGACCAACCACTGTTCCTTTCCATACTTAGCCAATTTTATGGCTGCAGTTGTCAGGTTGGCGCTTTCGAACTCTATTGCTTATTATTCCATGATATACATCATGCACTCAAAACTTCCATGATCTACAATTCCACCATGGACTTCTTGAACTCGCAAGCTTCACTCTACAATGACTCACAAATGTTTCAAACTATCTGTCGTTGCCTTCCATCCCCACTATGTTATGTGTATTGCACTCAAAAATTTATGACACATACAATTTGACCCTCGTGCCCTCACCTCCAATGGTTCTACCTTGTAACCCTATTTTGAATTTGCTTTTTCCTATCCCCACGACCTCTGTACTTCTTTCTTAGTATGCAATTAGAAAACTTTCATGCTAATAGTTGACCATGCATGAGCCATCAACATTGTCATTAATGAGCAAAATGCTCGAGGAGATCTCTCATTATTATGCATTAAACCAAGATCTGAGGATAGTTATGTTGTCCTTTTTTATTGTTCATCTCAAATACGTGTCTTCACATTGGCCCGTTCAAGATATCTACAATGCTTAAATGCTCATTTCTTTATCCACCATGTTCACATTTCTATGCATGCAATTACTAGTGTTTAATGTTAACAACGCATCATGCAATAGTCGTCGAAATTGTCATTAATGAACAAAAGTCTCGAGGAGATCTCCCATTCACACACATTGGACCAAGATTTGCGCAGTGTTATATTATCCCTTCCAACTTTTCATTTCATTCATCGTCTAGAGCAAACAAACATTCTTGTAGACTTATGGCAGCAGGTCAACAACAGTTTTGTGGAGATACAGTAAATATCTTCAGACATCATAACCATAACTTCTAGTGGTCCCGGGCATACTTTTACTATTCATCTCGTTCCGCCCAGAATGAAGTGATTTGGGCCTCTCGAATCGCTTGTGCAGGATGCGTCCTTGAGGTTTTTGATTGTAAGGAGGTGGTCTCTTGATGAGCCAAAAAATATATTCCAAGCCAAAGAATTATTCCACTGCGTGACCATTCTCCTGTTTCTTTATCACCTCGGGTCTTCTGTAAGATGTTAAAATTGTTGGAGCCAACATTGACCTTCAGAGGACAAGACTGCAAGTAGTTCCTAGAAAAACATGATAAGAGGTTGGACATCTTAGCCAAGTTCCTCGAATACCCAACGACAGTTCCTGAAGATATCACAAAGTTGCAGGAAAGTTCCTTTAGAAATCCATTCCGGGAAATTGCTTGGTTGTTTACAAGAATAACAGGACAGGCATCCATGACACGAATTTCCCATATAATTATTTATATTTTGTACTTCGCAGTCAAGGAAAAATTCATTTTCGATTGGGGGAAGCTAATTTACATTGAGATTTGTTCCCAGTTTTCATGATTCAAAGAATCGAATAAATTTTATATGTCATCCTACTTGATATTTTCCATAGTGCATTGTTTTCCATTTCCAAAACTTTATCTTTCAAAGAAAATAAGTTGTGGATTCGACCCAGTAACATTCTGGTACCAGGCCCTCTAGAGGCACAAGGCCTCCCATTATTTTTATGAAGTTTTTAATGAATTTGTCTCAGTTTTCAAAGATTTATTGTTAGGGAATGATGCTCCGCGGATGTCTAGCCAGGCAACCAATTTTTTGAACAGGAAGGGCACACTTGAACAAAAGGAAACTCACAGTGTACTAATGATCTTTGGCTCTAAGGAAAATCCTGCTTTCCTACCATGCCACATCACAGACAAGATGTTTGTTGTAGAAATAGCAAGGCAATACAACCACTAGTTGCATTTTTTCCATGACAAGAAAAAAAATAGTTCATACCTCTACCCTGGAAAGTCGGGGACCTCATGTGCAAAAACGTCAACAAGATTGATGAATTTGCTGGTCGTTTCAAGAAGAAGAACTTAACGTATGTTGAAAGGCTAAAAGGGTTCAACCCTAATGGAATTTTTTGAGAACATTTACTGCCAGTTGGCCTTAGCAACTCTTTTATCCATAGACACCTGACCGAGGACAGGGACAGTGACGACAACAATCCTGCTTCTAGCGATTACGACGCAGTGACATTGCAAAGTGCGACTGAATTGTATAGACAACAGGGAAAAGTATCCAGTGAGAAGAGTGCCCAATCCCTCACCAGCAGTCCCAAGAGAACATAATCATAGAGCATCACTTCAATGGCCCACCCCAGTAAGAAAGAAACCTAGAAATCTTTGAATGGAAGTGGAGATAAGAACCCTCCTCATATAAAAATTGATAGTTCTCACAAAATTCCATTGACCAAGAAGAGAAAAAATAATGCAGGCTAGGTGGATGAACCCGAAATTGAAAGTGAACAAGTGCAACTTGAAATTGAAACTGAGCACATGCAAAAAATTGGGCTATCTGCAATGGAAATAGCTGAGACCGACATTTTTGACAAAGATGAATCCTTCGTATTCCAAAGCGTTGTTTTTCACAACCAATCTAAAAATATGGTCATTGAAAAGAGAGATGTAACAAATAGGAAAGGCAAATATCGCACAGATATTAAATTTAGGAAAATGCGACCATCCCAAATCTCCCTATTTCACTGTGTAACCAGTGATGCTCTTCATGATTCCATTAGAGGAATTGAAGAAGAAAATTCCAGACTGAAAGACGGCCTCAAGGAATTTGAAGAGGCTTTCATTGGCACCCCAGAATTTGTCAGTCCTTTAGCAAAAAATGTGCCTGCTACCACTGCAGCCAAGATGAAAGTATCCTATACCCTCATTTCATACTCTAGATCCCTTGTAGAGAATAACATCAAGAAAACAATGCAGCTAGTTACTAAAGCCTGGGAAACATCACAAAATATAGTTTCCTTCCGAAAGAGGGAAAATGATTTGCTCGAACATTTGGAGGAGAATTTAAAAAAAAGATCAACATTTCTGTGATCAGGTGTTGACCCCTTTTTCCAACCATGCCTTCAACAGATTGGAACTGAAAACAAGACAAGAGAATATCCCCTCCCCAAAGCGGACCAAAAAAATAAAAGCATGTTGGAAAAAGAAAGTTAAGAACCTGCAACTCATTGTCGATTCATGTAAACAAGCCATATCAGAAAAGGAAGACTTATTCAAAAGCCTGATCCAAATAGACTTAGCCAGAAGTACCAATGAGGTTTAAGACCCAAACTTAATTCTCAAATCCTTGTCAATGACCAAAGAATCCTTCCATGAACAACTTGATATTTTAAAGGGGTTGTCTTTCAAAAAGTTTTACAGCATAGTTGAACATCATGTAGATGAGCTCGAGCGCTGGGTACTGGACTATTCGGCACACAATGAATAAATTGAATAGAGTCTGCATAGTATTTCAATGGATCTAAGGAAATTAGAAAATGATCTTTACGACATAGAAATCCGGGATGAAATCAATATGGCCCCCATGAGAAGCTACATTGAAGAATGGTTCCAACATAGAATGGACAACCTCATCCAAGAAGGGCAACAACTGGTCGACACGATTCCACTCACCATCGACGATAGCAACAAAAATGCATCGGCTTCATAGTAAGTCTATACTGTCATCTTGTTTTCTTTATCAATCCAGTTTAAGTCTATACTGTCATCTTGTTTTCTTTATCAATCTAGTTATTACCTCTTTAAATAGAAAACTGTAACCAAACACTCATAACTTCCAATTTTTTATTTTCAGGTCCTCCTCTCTACTGTCGCGCACTTCTTCTTTCGACATTCCTAATTCTTGTACTTATTTCTTTTTATGGTCTGCGGGAGCCCAAATCCCAGTCTATATGACAAACGCATTTAAATTTCTAGAATTATGTAACAGAGATTATTATTTTTTGATAAATTTCAAAGAAAACTGATTTGGGAATGTCTTTGTTGCAAGACATTTTTAGTATTCTATTGTATGCTTTTTGTTTCAAAGAAAACTAATTCGGTAATGCTAGATTTTTTTGTGTTATGTTGTATGCTAAAAAAAAATTGTCAAAGAAAAATAATTCGGGAATACGTTTTTACTATTCTATTGTATTTTTTTGTTTCAAAAAAAACTAATTCGGGAATGCTAAATTTTGCATGACTACCACATGTACTTCACCTTGCTTCCCACGTGTCTGTACTCAGTCACATTTATTCCTATTCCAACCTGACAGGGACTACACTGCCATACAACACTTGTTATCGTTGTACTCATTATTATCCTTTGCCATTTATTGAAAAATAGCTATCTTTCCTCGTAAAGTTAAAGATGTGTTTCTCGTTTAAGTAAAGTTTACGTGTGTAGAGCATAAATTAGTTGATTGTATAGATGAACTTTCCTTCAAGCCATAATATCAACCAAACATTCCCTTTCCTCGTATATTTTATTATTATTAATCCTTGCCATGTTGGGATTACCGTCTTCCCTCATAAGTCATGTTGTTTTTATTAGTCCATATTACTTGAGTATAATTTTCATTTATAAGTCACAATATTATAGAAAAATTAATGTATTAAATTTTAAAAAATTAAAAATAAAAGTAAATTTTAATAATTGTATTTTTTAAATGGTTGAAAATATTAATGATGAAACATAAATATTTATGAATATATTTATAATTATCAAATAAATAAATAAATATATAATATAATAAAACAATGGCATATGTTCTCTTTCATTTTAATACTGCCTCTCTCACCGTGTTATCCTTTGGCTATGATTCCAGTGTATGGAATAATTATTATGAAATATAATTTTGTTTTACATCACCAGGGGAAAAACAGTGTCCTTAGAGGTTGCTCACATTGTAATTGACAAAGTTCTACATACGTAGGATGGTATCTGTTTGCTACTTACAATGCAATTGGCACGAGATACGTAAATAAGACGATATGGATTTGAAAATAGTGTGAGAGGTTGGATGGCATGGGTTTTAACATAGTGTGCATGTTTTTTAATTCAATCTATATTGGTAAGTAAAATGATATTTTTTTTATGGATAAGTCCAAATTTGGTTATGTAATTGTTGGTGAAATTGTAATTTTTTATGGTTTAAATTGCATTTTGAATATATAAATAGATTGATCCTACATAGAAACCCTTATTGCATCACAATTATGCAATCTCAACAATTGATATTTGCAATTCCAACAAGCCTTCTAAATTTCTAGCTAGATCTTGGACAAAACTAGTCACAAAAATATGACAAAAAAAATTCAAAAATATGACCAAAAAAATTCAAAAAATATAATATTTAAACTATGTTTGTTTTCCTATAGATCTTGGCAAGTGCACGATTCATCTCTAGCAGTTTTGACTATGGGAAAATAGGGGAACCAAATGGTTTTGCAAAATGAAATAACATAACCCATAACAAAACCCATGAAGGATGCAATGTTTCTTTGTCTCGCTGTGCAATTTATCAATTGTGCGCTTCTTATAATATGTTTAGGTTTCCTTTTTTATGATTGGGATACCCTGATTTTTTCAGGCTCTTAAGTATTCAAGCCATATTCATGGGAGATACATACCCTCCTTGTAAGACATACCAAACTTGAAATTCAAACAATTTGTATTGTGGAGACAACCCTTATCGTCATTACTACTTGCATGCATACAAAACAATGCTAGATGGAGGTGAAATGGTGGCCATCAAAAGGAATAGACAAGGGTTGATGTAGGGTGATCCAAATCAAAAAATGAGATCAAGCTTTTATCTTGAGTTCACCATAAGAACTTAGTTGGACTCAATGGATTTTTCTTTGAGCAAGAAGAACTAATGCTTTTTTACAAGTACATCATAAATGGAACACTTACAGAAAGTTTCTCTAGTAAGAGTATCCCAAGATTTATGCTTTGGTGCCATATATATTACTTCAAATTATCAATACTCCATTGGATCTCACAAAGAATAAAAAACAGGTAAAAGGGGTATTCTACTTGATTGGGAAAAAAGAGTTTGTATAATTGCTTGAGATTTATGGAGTTAAACTGTAAGTTATGAAACGTCCAACATTTCCAATGGACACTCCACCCATCGTCAGGGACAAAAGAAGATGAAGAATGGGAAAAGAGTGTCATGAAGTGAAAATAAACAGGATGAGAGAGAAATGATAACTCCTTAGCAATCTTTTCCCATTCTTTGGCTTCTTCTGTCCCTGACAATGGGTGGAGTGTCCACTGGAAAATTTGGACATTTCAAAACTTATAGTTTAACTCTAGAAAGCTCATGCAATGATGCAAACTCGTTTTTCTCATTCAAGTAGAATGCCCAATAAACTCTTTTCCCGTTCTTTAGCTTCTTTTGTCCTCGATGATGGATGAAGTGTCCACTCGAAAAGATGGATATTTCAAAACTTGTTACACAGTTTAACACCATAAATCTTAAGCAACAATATGACTAACTATGAAAACCTTCACTCTCAAACTTGTATAGCACTGGGCCTACTCGGGGATACTATTTGCATGAGGTTGCAAGTCCACCCATAATATGTAGAGACATTAAATCAACCAACATATTGCTAGACGTGAACTTGACTACCAAGGTAGCAGATTTTGGTCTTTCCAAACTCATTTTTAATGGAGGAGACAAGACAAGAGGCAAAGGCTACGTCTCAACTCAAGTTAAAGGGACACTGGTAATCACTTTGTACTAACTTTATACTAGTGTTGCTAGCAGATCTATCTTTGGCAGAAAATATTGAGAATATATGAGTTTGTGTAGGGGTACATCTATCCATAGTACTACATGATGTAGTAGCTTAGCGATAAGAGTGATGTCTAAAATTTTGGTACTGTTTTACTTGAGCTCGTTGTTAAGATTGTGACAACAATTAGTTAATGCCAATATGAGAAGGACACAGAATTCAATCTGGGATATTGAATATGATTTGGGTACTCTTCACACAACAGATTCAGATATAAAAAAGATAGTTATGGATCATTTCAAATCACAATTCAAAGCCATAGAGGTCGAGGATACACGATGCCAACTCAAGGTACTTGAACAACTTCCAAATTTTCTTAGCATCTCTGATTGTGAATAGATCGGTAAGCCATTACAATTGATGAAGTTAGAGAAATAGTTTTTAAAATGCCCAAGGACAAAAGTCCAGCCCCCGATGGCTAGACTCAATAACTATTTCAATCCTTTTTTGAGATTTTGGGGAAGGATCTTCACTTGGCAGTCGAAGAATCCAAAGTGTCTAGATATATTCTAGAATCTCTTAATGCCACCTTATTCGTGCTTATTCCCAAAGTTAATAAGCTGAGAAATTTTCATGACTTTAGGCCAATCACACTCTGTAACTTTGTATACAAATTTATTTCAAATATTATTGCTTCAAGGATTAAAGCAAAGTTAGCAGAGTGTATTTCACATGAACAGTTTGGCTTCTTAAATGACTGATTAATTTTTTATGTTGTTGGCATAGCTCAAGAATGCTTACAGTCAGCAAAGACAAAGAAACTTAGTACTATTATCCTCAAGCTGGATTTGAAAAAATCTTATGATAAGGTAAGTTGTAATTTTATCTGATTGTTGTTACATCAGATTGGATTAAGTTGGGAGATCTCCCAGTGGATCATGGCCTGTATTTCCACAGTTAATATGGAAGTTTTAATAAACGTCTCCCCAACAGATTTCTTCCGAAGCTATAGGGGTCTACGACATGGTTGTCCCCTATCTCCTCTACTATTTCTTCTCGTTGTAGAATGTCTTAGTAGATTATTGAGGAAATTTGTTGAAGAAGGTTCCTTTTATGGTCTTAAAGTTGCCTCCACAAACTTTGTGACACATCTATTATTTGTAGATGATGTCTTAATCCTAGGGAACAAGGAATTTAAAGACTGGTTGGAATTTAAATCAATTTTAACAATGTTTTGTACAACTTCAGGTATGGAGGTTAATTGTAATAAATCTGTTTTTTTAGCACAGAATATTGATTCCAGTCTTAAACAAAGATTAATTTCAGAATTCATCATTTCGTTCATTAACCTGGAGGAGGGCATGAAATATTTAGGTTTTTGTTTAAAACCTAATGGATACAGAATAGTAGACTGGAATTGGCTAATTGAGAAGGTTGTTAAATGAATAAACAACTAGACATTTCGATGGCTCTCACTAGGTGGAAGATTGGTTTTAGTCAAAGTTGTACTACAAAGTATTCTTGTGTATTAGTTCAGTTTAGCGAAGGTACCTACCTCTATTATACACAAAATTCAACAACTTATGGCAATTTTTTTATGGAGAGGAGAAAAAAAACAATTGGTTTTCATTTATCCAAGTGGCAATCCATTTCATCTCCCAAAGAATCAGGTGGATGGGGTATAAGAAATATTAACTGGTTTTCCAAATCATTAGCTGCTAAATCTTGTTGGAGGGGGATTTTTGGAAATAGTCTTTGGAGTCAAATTCTTAAAGGGAAATATATAAAAGGAGTCAAATTGACTTATTGGATAAGGAAAGGTAACTTCAAGTACCCAAATTCCTCCAATTTTTGGAAAATTTTCATGATCTCCTTTCACTTAATTAAGCAGTGGTTAGCTTGACAAATAGGGAATTGAAAACAAGTTATTCTCGGGAAGGATCCCTTCATTGGGGATAATTATTCTTTTAAGCTGTTTGTACCTCTAATCCAGTTCCTCAATAATAAGGGTATCTATTCCATTGCACAAGCAATTGATCCAAACACTCTCAACAATTCACAGTATTGGTTAAATTCCAATCATCTTAATTTAACTGGAGATCTGTCAAATGACTGGAACAACTACATTACAGTGTTGAAAAGTAGTGGAGTTTCACTTAATCAATCAAATTATAAACTTGTGTGGTCATGGAACATGGCATGTGGATCAGTTTCAGCTGACTTAGCATATCAGTGCATTGCTATTAATTCTCATAATGGTGATTATAAATGGTGGTTTAAATCAATCTGGAAAGTTAATATACCAAGAAAAATTATATGTTTCATGTGGTTATTCTTAAAAGGCAATATCCTCACTGGAGAAAATTATAAGTAAAGGGGAGGCATCGGACATGTTGTTTGTAGTTTATGTCTCCAAGACGATGAGACAACTGAACATTTGCTAATACATTGTGAAGTTACTCAAATATATGGAAAGAAATTCTAAAATGCTTTAATATCTCAGATACATCGATGTTGTCTACACTTGAAAGAAATTTATTACACTGGTTTATAAAATATACAAGATTGATATGTATAACCTTTTTGGTTAGTTGGAGAATATGGAAGTATAGAAACAAAATTTTGTTTGAAAATTGTCAAAGAGAGGACTCCATAACTATCTCCAGAATTTGTCTTGATATTAAAGAATTGAAAGGCACGGGAGAAGTGGACAAAGTGGATTCTATACTAAACCCAATTTTCTTTGATGAGAAGCCAATAGTCTTCTTTGATGGTGCAGCAGTGAATGACATCTATGGAGCTGGTATTTATATAAAATTAAGTGCACAACATGTTTATAAAGCTTATTTTGCAGGAGGAAAGGGTAATAACATGAAGGCAGAGATTCTAGGACTTTGGGGACTTCTTCACTTTGCACAGAAACTATCCATTATAAATTTGATGGCACCTAGTGATTCCAAAGTCATTATTGATTGGATTAATGATTGTTCAAATCTGAATCTGATGTATCTACACAACTAGAAAGATTGAATTAAAATCTTAAAGGAAAGTTTTGAAGGAATTCAATTTATGCATATCCATAGAGAATTCAACACAGTGGCAGATCAACTATCCAAAAAATATTTGGACAAACCCCTTGGTTGTTTTTATTATGAGGAGATCATCCAAGGAAGTGTTGTGAACACAGAAAGTTTTATGATTTTCTAATGATGCATTTCAGTGTATCCAGACACCAAAAGAAGTTTACTTTTTCAATGCTTGATAAGAAATAATAAGTTATGTAAATCAATTGACAGCTGTCAATAGAAACTATATAGAAAAAGTTCAAGTTTAGAACAAAATATTAATATTTTGAGGAGATATTAGATATTACGATCTTATAGATCTTTTTTGTAATATTGAAAGAACACTTGATTCTAATAGAATAACCGTGTATTTGTTTTTCCTATGTGAAAAGAAAAAGTAGGATGCATATAATAAATAACATATAGATTACCCAATGATCTTCTCATTCTACCTTCTTCAATGTTTCATATAGCCACACATTTAACTCGATATATTTCCCTAAAGGTTATATATTGCCTCTCTCTCTTTCCAATATTGATAGTTGTTTTCTCTGACATCAATCCTTGTGACTTCTTGAATACTCAGGAAGGACCCCACATATATGACCTCCCAGTTCATATTCTCACCATCTAGGCCTTTGCAATTGGAGATGTTAGAATTCAATGTGACCTTTTGTTTTGTGATCTTGATGTTATCATTGTGATTTGGAGCTCATGTGAGCATTTGCATGTAAAAATTTTCTTGTGATCACAATGTCATACCATCTAATGGATTAACTATTTGTCATCTCACTACTAAATTCCTTTATTGAGCATAATGATTTCTCGACAATTCTATTTAATCAATTGTTTGAGATAGTAAGAAAATGTTTTTTTATGTCCCTTTTATCCATTGTATAAACATTGAAATCAATGCAAAAAACAAAGTAATTAAATTTATCCAATGTAAAAACATTGAAATCAAATCAATACACTATACTAAGAGAAATGGACCGAACAACTTGATTAAAAATTATCAACTTTAAGAATACTAAAATATATGTAATATAATGAAATCAAAGTACTTGGGATTTCAAAAGGTTGCTTAAAACTTTTGGTTTTCTCTTGATTATCTTGGAATTTTGAATTCATGTGACCTTTTGTTGTAGATTCTTAGGTACTCATGCCTAAAAGCTAGAGAAGTGGGTTCGTCCCATCATTTGAGCTTTTGTATTTAATTTTTTTTCCATGATCACGATCACATGCCATCTAATTGATTAGTCATTTTGTCCCTCACTATTAAATTTTTTACTAGTCATAATTATTTCCCTACATTTCTATCAAATCGATGATTTTATAACTGTAAAAAATGTTTTTCATGTAGCCATTATACAAACATTAAAATCAATGCACTAAATAGGATTATCAAATTGATTGAGTGTACAAAAGTTGAAATCAATGCAGTAAACAACTTAATAAAAATTTATTAACTTTACAAACATTGAAATATATGTAATATCCAATAACTTTACAAACCCGGAGACAACATGTTGGTGGAACAGATCCAACCCCTCCAACAACAGGTTTCTGACAGTCTGCCACAAGTCAAGAAGCACAACTTCTCCAACAAGGCACACAACTCACCAAGATTCAGATTCAGAAAATGCTTTCCTCTCTTCCGTGGGCACTCAACGCAATGGATACCATTGCTTCCTAAGGGGGAGGATTGATCCAGGTGGATATTGGTGACCACCCACCTGTTCCAACTAGCTCTTGTCAGTTTTTAGTTCAGCATGTTCTTCTGTACTTCTTTGTAATTATGGGTTATACACTTCTGGGTTTGTTTGAAGCCCTACACATCTTCCAGGTGGATACTGGTGGCCTCCCACCTGATCCAACTGACTTATTTTATATGTTTTCATGTCAGCACATCTTGTTGTACTTCTAGGGTCGTTTTGGGGCCCTAAACAGTGTTATTTTGGCATGCCATAGTCAAAATATAGATGGAGTCAAAGTTTGATGACATAATGTGTACTTCTCTAAAAGACCTTTCCAATGGGATATCACATGCCTAAAACAAAGATCGTATGCAAAATTTATGCCCCTGGGAAGTTAATGTACTAACTTATCCAAACAGGACCCACGCGACTTTTGGCATTTCATCTCCTAGGGTTAGGTTTTTGGATGTCTAAGGTTTTGGCATTCATGTTTATCATAAAAAGGCTTTCAGAGCCTCATTGTAATCATCTTCTTGTGAATGATCATAGCCGTCACATCTCTTCTCAGAGATAAAGTTGCCACCAT
Source organism: Picea engelmannii (assembly GCA_009831015.1). Classification (NCBI taxonomy): domain Eukaryota; kingdom Viridiplantae; phylum Streptophyta; class Pinopsida; order Pinales; family Pinaceae; genus Picea; species Picea engelmannii. The sequence continues at coordinate 936,569 of ML781635.1, read as the reverse complement.
TCTAGCGAGTCTTGCACTCTGTATTTTTACAGTCTTTTTACAATTCTTTCATTAATAGAAATCAAGTATTGTTGTATTTCTCTGTTTCTTTCAATATTCATGAGTATTTAATTGTAGTATCTCTGCTTTCATTTCGTTTCAAAAGTAATCTAGATCATGACACGAAGCAATTAGCACTGCAACTGCAACTGGTACTAAAACTACAACTAGAACTGCAACTTCAGAAGATTGTAGATCTGATCCGAGGAAAAGATGTGCCCTCCTTAGGCGACCTTCATAGTGGGTTCAGTAAGTTCTCAACGAGCTTGAAAATGGAGGAAATTGAGGATCTTCCTTCCAGCAGTTAGATTGTTGTGAAGGAAACCAACTATGATACCTTGTTAAAATTTTGGTATGCTCGTCTAACCATAGACAATGTTACATCATTGTCACCCAACCATAGGCATTCACATATGATCCAGATTTTATGAGCAGAATGAAATGACTACAGATTATTAATAGGTGCTTAACACAAAATAACAGAGATACAGTAAAATTGGTTTTCTATTCAATAAGGAAATAAGATGAAACTGTAAAATGCAGCGGAAACAAGCTTGCTGGAATGGTGGTGGCTTATCTCTGAGAAGAGATGTGGATGTTGCGCTCATTCGCAAGAAGATGATTACAATCAGGCTCAGAAGGAAATTTTTTATAATAAACAGGAATTCCAAAAACCCTAGACATCCAAAAATCTAACCCTAGTAGATGAAGCACCAAAATTCGTGTGGGCCCCATTTGGGTAAGTTAGTACATCAACTTCTCGGGGTCGTAACTTTTGCATACGATCTTTGTTTTAGGCATATGATAGCCCGTTGGAAAGGTATCGTCGAGGAGATTCATTTTTGGGGCTCAATCATGTCTTTGGCTATCATTGAGAAGATTGATCCCGAAAAACCTTCATTTAGGCCCTCAAAATGGCCCCGGAAGTTAAAACTACTAAAAATAGTAAATTGCCAAAATTGTCATAAAACTATTTTGAGCCAGTTGGAAAAGGTGGGTGGCCACCAATATCCACCTGGATCAACATATGCCACCCCCGAGAACACTAACCTTTTCTTAGATAGAATGATTCTGGAAAGTCCACACTAGAACCAACAAATAAACCCTAACCATAAACACCAATGATGCAACAACAACACAATACCAAGAGAACATACCTCTACTAATAGAAAGGTACCTTTACCAAGAGAAGCACACAAGAGAGATACCAGAAAGACTGAGATTACACCATGACAAATTCTCCACCACCCTCTCCAGACTTGCGCCTCCTTTTGTTGCAACTGCAGATGTTGTAGTTGTTGCTCCTCAAACTTGCGCCCTTCTTCTGCTGAGTGAGAGTATATTAGTGTGTAAATGAGCTAAGGCGTCACCTTATTTATATTTATTATGTTAGTGAAATTTTCCCACGGGGTTGACCTGTCTTTTCTTGAAAATATAATTTACTTTGACTTTTTCTAGCAGGGTCAACTTCTCTTTCTAAGGTTTTCTATTTCTTTATTATTATTCTCCTTGGGTCGACTTCTCTTTTAGGGTTTCCACACATATGTTTAATGGTTCTCTTACTTCCAGAATATTTTATTCTAAGTACCAAGGTTACACTTGGAGGTTAATACCTCCCACAACTACCAAAACATCAACATTCAGCAATATGTCTTGTGAATATAGAAGTATGAATAAGATGCCCTTCTGCATTAGTTTAATGAACTCTACTTTCAACAATCTCTAAGTTTTTTTCCCCTTTCATCGCCTATAAAGAAAACACAGATCATCATAGTTGTAGGGGTTGTTTTCATGCACCATTTGTCTCTTCAACAAATCCAATTGAAGCTTCATTTAAAAGGTTGTTCTAGAGTGACATATTAAGGCATATAACTTTAGGACAAGCGAGGGTGACCCCCTTTTGGTACAAGAAGGTGTTCATACACATTATGCCCCCTCATTGAGATCCAAGTGTGAGACAGGGGAACAACCTAAGGGACAATAAGAAGTTTTTCTCCTTATAGAGCAAAAACAAATTATTTTAGATAATCAAATTTTATATACACATGATGTAGTTGCACGCCGATTTTTTGAGATTATATCAACACAAGCTAAATAGATAAGAGTATTGTAAATTTTTCATACTTTAAAAAACAAAAAAATAATATTTAAATCTATAAATATTTTAAGATATAATATAAAATTGTTTTTAATTGGTAAAATGTTCGTCTAATAGAATTGTTGCGATGGAGTCTCTTAAGTGGAAATTTTCACCTTTTACTATTACCCCTTTATTTTGGAAATATACAAAATTATTAAAATATTTCTTGAATTTTATTGTTACTTAAAGATGTTGTATCTTAGATCATCATTAGAAAACCTTTTAAATACAAAATAATCCAAATACTTATACTACTAATAATAAAATAATCGTATCAGGGCGATGCTTGTCACAAATTTGTCCCATTTCGAATATATATATATATATAATTCAATTATATAAAATTATTAAAAATAAATAAATATTAATACGAATCCATCACTCCTCGTCTAAGTTATAACTTTAAAAAGATTGCAATATTATTATCCGTTGGTTAAGTAGGGAATTTTTAACTTGGCTTATTGGTAAAGCTGGGAAAAATGAAGTATTGAAAGAAATACTTTAGAAATTCAAAATATTTTCGAGAATTTCGGGCAAAAGAATTCATTGATAAAGGAAGATGCGGATGAGACATAATTTTACGTTTTTCACAAATTATTTGTTAAAGATAAATAATTAAAAAATAAATTTTAAAACAACTATTGAATATATTGATTTTTTATTAATGACTTGTATGTTAGTATTATATGTATTTAAAATGTCTTTATGTGTGGGTAAGGATTCTTTCAATATTGCAAGAATTTTTTTTTTAATTATTGAAATTTAGTGATATAAAAAGTTAAAGTTTTATGGAATTTTAGTTGAATTATTTACAATTTTAGTTTATTTAAAATTAGCAAAATTTTAAAGGACATTGTTTCGGATTTTGGATTGTGATATAACTCTAATCATACCTGAATTTTTTGTCAAATTTTTAGAAATTCTTATTAAATAAATCCGGAATTGAGATGGATTTAGGTTGGTTACAATTACGGACAACCGCATCAAAATTTTAAATGACCATCATTATGTATATGTATATGTTTCATATGAATCTTATTCTTTGAAATTTATTGAGTATCATCTATAATCCAAAGTACCATCAACAAGGTCACTTCAAAAATTACATGAGAGATAAGGTGAATATTAATAAAGTAACAATGTTCGATGATGAAGAAGATGAATAGTAAGAAAGTAGTAGAATGCATATAATAAATAACAAATAGATTATCCAATGATCTTCTCAATCTATCTTCTTCAATGTTTCATATAGCCACACATTTAACTCGATATATTGCAATACATGTTATATCTTGCCTCTCTCTCTTTCCAATATTGATAGTTGCTTTCTTCGACATCAATCCTTGTGACTTCTTGAATCCTTAGGAAGGACCTCACATATATGACCTCCCGGTTGATATTCTCATCATGTAGACTTTTGCAATCGGAGACGTTAGAATGATGTGACCTTTTGTTTTGTGATTTTGATGTTATCATTGTGATTTGGAGCTCATGTGAGTGTTTGCATTTAAATGTTTTCCTATGATCACAATGTCATATCATCTAATGGATTATTATTTGTCATCTCACTACTAAATTCTTTTATCGAGAATAATGATTTCTCAACAATTATATTTAATCAATTGTTTGAGATAGTAAGAATATGTTTTTTCATATCACTTTTATTCATTGTATAAACATTGAAATCAATGCACAAAACAAAGTAATTAAATTTATCCATTATACACACTGAAATCAAATCAATACACTATACTAAGAGCAATGGACCAAACAACTTAATTAAAAATTATAAACTTTAAGAATACTAAAATATATGTAATATAATGAAATCAAAATACTTGGGATTTGAAAAGGTTGCTTAAACCTTTTAGTTTTGTCTTGATTATCTTGGAATTTTGAGTTCATGTGACCTTTTGTGTAGATTCTAATGTACTCATGCCTATAAGCTAGAGAAGTGGGCTCTTCCCATCATTTGAGCTTTTGTATTTAATTTTTTTTCCATGATACCCATCACATGCCATCCAATTGATTAGTCATTTTGTCCTTCACTATTAAATTATTTTACTAGTCATAATTATTTCCCTACATTTCTATTAAATCGATGATTTTATAATAGTAAAAATATGTTTTTCATGTAGTCATTATCCATTATACAAACATTAAAATCAATGCACTAGATAGAATTATCAAATTGATTGAGCATACTAATGTTGAAATTGAAATCAATGCAGTAAATAATTTAATAAAAAATTATTAACTTTACAAACATTGAAATCTATGTAATATAATGAAATCAATGTAATTGGGATTTCAAGAAACTACACACCTTTGAGTTTTGACTTGATTGACTTGGAATTTCAAATTCATGTGACCTTTTACTACAAATTCTTGGCCATCCAAAGTCAAAATGGAGAAATGAGACTTACATGACATCCTAGTTCATATTTCACCATCTAACATTTTACAATTACATATTTTCTAAATTTCTTTCAAATTAAAAAAAAAAAAACAACTTGAATCTCCTTAATTAATTAGGAAGATAGTTTGGCATAAATTCTTACTATTCTATATATGTTTCATTTTCATTTTCACCTAAGTCGATCAATCTTTACAATACGAATAACTTTTTTTCGCAATTTTGTTTTTTACCAATTTTGATATTTTGATTTTTTTTCAAATCCAATTTGATTTATTTTAACATATATGTATTTTCAAATTTTTTTTTACAAAATTTTGATATTTTGATTTTTTTCAAAGCCAATTTGATTTATTTTAACGTATATGTATTTTCAAAGATAAAATGTGAGAATTGATTTTAAAGACAAGTGTTGCATGGTAGCGTAGTCCCTGCCACATTGGTATGGGAGTAAATGTGACCTAGTATAGGCAGGTGGTTAGAAAGTTGAAATACATTTGGTTTGCGTGCAGAACTTAGTATTCCCGAATTAGTTCTTCTTGAAAAAATATAAAAAATTATCAATGTTTGAATGGTTGTTGGACACAAAAAATTTAGCATTACCGAATTGGTTATTTTTAAAACTAGGACATAGAAAGTCATCAGAAATAAATAAATTATACATACGAAATATGTATTTGTATAAAGTAGATATTTAGTGATTAATTATACATATGAAAAATGTATTTGTATAAAGTAGATATTTAATAAATAAATTATACATATGAAATATGCATTTGTATAAAGTAGATTTTTAGTTTTATAGATACAAAATTTGTAGCCCTCATTGCATACGTAGGCAGTTTTTGTATGGCGGGTTCTCGGGCTAGCGTGCTGAAAATTGGGTGTCTGATGTTCCATGGTCTACAAATAGCACCAACAGTTCCGCGATATAGAAAATGAGAGGCGTAATTGCGGACTATAGAAATTTACCTAAAATTAATAATGGCTATTATATAATAGAATAGTAATAACATATGTTGCACCGAATTACTTTGCTTTAAAACTAAGGCCTTCTTTTGGAAAAAAAAGATATAGCATTGCCGAATTAGTTTTCTTTGCACATGTTTTATAGAGCATGGACAAACTGCTCATTCCATAATTAGCAAGTCTTTGGATCGTGGGTTGGCGGGTTGGCGGTTTCAAAAATGGGCCTCTGTCGTTCCGTGTCCTTCAAAATCCATCGACAGTTCCGCGATATATAAATTGAGAAGCGGGCTTGCAAACTATAGAAACTTATTATAAAATAAATAATGGATGTTACATATATCAAGAAATTACATCAACATTTAAACCATCATCGTCGTTGAAGACCCAAAAATTAGCATACAATAGGAGAGAAGAAATGTAGCATATCCGAATTAGTTTTCTTTGGAACAAACAAGAAGGTTCCTGGAAACCCAAAGTTTAGTATAGAATAAGGACATTTTCGAATCAATTTTCTT
>ML781635.1:904731-930440 GCA_009831015.1 Picea engelmannii | reverse complement strand
ACAATAGGAGAGAAGAAATGTAGCATATCCGAATTAGTTTTCTTTGGAACAAACAAGAAGGTTCCTGGAAACCCAAAGTTTAGTATAGAATAAGGACATTTTCGAATCAATTTTCTTTGAAATTTAACAAAAATTAATGATGTCTGTTACATGTTTGTGGAAATTTAAATGCGTTTGTCATATAGACTGGGATTGGGGCTCCCACGGACCATAAAAATAAATAAGTACAAGGATTGGGAACGTCGAAAGAAGTGTGCGATGGTAGACAGGAAGACCTGAAAAGAAGAAATTGAAACTTATGAGTCTTTTGTTACAGTTTTCTATTTAAAGAGGACATAAGTGGATTGATAAAGAAAAGAAGATGACAACATAGACTTAAACTGGAATGATAAACAAAATAATATGGTAGTATAGACTTACTATGAAGCCGATGTGTTTTTGTTGTTGTCGTCGATGGGCAGTGGACTCCTGTTGATTGGTCGTTGCCCTTCCTGGACGAGGCTTTCCATTTTGAGTTGGAACCATTCTTCGATGTATCTTTTCATGGGGGTTGTGTTTATTTCATCCCGGATCTCTATGTCGTAAAGGTCGTTTTTTAATTTCCTTAGATCCATTGAAATACTATGCAGACTCTGTTCAATTTATTCATTGTGTGAGGCATAGTCCAGTACCCAACACTCGTGCTCATCTAGGCAATGTTCAAGTATGCCATAAAACTTTTCGAAAGACAACCCCTTTAAAATATCAACTTGTTCCTGGAACGCTTCTTTGGTGACTGACAAGGATTTGAAAATTAAGTTTGGATCTTCAACCTCGTTGGTAGTTCCGGCTAATTCCATCTAGAGCAAGCTTGTGAATAAATTTTCCTTTTCTGATATGACTTGTTTACATGATTTGACAATGAGGTGCAGGTTCTCAATTATTTTTGGCCAGCATGCTTTTACTTTTTTGGTGCGCTTTGGGGAGGGGAGTTTCTCCTATCTTCTTTTTAGTTACAATGTGTTTAGGGCATAGTTGGAAAAAGGGTCCAGCACCTGATGACAGAAAACCTGTTCATTTTTTAAATTTTCCTCCAAATGTTCAAGCAAATCATCGGCCTTCTTTCCGAAGGAAACTAAATTTTACGATGTTTCCCAGGCTTCAGTAACTAGTTGCATTCTTTTGTTGATGTTGTTCTCTACAAGGGCTCTGGAGCATGCAAGGAGGGTAGATGATACTTTCATCTTTTCTATAGTGGTATAAGGCATGATTTTTTCCAAAGGACTGGCAAATTCTGGTGTTGCAATGAAAGCCTGTCCAAATTCGTTGAGGTGGTATTTCAGATTGGCATAATCCATCTCCATTCCTCCAATGGAATCGTGAAGAATGTCACCGGTTACCTGGTGAAATGAGTAGATTTTGGATGGGGTCATTTGGCTAAAGTCAATCTCTATTCGAGATTTTCCTTTCCTGTTTGTTACATCTCTCTTTTCAATGACCATACTTTTAGATTGCCTGTCAAAAATAACGTTCTGGATTATGAAGGATTCATCTATGTTAAAAAATTCGGTGTCAGATATGTCCACCGCGGACGGCCCAACTTTTTACATCTGCTCAGCTTCAATTTCAATTTGCAGTTTTCCACTGTCAATTTCGGGTTCCTCTACGTGCCTTGCATTATTTTTTCTCTTCTTTGCCAATGGAACCTTGTGAGAACTATCAATATTTATGCGAGGGTTCTTATCTCCTCCTCCATTCGAAGATTTCTGGGTTTCTTTCTTACTAGGATGGACTGTCGAAGCTATGCTCCGTGGTGTCATGCTCTTGGGAGTACTAGCGGGGGGTTGGGTACTCTTCTCACCGGATACTTTACCATGTTGTCTGTACAATTCAGTTGCGCTTTGCAATGACTCTACGTCGCAATGGGCAGAAGCAAGATTGTTGTCGACACTGTCCCTGTCTTGGGTCAGGTGTCTATGGATAAATAAGGTGTTAAACCCAACACCCAGTAAATGTTATCCAAAAATGCCATTGGGGTCGAAGCCTTTTAGCCTTTCAGCGTATGTTAGGTTCAATTTCTTGAAATGGGAAGCAAACTCATCAATGTTGTTGATGTTTCTGCACACAAAGTCTCCAACTTTCCAGGGCAGAGGAATGAATTGTTTTTTTTCTTGTCATGGAAAAAATGCAACCAGTGGTTGTATTTCCGTGTTATTTCTGCAATAAACATCTTGTCCGTGATGTGGCATGGAAGGAAGGCAAGATTTTCCTTAGAGCCAAAGACCATGAGGAGACTTTGATTTTCCTTTTTCTCAAGTGTGCCCTTCTTGTTCAAAAACTTGCTTGCATGGCCAGACATCCGCGGAGCATCCTTGCCCAACAACAAATCTTTGAAAATTGAGACAAAGCCATTAAAAAATTCATAAAAAAAAATGGGAAGCCTTGTTTCTCCACAGGGCATCGTGCCAGAATGTTACTAGGTCAAATCCACAGTTTATTTTATTGGAAAGAGAAATTTTTGGAATCGGGCATCAATACACAATTGCGAAAATCAAGTAGTATGACATATAAAATTTATTCGATTCTTTGAATTGTGACAACTGGGAACAGAGTTCAATGGAGATTAGCTTTCCCCAATCGAAAATGTATTGTTCCTTGACTATGAAATACAAAATATAAATAATTATATGGGAAATGCTTACTGTGGATGCCTGTCTCGTTATTCTTGTAAACAGCCAAGCAATTTTCCTGAATAGATTTCTAAAGGAAATTACCTGTAGCCTTGTGATATCTTCAGGAATTGTTGTCGGGTCTTCGAGGAAATCGGATAAGATGTCCAACCCATTATGATGTTTTTCTGGAAAATACTTGTAGTCTTGTCCTCTGAACATTAATGTTGGTTTCGACAATTTCAACATCTCGCGGAAGAGCTGAGGTGACAAAGAAACAGGAGAATGGTTGCGCAGTGGAATAATTTTTTGGCCTGGAATATATTTTTCAGTGCACGAAGAGACCACCTCCTTACAATCAAAAACCTCAGGGACACAACCTACACAAGCGATTCCAGAGGTCCAAATCACTTCATTTTGGGCAAAATGAGATGAATAGTAAAAATATGCCTTGGACCACTGGAACCTTTGGTCCTCTTCTGCGAACATATTTACTGTATCTCCACAAAACTGTTGTCGACCCGCTGCCATAGTTCTACAAAGACATTTATTTTTTCCAGACGATGAATGAAATGAAAGGTTGGAAGGGCTAATATAACCCTGCACAAATTTTGGTCGAAAGTGTGTGAATGGGAGATGTCCTCAAGACTTTTGTTGATTAATGGAAATATGGACAACTGTTGTATGATGCGTTGTTAACATTAAACACTAATAATTGCATATATAGAAATGTGAACATGGTGGATATTGCAATGAGTGATTAAGCATTGCAGATTTCTTGAGTGGCCCAACACGATGACGCGTGTTGGAGATGAACAATTGGAAGGGATAAAATAATTTTCTGCACATCTTGGTTTAATGTGTAATAATGGGATATCTCCTTGAGTTTTTTTCCCATTAATGACAATGTTGACGGTTCCTACATGGTGACTTGTTAGCATCAAAGGTTTCTAATTGCATAGCAAGAAAGTACGGAGGTCGCGGGGAGGGGAAAAAAAACACTACAAAATAGGGTTGCAAGGTACAACTATTGAAGGTAAGGGTGCCAGGGTCAAATTGTATGTCTCAAAACTTTTGATTGCAATACGCTTAACCCGCCAACCATGGCGAAAAAATTGTCTAAGTATGGAGAGCAATAACAGTCGGTCAGAGGAGTCGTGTGATTATATAGATGGAGATAAAGAAATATCAACCCGCCAATGCTGGAACCCATGTTTATATAAAGGAGACTATGTATATAACCATAAAGCAATAATACAAGGGAAGAAGAAAAGGGAAAAAGGACCAACGAGTCCGCGGTGGAAATGTAAATCACAAAAATTTTGAGTGCTATATGCATATCAGGGAAGAAGAAGCAACAGACTTCGAATGCGCTAACGTGAAACACTGACTAAGAATTTGAGATTTCGTGAATCCATGAACAGGAGGATCCAAAATAGGGTCAGAGGTCCGAATGGTCAAATTGTATTATTCAAAAAATTTGAATGCACAATCTGTAACACGGAAGAGGGGACAATGTCGGAACCCGGTAGTCAATTTCTATGTTGCGAATTGTTGGATGCGAACTATTTCGTATTGTTGTGTGCAGTTGTCACTTATAAGAGTCATTAGTAAGAGCATAGCAAATGTATATTAGGAAGCACATTTGTCAACCATGGTACAGTGAATCTTGCGAGTTCAAGAAGCATGCAATAGAATTGTAGATTGCCAATGCAACAATTGTGGACATAAAATTACCTAAGGTGTGATTATATACATGGAGATAATGAGACCCATAATACAGGGAAGAAGAAAAGGGAAAAAGGAGAAAGAATTCGGCGGTGGAATTTTAGATCAGGGAAATTTTCAATACAAGATGTGAACCCGGTAGTCAATTTATATATTGCGGAGGACTGGAGTAAATAATTTGAATGCATAATTTGTAACACAGAAGAGCGGATGATGTCGGACCTGCACCTGTGTCCAGTTTTCAGTACTAAGAGGTAATTTAGTATTGAAAATAATATTTTAGATTATGTTAAATACTTCATAGGGATTAGTATCCGTAAACAATGGCAATCTCCACCCCGCCAACCTTGCATTCCGTGTGTGAATTTGTATATCACGGAACTTGAAGGACTATTTGGAGGACACTAAACAATAGAAGTGCAATGTCGAGTCAACCAGTCCGCAGTTCCACTTATCAATTTGTATATCGTGGAATTTTGGGTGCTATTTGTAACACACGCAACAATGGAGGGCCAATTTTGAGCCCGCCCGCCCGAGAACTCGTGATCAGAAATGTCGGTAGGTATGAAAAGGAATAGTTGTCGGTTCAATTCTCCATGCAAGGATATAGATGGAACTAAAATTGATCCCAACGCAGCAACAATGGACATAAAATTAGCTAAGTATCGAAATCAACAACGATTGGTCGGATTTGTCGTCTGATTGTATAGATGGAAATAAAGATATGCCAACCCGCCAATGTTGGAGCTACATATTTTGTGAACCCACCAAAAGGAGGATCCAAATCAGGCTGAGAAGGTATCTGCAGAGGAGGCGAGGCCTGAACCTTCTAATTGTATTGCTCCGAACATTTGAATGCATAATCTGTAAGACGGAAGAGCGGACGATGTCCGGTAGTCAATTTGTATATTGCGGAGACTGCAATTCCAACTGTTTCGTACCTCTATGTCCAGTTGTCACTAATAAGTGATAATTTAGTATTCTAAATAAATTTTTAGATATTGTTAGATACTTCACAGGGATTGGCATCCGTAAACAATGGCAATCTGCACTTCGCCATTTCTACATTCCGTGTGTCAATTTCTATATCGCGGAACTGGGAGTGTTGTTTCAAGGACATGGAACAATAGAAGTGCAATGTGGATTCAGCCAGTCCGCAAATTCGCTTGTCAATTTGTATATCGCGGAATTTTGGGTGCTATTTGTAGGCTACGGAACAATGGAGCCCCATTTTTGAGATCGCTTGTGCGCCCGAGAACCCACGATCGAAAATGTCGCAAGGTATGGAATGCAGAATTTGTGCGTGCTTTATAGAATATCATGTCCATATTTTATAGTCCCATAATACATGGGAAGAAAATAAGGGAAAAAGGATGGAGGTGTTGGCAGTGGAATTGTAGATAATATATGGGAACAAGAGAAGGGAAAAAGAAATAAGTATCTCGCAGAAGAACATCAGGGTTCGCAAGCGCTGGCCTCGCAACAATGGGCATAAAATTGGCTAAGTATGGAAAGGAAAAATGCTCGTTCGGATCCGTCGTGTGAGGATATAGATGAAGATGTTAAAGCATGAATTGCAGATGACGAAGGTATCTTTCGTACCACTTTATCCACTTGTCACTAGTAAGAGCATTGTTGATGTATATCAGGAAGGATGCGAAGTTGCTAGGGATGGAAAGCAACAACAGATACTTTGAACGAAGTCAATGTGTGCGAGGAACCCACAGTGAAATTGTAGATCACAGATCCTTTCAATGCAAGATGTATATTTCCGAATGATAAGCAGTTGGGTTCGCAAGCGTCGGCCCCGCAGTAGTAAGTATCTCGTAGAAAAACATCAAGGTTCGCAAGCATTGGCCCTTTAACGGCGGGCATAAAATTGGATAAGTATGGAAAGGAATAGTGCTCGATCGGATCCTTCATGTGAGGATATAGATGAAGATGTTAAAGCATGAATTGCAGATGACAGAGGTATCTATCATACCACTTTCTCCACTTGTCACTAGTAAGAGCATTGTTGATGTATATCAGGAAGGATGTGAAGTTTCTAGGGATCGAAAGCAACAACAGATACTTTGAATGAAGTCAATGTGTACGAGGAACCCGCGATGAAATTATAGATCACGGATCTTTTCAATACAAGATGTATATTGCAGAACGATAGGAAGCTGGGTTCGCAAGCGTCGGCCCCGCAGCGGTGGGCATAAAATTGGCCAAGTATGGAAAGGAACAAATCACTGACGTTGTTTCACTGTAACATGTATATGACGAAACAGGGGACATAGGTGTTGGGTACCGTGAACCTGGGGCCTGGTGCCCAGATAACTGGGCAAGTATTGGCCAAGACAAAGTTATGATATCTATTTCAATATTTTTCATACTAGCATCTATCAATGAACAAAGTTTTCATATTTATCTAAATAGTATTCATAGCAATGTATATTAATGGATTGGTTGTTTCAAATGCAAGTGATCTCCCAATTTGCAAGATGTTGCTTCTCGGCTTGCAAATTTCGCTGGAACCTCAAAAATTTTGACTGCAACATGTACATAGCGCAACAAGAGACATGAATTTTCATTGTGGTCTCAACGACATAAACTCCTTATCATCTATTCATATTGTATTCATTGCAATGAGATCAGCAAACACCGGCTCTCCATAAACATCAATATATAAATTAAATTAAATGCAATCAAAATTTGGTGTGACTTTTAAGTAATTAAAGCATAAATTGCAGATTACAGAAGTTCTTAGGCTGGAATTTGTATATGACTGAACAATGGACATAGTTGTTGAATACCACAAACCCAAACATAATTGCCTAAGCTTTGTCGAAGAGGAAGTTTTTTTGTATTTATTCCAATATTATTGATATTAGTGTCTATGCACGGATATTATCAAATAGAAGAAGCTGCAATATATCCAACAAACTTCACAGGAACATTGTGTCAACAGTTCATCCGCCTTGTCGTTACTCATTATTAATTATATCCATGGAACCCGAAGAATGTGAGCAACACGGGTCCTCCAATTTCTTTCTTTAAATACAGGGTCGCCACCACATAAGTATGGCCTATGAAAGATTATTCTTACATGTAAAATGTAAACAAAGAACAGGGAAGGTTTTATTTATATTGAAGTACTCGGCAACAGAAACAAAACCTTGTGTTTCATGTTTAACCACATAGGGGAAGAAGGTAGAAAATACAATTAAAAAAAATACCAGAAATTGGAAAATACTATTAAAAAATAAACTGAAATTATTCTATATTCAAATAAGGTGGGTTACAAAATACAGTCGAGGCTATTTTTGACAATGATTGCGATTTTTCCTGTCGTCGACCAATTTAAAATATGTACATTGATGAAGCTTCTTCACAGTTTTGTACTTAATCAGTGCTGCCAAGTATATCTATCCCACTTTTTTTAATATCTTATCTCTTCCAGATATGGCCTGCTTGCAATGCCTGTTTATTCAACATTCCATTCTTTTTCAAGTATTAATTTCCCTCTATTGTCAAAAAGTTGGGGTTTAAGGTGCTTTGCTTCCAATGTTCTTGACCCTTGACATCCGAGACAACTTACAAATGCCATTCAGGCCGATTTCAAAGTGGAAGGAGTTTTTCTATGTCACTACATCTAAAGCAGTGGAAAATAATTCAAGTACGTAGTGACTGGTATTCTCCCTATATTTGATCATCTGTTTGGTTGAGAAGCCTGCCTGAGGATTTGTATGTGGAACTTATTTTCTTTATTACAGTAAATTGGAATGAACATCCAACCTGGATGAAAAAGGAAACTCTGTTGAGGTACATAACTTCTTCGGGTAGTAGAGGTGTGGCAAGTGCATCAAATGCTGCAGAATGCACCAGAACAGGTGTGGCAAGTGCATCAAATGCTGGAGATGGCATCCAAATATATCTTTCTTCATAGCTATGGAGATATGGAATCCCATAGAAAGGTCTGGAATGTTCAGAGGTGATGCCAAATATGTAGAGTCTGCAACTACATCCAGAGGAAACTGAACAAACTTTCACAAAGAACATAGCTTTCTATCAAGTCGGCTACCAAACCCACATGCAGGTCACCATACTATGAAATAGAAACTTTTGCAGTGATAACATGTCATTTTATCCACCCATACAGTTTTTGCTACCTGCCTCCAAGGTAGACAAATACTTGTGTAATCTGTACAACTCGGTACACTTGCCAAATCTATGTTGTTGGAAGAAGCTATATACTTAAACGAAGAACTATTTTGCACCCGACCTCAAAATTCATTACAATTCCCAGCAATAAAACAAAGAAGTTCAACCAACAAATCTCCAGCCAGCATTTTCAATGAACTAAAGCATTGAACACAGTGGGAACACCAACCAGAACATACTTGTTCTATTTTTTTCGTCCTCTCTGAGTTTCTCTTTGTATAATAAAGTTTTGTTTTTACTCAAAGCTCATGTCACATAAAACTAGGCTCTATTCTTTCATATGCTCGTCCATCGCATCTCTAAGTTGTCTTACATGTGCATGACCAAGAACATTAGAACGAAGGCACCCTAAAGCACAACTCTTTGATCATAGAGAGCAATGGAAATAAGTATTTAAAAGCAAGGTTGGATGGTCTACCGTAGATTTTGTGTTGATTCATTTTAATGACAAATGTTCTCGATATTTTCACTTATTAATGCCAATCTTTTTGAATATGTACTCTCAATAGTGACCACTAGCATGTATTAAAATTCCCATATCCGAGCAAATTCTGAAATCTGAAATCTAAGATATGCACAATATTAAAGAGGGACATGAAGTCAAGGCCTCTGTGGCTAATACATTCATGAACTTTGCCGAAGCTTTTAAGAAAACTAAAACTGCACAAGCAAAAAATAAAATAAAAAGTATTTCGCAAATTCAAAATGTACGCAAAAAGAAATTACCAGATCCCATAATATCCGCTTGTCTATTCATTTTAATGGGAGATGTCCTCCACTTATTAAATCCCATCATTTCGAAATGCACAATATTAAATAGGGACATGACATGAAGGTCTCTGTCGCCAACACGTTCATGAACTATGTTGAAGCTTTGAACAAAACTAAAACAGTAGAAGGAAAAATAATAATAATAATAATTTCGCAAATTTAAAATGCAGGCAAAAACAAATTACCAGATCCCATAATATTTGTCTATCTATTCATTTTAATTGGAGATGTCCTCGAGCTTTCCAATTATTAAAGCCCATCTTTTCGAACCTGTCTGCTCGATTCTAATTTTTCAAAGCATATTTAATGTGTATTGGGAAGCGCAGAAGGTAGTGGGGATGGAGCCCTATGTAACAAACGTTACTACTATTGTTTTGTTTTTGTTCATGAGCATATGTAAAATGTACGCAAAGAAAGTAATTCGAGAATGATAGTTGTTTTGTAGGAGCCCTTGAAATTCAAATAGTGCGCAAGCCCGATTTTCATTTTGTATATCGTGGAACTGTCTGTGCTATTTGTAGGACATAGAACAATAGGGACTGAACCTAGAGCCCTTGAAATTCAAATAGTGCACAAGCAAGCTCGATTTTCATTGTGTATATCGCTGAACTGTCCGTGCTATTTGTAGGACATGGAACAACAGGGACCGAACCTAGAGCCCACCATCCCAAGAACCCGTGATCCAAAAAATGCTCACTATTTTTTTTTGTCTTTTTTGTCCAACAAGGTATGTAAAACGCACATAAAGTAAACTATTTTGACAATGTTAACTTTTTTGAACATGACGGCCTTCAAATTCAAATAGTCTGCAATTTCGATTGTCAATTTCTATATCGTTGAAGTCTCTGATTGTCAACTTTCAACCGCCTACCCTGACAACACATGATGAAAAAACTGATTAAGTATGGGATGATGGCTCCGTGCATGCTGTATTATCTACTCTATAAAATTACATATTTCCTATGTTTAATCTATGTTGTCCAAGAAACCTATAATTTGATCAATTTTAATGTTTTCTATCCAGGAGCCCCACTATTAAAGAAAACTAATTCGAAAATGCTAATGTATACACCACAGTTTGATACAACCTATCCACGAAGGCGCATCCATAATATTGGCTAAGTATGGAACCCAACTGCGGTCGGTCGGAATGATCGTGAAACTCTCGTTGCTAACCGATTCTCAATTTCTATATGGAAGAACTCTCGGATTGTCAATTTTCAGCCGCCTACCCCATCAACCCGCGATGCAAAAACTGGCTTCGTGTGGGATGACGACTCTGCCGTCCAGGAAACCTATAATTTCATAAATTTCATTCTCTTCTGCCTAGGATTCTTTTAAAGAAAACTAATTCGGGAAAGCTAATGTATAGACCGAACACAACCTATCATAGTCCAATAGAACCTATTCATGAAGTCGCGTCCATAAAAGTGGCCAACTATGCAATAGAATGGCGGTCACTCGGAATGACCACATAAACGTGAAAAACTAAAGTCAAATGCAGTTTACAACAGAAAAGTAAAAGGGAGAGAACAATTATATCTCCCACACAACAAAATCCATTTTCATAACTATAAAACCATAGAAACACAAAATCCATGTAAAAAGCATCGGAAGCCATGAAATATATTTTGAGGCCAACAAACTTTGCTTCAACGCGTAACAGATGCAATTTACACCACCTGCAATTCTTTAGTCTGTTATTTTATCTTAATAGTATTCTATGCAAACTGCAATGCAAAACAAAATGCGACGAAAGATCCAACCGCAGATGCAACATACCAACATTTGCAAACCCTGGCCAAACAAGAACAAGCACCAAAGAAGAAACCAGCTAAGAAGTATTAAAAGGCCCAACTACAGCTGCAGGACTGGTACCCTGCAAAGTCGAATCAAGCAATAATAAATAGCATACAGCCAAGAAAGAAGCAAGCAACAACCACCCTACCAGGAGCGATGTTGTTCCAATTGCGATTGCAAAAACCCAAACATCCAAACTACAACAACATGAATAGGAAAGCAAGAACAACGACAACATGCAAATAAGAAATCAATGGCATGAAAAAGCAAGCATGGGCCACCGAACCAACAACGCCGCTAGAGCATAAAAATTTTAAAAACAGAAGAAAATGTCTTGTAAAAAGCCTGTTAAGTAACCATTCAACACTACCAATCCTATTGGGTAAACATTTAAGTCTGTCATAAATGCACTGTAAACATTTAAGAAAAAAATTCAATTTGACAGGACTCTAACGTATCCCAAAAAGAAAAATCATATTTTTTGTAAGAATAGTTCGAACACGACAAAATGTTTTGGAAAGCCAAACTTTGGATATGCCACCATAGCTAACATTGCCATAAATTTACCTAGCATAAAATGGTAAGCCAAAGATTCGAGTTAATGCTAGCATTAATCCACCACTGACGAATGCATAACAAAATATATGATTAAAAAAAGACCATATATGATCAAATACTTTGAATATGCCAACATATATAACATTGGGAATAACGAAGCGGACAATAAGACCTCCAATCTCTTATCCAATCAGATCAGTACATATATGTTACTTTTATTATATAAAAATATATGTTTTTATTTCCATAGCTCCAACAATAGGTATTGTGCAAATATTTCAGGTCAAAGGACAAAGTAATATGCAGTCAACGATTTATCGATTTCTATAGTGCCTCTATGCCTATGGTAGGGACTAATAAGATATAGTGAGAATTTCTTTAAAAAGATATTGAATGCAAAGATTATGATAAGATATATGGTTAGTTGTAGTATGCAATGGGTATTCAATGATCACGTGGCCATAATTTACATCTCTCCCATACACCTTATGCTACATGTCAAGGTAATACAACTTATGCCACGTGTCAAGGTAAAGAACAATGACATTCGCAATCACAATGACAAGAAGCCTCTTCACATTTTTGTTGTTTTCATTTATGAAGGAGGGCCATCTAATGCTTTGTTGTTTTCATTTATGACGAAGGGCCATCAAAATCCTTTCATAGAGCTTGCCAAGGCTCTCAATATCCATGGCCACATGGTCTCTCTCCACTACGGACAATGAGCACACCTACTCTTGGCCAAGAGAAAACAACCAAATCGTGTGGGACGGTACCAACCAAGAAGCATACAACGTGATAAAATGGGTATCTCATGAATGAATTAGAGAATCAACATTATTTTTTTATTAATATTTCATGTGCCAAGTTAGTGTTGTAGACATGGCACATTTCATCTACCTAGGTTTCCTTTGCACACTGAAATGATATCTCTTATTATGATTGTTATTAATATATGGTAATTATAGAGAAAATGTGAACAAGTGGGAAAAGGAAAGTGGTATAGGGCACATTAGTCCAACCAAAGCATTTCACCATTGATCATTGCTTCACACTTAGGTATATAACATAAAATAATTGGGATAAGGAAGGTTAAGAACTATGGTGTTGTTTTGTTGATGTCAAAAAGGTCTTCTACATATACTATATTGAGAGGGAAACTATGAGAAACGTTGACAAAAATGGGGTCTCAAATAGTTGCATGTTTTATGTTCATGGAAAGGCTAAGATGAGAGTTATAGAGGGTATTGTAGAGAGCTTTAACAATGATACTAGGTCTTTAACAATATATTGAGAGGGAAACTATGAGAAACATTGACAAAAATGAGGTCTCAAATAGTTAAAGGGCATGACACATGTTATATGGGCAAGGAAAGGCTAAGATCATAGTTGTAGAGGGTATTTTAGAGAGCTTTAACAATGACATTAGGGTGAAACAAGGTTTCCCCCTCTCTCTCACATAGTTATTTGATCTTCACATAAATAATCTAGAAGAATGGATAAAAAACAAATGTGGGGGAAAAGTAAATATAGCAAGGATCATCATAAAGATATAGTTGTATGTAGATGATGTAACATTAATACTGAGAAGGACACTATGTAACTTACAAGATCACCTCAAGGCATAAAAGTCCTTTTGCATGGAAGTTGGGATGAATGAGAGCATGAAAAAAGCTAAGATAATATTCTTCTCACTAAAAAAGATAACAAAATAATGGAAAGCATGGAAGCAAACCACTACAGATAAAACAAACTATAAATATTTGGGATTAGATTTGAATGAGAAGCCAAGGTGGGCATGTATGAGGAAACACTATAAGAATGTTGGAAGGCATTATTCTTGTTGCAAAACAAATGCAACATTCTTCTTGTTGCAAAAAAAATGTAGGGCAATAGAGGTTTGGCACCGACAAATGTTGTGTTCCCTCTTTCAAATGTTCCCAACTCCAATACTTATTTATGGATATTTGAAGTATAGGCACTAGGAATATCTAGAATTAGATGCAACAAGATCAAGCGAGTACAAAAAACCTTGATAACAAGTTGTATAAGAGCAAAAATGACACCCCATAGGAGATACTCCTGATCGACATAGGAGTATACCCAATAGAATTGGAGGCACTAACAAAATTGATTCTGTATAGACAAAAAATGGTAGTGATGGATATTGTTAAGGTTCCAATTTAATAAGCTAACATGAGCTAAAAGAGGAGAAGAAAATAGGGATCGATAATGCAGAAAAGGGTTTGATGAGTGGGATCTAGAAGAAGAAAGGTGCCCATTGGATTATGTGGCTTTGAAAAGTCATGTACAAGAATGTTATAGAAAAGGAAAATGGAAAAAACATGTTAAAATAAAACAAAAATACCACATCGACAACTTCAACATACACGAGGAGATATAAGTGCGAAATTACTTGAAGTTGAACATTCCATGGATAAATCAGGGATCTAGGATGCTTATATATAATTTGGATAGCAAAAAGCGAAGTGATTATATATAATTCAGATCACATCAAATCTTTCTTGAATTGATTTTAGATTTGATCCCTCTTGTAGTTTGGTAGGTAGGTAGGTTGGTAGCAAAGGCTCACAACCAATCCAGCAAACAATAAATTTGGGGCTAAGATGAATCTAGGATGGTTAAATGCTTGAATATGTGTGTGTGTGTGTGTTAGAAGAAAAATTTTGTAGGATTCCATTCCTTTTTTTCAAGAATATTTGGATGGACGATAGTGTCAACTACCAACCCCAAGAGCCTTTGATAATTTGGATTATATCAAATCTCTCTTAAATTGATTTGAGATTTAACCTCTCTTAGAGTTTGGTATGTAGGTTGGTTGGTAGCAAACACTGACAACCAATCCAACCAACAATAGATTTGGGGCTAAGATGAATCTAGGATGTTTAAATGCTTGAATGTGTGTGTATTAGAAGGAAAATTTTGTAAGATTTCATTCCCTTTTTTTTCAAGAATATTTGGATGGAGGACAATGTCAACTACGAACCCCAAGAGCCATTGATAATCCCAAATGACTCGATGGGATTAAAACTTGTAACCTACTCACTAACATCATTCCTTTAACACATTTTTTTTTTTAAGTAAAAGTGGAACCTTTGTATTAAGCTAGAAAAATAGGCATACAACTGGCAAGCATGGTCCAGCTGTCCTGCCAACAGAGGAAACCAGGATAGCTGGCCTGTCTACTGTAATAGAAAAATTAGACGTAGAATTACGCCACCCTGCCCAAGGGAAACCAGGGGTTTTGTTCACTGATTGCAACCACACTAGAAAGTCTGAACTGTAACTAGTCGGGGGAGCCATAGCTCTAATACATAGTAATAGAAAAAACATGAGAAATCAAAAGAAACCAAAACCTATTTCGTCGAAGTGCCGCCATTGCCGGGAAGAGTGAAGGGTTGCTCGCAAGTAGGACACTGACGTCGTGGTGAAGCTTCGGAGTATGCAACAAATAGCATGTCCAGACGCTGGCTGATGCTCACCGTTCTGAAGGCCTGATCATCCACCAAGCTGCACAGGTCGAAGATCAGTTAGAGGTGGTCGTGATGCAACATCGATGGCGGGGGTGGAGAAATTATTTCTGGGTTCACATCTTCATTATTCAGCTCTGGTTCCCTTGTCGTGTATTCTGGTGGCGGTCCATGCTTGTGCTCCGTCGTGCTGAGGTCTAGTGGCTCCTCCTCCACTACGCATGCCGCATAGAATTCACTAAGAGTGGTGTCAGGCTGCGGAAGATTGTCTGGAGTGGAAGCAGTTGTCGGGGTCACAGAGTGCGTCGTAGGGACGACAGGTATCATGGGCAGGTCCTCCTCCAGCAAAGTTCGAGGCGACAAGGGTGCAACGGTGGCGCCTCCTCTGCGATTTTTCTTGGCTGCTTGGAAGGCCCGAACAAACTGTTGGTGGCACTTTCTGCGGGTCTCTGGTGCACGCCAGTCGGTGCCTCGGTGAGGTCGACCCCGAATTCGTGGCATGATAAACAGGAGGGTCAGACTGCCGGCTCGGTGAAGCTGAACTAGCTGGGGTAAAGTCGAGAGCAGTGTGGGAGGTATGCTTCCTTGGTGGTAACAATGAACAGTGCCCGGAACGGCAATATACATTAACGCCATGAACTGAATGCACTGGCCTTCTGTTCCCCAACCACGTGCGAGTGGCTCCATTAGGACTTAATGCTTTACGGAGGCAGGGGCTTGACTTAACTGCTCGCAGCCGGGAGGGTGGTCGTTATTAATGGCGTTCCCTATTGGCTCCTCCACATGCCCTGGCTACATCTCCATGTGTCCCAGCTAACCGCGTAACACCCCATCCGGGGGCGAGAAGTCCTTGTTAGCAAGGAGTTGGCAGTGTTGTGGTATGCCAGAAGTTTCAGGAGATCGGGCATCCCAGATAGTGCATTCCAGCTCCCTTTGAACTCCTTCGTTTGCCAGGTAGTCAGCCACTGCATTTGCCTTCCTCTTGACATGGGAGGGTATGATGTTGAGGCTGCGATTGCAGAGGTTGTCGAAGTCCTCAAGCAGACCAGCTAATCTCCAGCTGGGTGAGATTTTTTGCGGGGTGGCCCCGTGTAAGATCTTGGTGATCAGCTGGATGATGACTTGGGAGTCCCCTTCCAGGATGATTTGATGACTGGGTAAGGAGATGGCCAGATGAAGGCCCTGTAGCAGACCAGTGAGCTCCGCGACATTGTTAGTTGTTTCTCCTAGGTATCCTGTTGCCATGGCGTGTATTTTCCCCTCGGAGTCCCTAATCACTGCCCCGTAGCCTGCGGGTCCTGGGTTGCCTTTCGAGGCACCATCAAAGTTGACTTTGACATATCCAGTGGAGGGGGGGTCCATGTGCTGGGGCTGGGAATGTGAGTCTTGGGTGCTTGTGCTATCATTAGATCGGTCAGATTGAGATGCCAATTTTGGAGGATACTTAGCTCTTCATTATGGAAAATCCGATCGCTCCCCTGCCAGCTCTTACTTCGGACTGTTTCCTTGATGTGGGTGACCACTCTGTTCCAAGTTAGCTCCGGAGGGGAGTCCATGGAGTGGAAGATGCTCTTATTTCTCGCTTTCCATATCTGCCAGAGTATGAAGCCTGGGAGAAGTAGCCAGATGTGGTTCAGGATCGGATTGTTGAAGGCAATGTCGCCCCAATGAGCAATGGTGTCCCTGATGCTGCTTCTGTTCTGGACGGACCTGCGCATGATTTGGGCCCCCTGATCCCAGATCTGTTGGCTATAGCTACAGCCATTGAAGAGGTGCTCTTTGATTTATTCTTGGTAGTGGCATAGCGCACAGATGGAAGGTCCAATAAAGCCCCTTTTTTGGAGGTTATCCCAGGTCAGAATGCGATGGTGGATGATGAGCCAGAGGAAGGTGGATACCTTCGGCCAAAGGGCTTTGTCCCAGACTTTATCCCAGATGGTGTCCTTGTCCTGGTTGTAATGGTTGGTTTGAAAGTGGTAGGCTTCTTTTACCGATAAGTTCCCTGAGGCCGAGTGACCCCAGCAAAGGATGTCAGGGCCTTCTTTGATGGGGATTTTCTTGCGCACTGCTTCGTTTTGCCAGGCCGAGATATCAACGTCACAAGAAGCACCTAGCTCTGGATGAGATGTCTTCCACTGCCTCCATGTCTAACTCGCTTCCCATGGTTTCCAGAGCTCGTTGACCTTTAGTGAAGGAGTGTGATTGAGGACTTGCTGTAGAGGTGTGAGCGCGATGAGATCGGTCAGTGGTTTGAGTTGTTGCCAGGAGTCTAGCCAGAACTTTGCACTTTTGCCGTATCTCCCAGAAGGCGTGCTTTTGTACTAAGTCCCTATTTTGCTAGGCTGTATTCCAGATGTTCGAGCCCTGTATTCTGGTGTTGTGTCGGATCAATTGATCAGTCTACATTGTTGGGGCATACTTGTGCTTCCAGATTCTTTCCCATAGAGTGTCTGGTGTTTTCAACCAACGCCACCAGATCTTGGCACCCATTGTTTGATTCATCTTGCTGGGGTCGTGGAGCCCAAGGCCTCCCAAGCTTTTGGGAGCACAGACCTTGTCCCAACCGACCAACGCCCATTTCTTATTCGGTTGCAGGCCTTGCCAAAGGAAATTTCTCTGCAAGGTTCTGATAGCTCTGATGATTTTCTTGGGCGCGGCTAGCGCAATGAAGAGATAGATGGGGAGGGTTTGGAGGACCGACTTCAAGAGGACTAGATGGGCTGCTAAGTTAAGGGGTCTAAAGGTCCAGTTGGCTAGGCGATTGGAGATTGAGAGGAGGAGGCTGTCCCAAGAGATGGATTTGGTAGGCGCTCCCGTGAGGGGGATGCCCAAGTACTTGGACGGAAGGGAGCTCCTAGGGATGCCTAGAATTCTGGAGATGCGTATTTGAACTGTGGTTGGGGTGTTGAAGAAGAAGAGTTTGGACTTATCAGGGTTTAGTGTCATGCCCGAGGCTTCTATAAAATTAGACAGGATAGAGTTGAGCTTTTGTGCTTCTCGAGCAGTGGGAGAGTTCATGAGAAGAGTGTCATCCACGAATTGGCTGTGGGATGGGGCTGGTCTGACGTTGTGCAGGGGGAGGCCTTTGAAGCTACCTTCCTGGATCGCTGACTTGATGTAGCGTCCCAGGCCTTCAGCCATGAGGACAAAGAGGAAGGGTGAAAGTGGGTCGCCCTGTCGAATACCCCTGGAGGCTGAGAAAGGCCGAGAGGGCACCCCATTAACTAGGATTGAGAAGAAGGATGAAGAGGTGAGGTTCATGATCCAACTGACCCAGGTATGATCAAAATCGAAGGCTAGGAGGGTGGCCTTAAGATAGCACCAGCTGGCTTTGTCGAAATCTTTTGAAAGGTCTAGTTTGATTAGCATACCTGGGATTTTCTCTGATTTGAGAGAGATGATGACTTCATGTGCAAGGATGACACTATCCATGATCTGTCTGCCTTCTACGTAGCCAGCTTGTTCTTGGGAGATGACAAAAGGCAGTATGGTTTTAAGTCGGCTTGCGATTACCTTAGTTATAATCTTGTAGATGACATTGCATAAGGCTATCGGTCTGAAGTGCTTGGGGTTGGTGACCCGCTCCTCCTTTGGGATGAGAGTAAGAAAAGTGGTGTTGAAAGCTTGAAGAACTTGGCCCGAGGCGCGTGACTCCTCCACCACTTCCCAAACATCCTTACGAATTATGTCCCAGCAGTGATGGAAAAAGTCCATTGTGAAGCCATCAGGGCCTGGTGCTTTACTAGGAGGCATATCTCTTGCAGCTTGATCCACCTCCTCCTGGGTGATTGGCCTGGTGAGAGCATCATTTTGTGTGGGAGTCACGAGAGAGGGGATGTGGCTGGTGACTCGAGCGATGGCTTCCTCTCGATTTTGCCCATTTTCTGTCATAAGGTTCTGATAATGTCGGGTGAGCTCTTCCTCGATGCGGCTGTGCTCTCGTAGCAGGTTTCCATGCTCGTCCTCCAGGTGGGTTATTCTGTTGATGTGCTTCCTGTGGATCATCGTCCGGTGAAGGAATTTCGTGTTCTTTTCCCCTTCCTTTAGCCACTGCACTCTTGATTTTTTCTTCCACATGATTTCTTCCTGCTGCCTTCTCTGTTCTAGTTGCGAGAGAAGTTGACCCTCTTCTATCATGAGCTCCGGAGTTCGATTTCCACTAATGAAGATTTCTTGGATCATGGCTAATCTGCTTTCGATATCTTTAATGCTTTGAAAGATGTTACCAAAGGAAGTTTTGTTCCAGTTTTTGAGCATTTGCTTAAAGTTTTTAAGCCGTTGCTGGAATTTGTACATCTTGGTTCTGTGATCCACCTCAGCTTGTTGCCACCAAAGTGTTGCTAGATGCCGAAAATCGGGATGGGTAAGCCAAAATTTCTCGAACCTAAAGGGTTTGAGCGCAGGGGTAGTTTCGACTATGATCTGTAGAGCTATTGGCCAGTGATCTGAGCCCGCCTTGGGGAGAATTAGGCTTTCCATGCAGAGGCCGCTTTCGATCAGCTCTTCCGCCACCAGGAAGCGATCAAGCCTGCATGCCACATGCTGGCTACCTGATCTGCGATTGGACCAGGTGAAGGTGCCATTGCTATTTTCAATATCTACTAATTTTAAATGTGCAGGGAGGGCTTTGAACTTACTACTTTCCAGGTCAAGCCACTTACTACCTCCAGTTTTCTCCTCCAGTGACATTATCATGTTGAAGTCACCCCCCAGGATCTAGTTAGGTGTGGTGACCAGTGCCTTGATGTAGGTTAGCTTGTCCATGAACTTGTTTTTCTCCTGTTGACTTTGTGGACCATATACATTGGTGATAGTCCCCTCATGGTTTGATCCTATTACCTCGTAGCGAGCTGTTAGTGTTCCAGCCGTTGAGAAGGGCTCTTCGAGGGCAATGTGGCTAGGGTTCCAGAGAATGGCAAGGCCTCCTGAGGCCCCTGCTGTGTCCGTATAAAAGTAGCTGCAGTCTTTCCAGAGGCGTTTGAAGATGAGTTCCGCTTCCAGTCCCGCGCATTTTGTTTCTTGTAGCATTACAATATCTAGGTTTTCCTCCTTAATGCACTCCCTGAGGATCCTTTCCTTGGTCCTGCCATTGAGACCCCTTATGTTCCAAGAGATTGTCTTCATCATTGGGTGGATGAGTGTGGGTGGAGGTATCCCTCCGAGAGCTTCTGAATCTGGCCTGAGTTGATCACGAGGTTACATGCTTCTTTGATTAGTTGATGAGCCGGTTTCCGCCCTCGTCTCTTGATTTCGCGTGGAATTTTCTTAGATCCGGAACTTGATTCTGTTGCAATGCCGAGGCGGGCTGTAGATCCTGCTGTGGATTCAAGGAAAACCTTGTGTACCTTTCGGAGTTGTTCTTCTGGAAGGCCCTGCAGATTTCTGGCGTTTAGGACTTCTTCCAGTTTTTCGAGGTCTATGCCCACTAGGTCTTGGGCGTCCAACTGCATGGGTGTGTCGCCATCTGTTTCCCCTCCTTCCTCGCCGTGAGTTTCCTGGTGCTGATCTGGAGTGGGTGTGGGGCCAGGGCCCGTGTCTTTCTTGGCTCCTTTGTGCGGATCCTGGATTTCTGCCTCCTCTGGAAGTTGGCTAAGAATGTCAAAGGTATTCTTGGTCGGAATGAACGGCTTGGGGCCTGCTGCTTGCTTATGAGGTGGGTTCTTCTTTCATGATTGGATTGTTGTGAAGCCATCCTTCTGCATGTTATGTTCAGCCTTAGGGGCCGGCTGGGTCAATGGGCAATCTCTGAACAGATGGCCATGCTCATGGCATCTGCGACATCTAAACGGTATGTGCTCATAATCGAGGGTTTGCACCCAGTCCTCGTCTTGATGCTCCAGTATAACTGTTCCTGGTAGGGCTTGAGCGATGTTCATGTAGACGCAGATGCAGGCATAAGAGGTGTATTTTCGCTGCTTGGTAGCCTCAGAGGCTTTGACATATTTCCCTATGGTGTTTCCTATGCCCATCAGGATTTCCTCCAGCCAGAACTCCTGCGGGAGTGAGTAGAGACAGATCCATATGGGAGCCATCGAGAAGTATTCCTTGTCTGCATTGAAGCGTTCCGTCCAGAACCTGAGAAATAGCCTGACTGAGTTGAAGAAGTACGGGCCATTCTCAAAAATGCGGTCCTTGTCTTCTAGGTTATACAGTATGATCGTGAAGAACCCTTTGGAGCTCAGTTGGACCTCGTAGTCACCCCGAGGGTTCCACCAGTGTTTGATCCACTTGTTTAGGTCTTTTTCTGATGGCCATAGTCCTAGGAA
The DNA here is from genome assembly GCA_009831015.1 of Picea engelmannii. Lineage (NCBI taxonomy): Eukaryota > Viridiplantae > Streptophyta > Pinopsida > Pinales > Pinaceae > Picea > Picea engelmannii. Next base: position 908,969 of record ML781635.1, on the reverse strand, counting down.
CTTATAGATGAGGGCGTGTTCTTGCATGAATTGGGTGTGCTCCCCCACTCTGGTTGATCTGATGAGATATCTGGGCGCTTTGTCCATTTGGGGTATGCATTTGCCAGGCTCCCATCCACATGGTGCTTTGGGGCGAGAGGTGCTGGCATCCATATCCATCTCCTTTCACAGACCCTATTCTTTGGCGAGGAGCTCCTCACGGATTTGCTGCGGCGGCTCAAATGCAGGTCGTTTCGGCCTTTTGCCTGCTTTATCATTAGCAGTAATGTTGCTGTAAGAGGGGGGTTTCCCCCCCTCCTCATTGCCCATTTCGTTAGACCAGGTCCGGCGCTGAGTGCTACCCCGACGAATGGATTAACGGCTGCAGAGTAATCTAAATCGGTCAGGCAGGGGCTCGCATGAGCTTCAAACTAGGGTTTTCTCCTTCTTATGGTCCCTCGAGGAGTCTCCATTCCTTTAACACACTAAGCTAACCCTTCAAACTGATTATATATATATATATATATATATATATAAGAGACTATGTTATATATTTAAGAATATAAATATCTTACTTTTAAATATTTATTTATTTTTTAATAATAATTTTGAGTGATATAATCTAGGTGCAATGAAAAATTAATGAGGAGAAATTTGAGGTCTAAAATGTACTTCCTAAGGAAAATGATAAAATAATAGTTAAAATAATAAAATAAGAGTGATGATTTTTCAAAGGGAAATAAAGAAAACTGTTTTTTTAATCGTAGTCTTGACTTATCGCTTTATAGGTTTACTCAAATTTCAAGTGTAGACACTTGTTGGATGCAAAATTAAATTACATGTTCAACAAGTACCCACTCTCCATACTTTTGATAGACTCACAATGAGATAAACTAGAAATACATTAGAAACACAATGTTTTCATGTATTTCTCGTTTATCTCGTTGTGGGACTATCAAAAGTATGCAAAGTGGATACTTGTTGCATGCAAAATTTAATTATGCATCCAACAAATGCCTACACTTGAAATTTAAGTAAACCTATAAGGAGATAAGTTGAAAACACAATTAAAAAAGTAGTTTTCTCCCTATCCCTCCAAAACTATTTACCCTTATGGTTGACATCATCATCTTGAATCATATTGATTTTTTTAAAGTTGATTTTGATAATACATTTGTTGTTTTCAGATTCATTTTTTACCTCAAAACTCCCCTAATGTAAGGATCCATAAGATAAGTGTATCAACCTCAACAAAACTTACTAATTTTTAAAATGCCAACCATAAAATGTTTGGTGATATTTTTATAAAAATATTCAAATTTGTAAGGATTTCATATAGTTTTTATATTTTTTTGTGATTTTTATAGTAAAATACATTTACCCTATAGAAATTGGGCCAACCATTTTATTAAAAAAAAAAAAATACAAATATATTTTTGGGAAAAAGCATGTGAAATTAACCCATGGACTAAATTTAGCCCCTAAAATTTCCCTCAACTACGTGAGTGTTACAAACACTCCACTTCTCCATCAAATTATAAACCATTCTTATTAGTTTATATGTACTATTGCAATGAAAGAACGCATTGATGATTTCACATTAATTTAATATTTGAGAATAGTATATGTATTTTCTCCAAAGCAGGAAAACACTTATACTACTCAGGGTTATTGACCTAGCTTATGTTGATATAAACTCAAAACCCCGAAGTGTAACAACATCATCATGCGTAGACAAAAGTTGGTCGCCTAAAATAATATATGAGTCATTCGTAAGGGAATAGATTTCCACTCTTATCAAATGTTTTTGGGTGTTGGATCATTAACATATTTCTTTACATTTAAGGAAGACGAGCTCTTAGCGAATTAGAAGCAATTTTAGGTCATACTCTAGGACCAAAAGGTGGTTTCATCCTAAATAGTATTCACAATAAAGTTAGTCTCCCTTGTGATCATCACTAACACTATCTCTAGTGGGGCCATATACTTTTTAATAACATTTAGCCTTATTTCTATACATGAAAGCAAAAACTACCCTCAACCCAAATCATACATTTTTAATAAACCCATATATTTTTTCTTGCTTTCCAATACTTCACATCATACAAATAAATTTGTTATTTTATAAAATATTAAAATTAATTTATATATAATTGGATAATATATTGAGATATTATTGTCAAACTTTGACAAAACTACGACAAATGATATGGCATGACAATGAATGAATGAATGAATGAATATATATATATATATATACTTTTGTTTATAATATACTTTTGTTTGATATGGTAACCCATTCATTTATTGTTACCATGGCATGTGCAATGTCAACATTTGTTTTAATGATTGTAAAATGTTGATTGTTGGGTTAATCTTGAATAAATCATAAAGTAGGTAGAATAGTATTGATACAACCAATGATGGTTTACACTTCATGGTTTATGGGCCCATGGTATTAGGCAACCCATGGTATTTTCTCATGATATTTCATATGATAAGCCTATTTCATTACTTGCGATACTCTGTTGTAAGATGCCTCGTGGTATAGACGTCAAGAATTGACATATTGGCCCATATAGACTTAAGTGGCTAGTGTAGTCCTAGAGTGCATAATGAAGTTCATCATTAAACACTATTGGTAAGAGAACGGAGGCTGTATAATGTATTGTAACAATTTAGTTGTTGAAGAATACATTGAGTGTGCTTTACAATGTGGGGTTTTTCTCCTGGAAATGTTTTCTTCAAGAAATTGTTGTCTAATGGTTTTTTATTTATTTTATTTTTTTGTCACTATTATGTTCTAAGCTTCTATGCATTATTCTCTCATGAATTAGTGTAGGAAGTGTATTTGGCACCTCTGCTTCCTTTCATTTGGTATAAAATCTTGATCACCTCAGATCCAAGGTGTTAGGGACAAGGTTCTTTTATCTAATATTGGTTTGAGTGGAAGCTTGTGCAAAATAAAAACTTGTTGTAAGAAAATGATACTTGGAAATGCAAGGCTAGGATCAATGTGAAGCATTGGCAGAAGAAGCACACTAAAGATAGTAGATGAAGAATTACTTGATTAATGAGGGATTGATTTAGCTTACTTTATTTGGAGTAGAGAGAGATGTGGGTAAAGAAGTAGGTATATTCTTTTGCATCATTTTCTTGGGCATACAATGATAAGATAAGTATTAGGTTGAGAAGTATTTGGTCTATGTAATCGTATTTGGAGCAAGATGGATGCTAGCAATGAAACATGTTGGTGTTTCATAGAATCACATGATCGTACATACAATTGTAAGTATTTTTACGGAGTTGAATTTTATCACATATGTAACTAGGCATATGGCTATAAGACCTATTTAGGAACGCGTACTCCTGGTTTGATGGTTCGTTGGAGTAAAGTTTAGATATAGACTTACGTGATAGGAGTCGTGTTGTATTCTCAGATACCTTGTCAGTATACTTTGAGGTGGTAGGTGTTTATCCCAAGTCAAGTTTAAAGGGAGAATATTGGGTTAACCTTTAATGGGTCATAAAGTAGTTAGGATAACTTTGATACAACCAATGATGGTTTATGGGCCCATTGTATTGGGTAACCCATGGTATTTCATATGATAAAGACTATTTAATGGATTGGGATACACCAATGTTAGATGCCTCATGGTACAAGCCTCATGAGTTGGCATATTAGCACATATAGGCTCTATGATGTATTGTAACTATTTAATTGTTTAATAATACATTGAGTATTCTTTAGAGTCGGTTTTTTCTCTCATAAGGGTTTTTCCCTAAAAACCATATTTAATAGTTTGTTGTTTATTTCATTTGTTTGCAACTCTTCCATTCTAATTTTTTGCGCATTTTTCTCTCATGGATTAATATAGGAAGTGTATTCTACAACTTGCATGATAACTAATCAATAATGAAAATAGTCAATGCATTGAATTACCTATACTAAAATAAATGGCTTGCGATGGAAACAACTTCAAAATTTGGAGCAACAACATTCGTGTGACATGAAATTTCTTTGGATTCCTAATCTAATGTCTAATGTAGAAACAATGAATATGTGAATTGTTATAGTAAGTATAATATTTATTTATAATCATGTTAATAAAGCTTTAAATCAATGCAACTCATTAATACAAATAAAATAGCAAAAATATAAACTAATTTCATTATACATGTTTCAATTTAGGATTTGATTTATCAAAATGTATTATTATTTAAAATCTATAATTAATTCATAGATATGAATTCTATGA
>ML781635.1:876052-889393 GCA_009831015.1 Picea engelmannii | reverse complement strand
GTGAGAGAGGGCTTTGTATTATTTATGAGCTTCTGAGAAATTCTTTTACAGCATATTCATCTTCAGAAATTTACACAAACTTATCTAGACATTCATGTAGCTTTGCTCCTCGATTTCTGAACCAGAAATCCATACAACTGTACAGATGTCCCAGCAATTAATGTTGCATGGACTATCTCAAAATTTGTGCCAAAACTCTGCTAAGACTCAATTTTTGTGCCACTAAATGTTGTTCGGCAGCTTTGGAATGCATGCCAATACTCCCAGAAATTTCAGTTGTTGTCTCTTTTCTTCAGCTCGATCTCTCTCTTGCTCTCTCTTGTTCTCTCAACAAGAATGCTTGAACTTCTCTTGTTCTCTCAACAAGAATGCTTTAACTTCTCTTGTTCTCTCAACAAGAATGCTTCAACTGCCCAAGAATGGGTGTGACCTCTTGCCTAAGTCGACCTCATGAGGGAAGGTGAGGAGTTTTCTAATCTAACGGTTGAGATTAGATTAGATGGGTGGCTGAGATTTGGTGTCTCTTCACTCACCCTCACTTTAATCATAAAGTCACATTTTAATTTGCATCTCACAAATTAAATGACTAGGACTCACATTTGGCACTTTCTCCCCCTTAGGCGCCTAGGGAAGAGAAACACTTGCCTTGGTACTTTATTTTAATTAAAAATTTAACAATAATAATAATAATAATGTTTAATTGTAAGGTTACGAATAAGACAGAGACCAAATTGGGGTATGAGAACCCCTTGTTTGTGGGACAAGGGACCCCTCTGTGCAACGATTTGACTACTAAAGTCTATTTGACCCTCTTGTTTGTGTGGCAATCCACAAGAAGAAACAGTCTCGCAGGTGTCTCAGAAATTCATCAATTCACCATGGTACGCTGACATTATTTACGTGTTAAGGAATTTGCAAGCTCCTCCAGGGTTAAGAAAAAATAAAGCTGGGTTTTTGAAGTTGAAAGCAGATAAGTTTTGCATCCTGGACAATTCTCTATATTGGAAGGATCAAGGAGGGATCTTGTTGATTGTTTGTTGGAGGAAGAAATGGAACGGGCTATCAAGGAGTTTCAAAAAGGAGACTACGAGGGGCATCATTACTAGAATACCACTGCGCACAAAATTGTGAGGGCGGGATTCTGTTGGCCTAGTATTTTTTCGGATGTATATAAGGAAGTCTCCAGTTGCCACGAATGTCAGATATTCAATGGAAAAGGAAACTCCAACCCCCGCCTTTAAAGCCTATCTCTGTCGAAGCATCGTTTATGCAATGGGGTCTGGATTTTACAGGGGGAATTCATCCGCCATCTTCAGCTCAACAAAAATGGATACCGACGGCCACAGACTACTTCACCAAGTGGATCGAAGCAGTCCCGATAAGGTAATATACCGACACAATTATCATTCAATTTTTAGAGACTAATATCTTGTCTAGATTCAGTTGCCCAGTCAATATTATCATTGACAATGCGGTGGCATTTAAGTCTAAGAAGATGGAGAAGTTATGCAGTGATTACAACATAACTCTGGGACATTCTACAGCTTATTACCCACGGGGTAATGGATTGGCTGAGTCATCTAACAAAATTTTAACCAGGATTATTAAGAAACTTTTGCAAGAAAAAAAGAAGGCTTGGCACAAGAAGCTTATCTACGCGTTATGGGCCGACGGAATCAATACAAAAAATTCCATCTCCACATCACCTTTCCAAATTGTATATGATGCGAAGGCAGTTTTCCCCACCTCATTGGGATTTTCGGTCAAGATATTGCTGCAAGAGCAGTAAGCCAAACCAAACGACACTCAAAGAAGGATAAACCAATTGGTACATGTGCAACAAATGAGGGAACAAGTCTTCAACAAATCACAGCTTCACTAAGACAAAATGAAGAGTATTTTCGACAAACACACTAAATAGGAGGATTTCAAAGTAAATGATCTGTTACTAAAGTGGGACGCGAGGAATGAAGAAAACGGTAAGCATGGAAAGTTTGATCACCTTTAGATGGGGTCATTAAGGATTGTCGTGTATCATGAGAATAATGCATATTTGCTACAAGATATTAATGGAGATCTCATTGGTGTAGGTCCTGTGAATGGTAGGTTCCTCAAACATTATCTGGTTTAGTAAGTCTTTTAGTCTGTCATGTCATTGTAAATAGTCATTTTTATTTTTTCAAAGAAGGCGGTGTTTCGAGTCAGTAGCTAGCATAAAATTGAAGCCCGAAGTGAAGGCCCTAAGTTTTTGCTGAGTTTGGTCATAACTGTGTCAAGAGGGTCTGGGATGAGTCTTTTTCGTTTTTTTTTAGCGTCTGTAAATCAAATAAAACCCAATGGTCGGGCACATGGTCTGATGTTCTTTTCCACCTCACCGGGAGGATAGAATCCCCATTGGAGCCAGTTGTTAGCACCGTGATTTTTACAGGTTAGAGTAAGTCCTAGATGAGTCACAGTTCGTGTGTCGAAGCGTGTGAAGTTAGGTACTGAATAACAAACAGGTTGAAATCAACAAGGGGTGGGTCTAGACCTTGGAGTCAGGAAATGGTGTCATAATTAGTCATGTGCGACTTTTAAAGGTCCCTTTCCCAAAAGGTCGAAGTCATGTCAGAAAGAGGGAATTTATGTGCCAGAGGTTGATGCAAGTTGGTGGAATAAAGCTCACGTCGACGGATATAATGACCATCATCACCTAATTATAAATTCATAAAGGTCAATAAAACATGACACTCATATCACGTATACTCTACAGCTCTTATCATATGTACTTTGCACACTTCAGGGTGTACCTGTCGCGCGAGTTTGTTGCGCAAATATTTGGCCTGCTTCCAAATTTCTTGTCACCATGGATTTATCATCCTCTTCCATGATTCCATCCCTTGACCGTTCAAGTATAAATACTGGTCACCTTGCATGCTTCTCCTTTACCTTCTAAATTTGTGTGTTTTTGGTGGCATTTTCTATAAGTCCTGGGTCCTTTCACTATGGGAAGGTTGATCGCCACCGTTTGTGTTGTGAGTATGTTAATTCAAGTTGTCATGTCTCCTTTGTTTTCAGTCATTTTTTGGATCATCTTGGAGTTCGATGTGAGCAAGTGCGCCAGATAGTAGTTCTTCTCACGGTTAGCCTCTCTTCTTTGGAGTCTCTTCCTGTTGCACTGAATTTCTTTCCATGCCTGTATTCTTTGTCTCGCGACCAGTCTCTCAACACCTTTCCACCACTCCAGAATTTTCCGCCGCACTTCCCTACTACAACAAGCCTACCATTGTTTTTTATCACCATGTTGATCTCCTTCTACGCTAGATTTTTCCATCTCACCTTGTAGTTGTGCAGTGGATTCCTGGGTTTGATTCTGCTTGTCATGCAAAGTTTTTGTCACTATTGTTCAAATAGATCTATGTGAAGTATATCATTCTCATCTATCGCACAGAGAGGTTGTTATTGTTCATTACTACGTGCACGAAACAAATACACATTTTCATCATGAAAACATCCCAAGGCATAATAAAGAAGGCACAAAGCGGTAGGGTCGTGAGGTCCAAGCCTTAAGACCTGGTATTAATCAATGAAGATCTGAATATCAGGGCATGTTTTGAATAGCTCAGATGTATGCGCCATTACGAGAAAATCAAAGGATACAACGCGAAGCTGGCTGAACAGTTCACTCTCAGGTTTGATGGGTTCTGCACAACCATTGCGGGACTCACATTCTGGGTGACGGAGGAAAATTTGTTAGCTGCGACGAAGATCCCTCCACACGGTGAAAAGTGGTATAAAGGCATGCCTCTAGACATATTATGCTATGAAGACTTTATCAAGCCAAATTTCCTGAATGGGAAAATCAGAATGGGCGTTCCAAGTCAGTATCTCCAGGATCCTTTCCAAAAGATCCTAAAGGTGATTAGAAGGTATTTCACCTATGAAGGAAGGTTTGATAGAGTATACCCATATCACATCAAGCTATTGATGCACTTCCCAGGGAAAAGGCCTTTGATCTTACCTTTCTTTTTACATCGAAGCCTCGAAAGGATGGCGGATAGCGTCCAAGCAAAAGCCGACCAACAAAAGAAGAATTTATTCCATATGTCATTGATCAATTTGTTGGTAGTTGAGGAATTGAGACGGCTAGACAAAGACTGGGATTCATTTCTAATTTCAACTGACATCCCCAGGGACCCCAAAGGAGACTTCCCTCTATCCGCAAGGAAAACAACACTTCACAGCATAGGGGTAAGAATGAAAGAGGCCATGGGAAAAGGAAAGGAAATAGAAGAATCATCATCCCAACAGCCAACACCCTGGAAAATAGGTAGGCCAAAGTTGATTAAGAAGCCTGAGGAAACCCAAGCTCCCAATGAACCACGTGCCCAGTCTGCTACTGAGAAGTTACTTGTGCGCGTTGTTCGGCTAGAACCTATTGAAGGTTCAAGCAGAGGAATTAGTGAAAGACAGAGAAGGTCGGACACTGAAAGTGTGGAGGTTCAAGAGTCATCGCAACAGCTGAAGCAATTGAAACTTGTTATTGTCGAATTATATCAGGAGAACAGAGACTTGAGAAAACAAATGGCTAAAAAGACTGTGGAAGTGACAATGTCATAGAGCCAAGTAGGGAATGCAAATTGGATCAAAAGACTGCTCAGGGAGGCACAAGATGAAATCATTCAGCTACATGAGGAATAGAGGATGTTAGAGGAAAGAATCGCAGAACACTTCAAGGAATGTGGACCGGCCATGGATAACATCCGATGAAAGGGAATACGATCTTGTGGAGATAAGTGAAGAATATGAACAAACGAAACTGGTCTTTGAGGGAAAAAACCAGAGTATTAAGGTTGCAGGTGGGGCCAGAGGCATGATTGACATGGCCCTGTTTTCTATTTTTGAACGTGGCACAAAATATTTCTCCCCACATGTCCTTTTTCCTGTCGAGAAACAAAGAATTCTGATGAGGCATCCACGCAGTGAATATTTGTTGCGCATATGTTGTGAATCCACCTATTGAGGAGGAAAAGTGTAAGAAAAACACATGACAGTTTTGGAGGAGATGCATGGTTCCCCGACTGTTGTTGCCACCTAGAGCACACGATCAACAACCAGTGATCATGCAACTGTGACCAGAGTCCATTGCACAAGGTGGCAGAGTTGCTGACAGTCCGCTCGATCACTCGAGCACCCCGCAAAAGAAACACCAATGCATCACAACCTGAAGATCAAATTGTACTCATAATTAAATAATGACGACGAAGGTGCCAATTATGTTATGAGTGGGGGTAGTTGGATTTCCATTATTAGTAAACTCAATTCAAAATGGCATCTGGCAGGGAGTAACCGAAACCAAAATTCTAGGAGTAGTTTGAGGCATAGCATCCCAAGGGGCATAGTTTTTTCTATACATTATATCTTTTCAATGTATGCAAGGTTGGCAAAGTAATGTAGACAAGGGACTATGGAAGTTAATATTTGAAGCCGATTGAAAATATAATGCATAAGTCCTGAGGCTCTGATGAAAATATTCTAATGGTGGTGGTTTGATGTATTGTGATCCTATCTATGTATGTACTTCTTTTTTTCTGTATATTCATGCATTTCCTTCTATTTAAATTAGAATGTTTAATAAGTCTAAAATTCATCGTGTGGTGCTTTAGACTTCACCATTTAAACTCTGTGTTTTCTTCTAAGTGAGTCAGAATTCATCTTTAAATGGTGCTATGAGTTTCTTTATGTACTTTTTCTTTCGCCACACACAACGACATTTGAACTGAAGACCATTTCCTTCTTAGACTTTATCCTCTCAAAGTTTCACTTACCAAGTCATTGATTTCTCTCGCTTTCAGGAGATTGACTCCATAGCCCATAGTTCTGTATTTCCTTGCCAACAAAACAAAGACAATTCCCAAACACGTAAATCTAGCTGACAATTCAAAGTCATTATCCATTAGAGACTAAGTCTCAAAGAGAGATCCCTCTCTAGGTTGGAAAGGCTAGTTTCCAGTCTTAAAGTTGGTCTATAGGTTACCTTAGTCATTTGTTTTATCAACCAAACAAATTTATAGAGTGATAAAAGTTTCTACAAGACCAAAGTACAAGGCCACCCTAGCCACAACAACTACAATTTGATGCAGACTTCGTTAGAGACGTGTATTCTACAAGGTGGCTATAGGGGAAAACAAGTTTGTTTATAAAGTGTAGCAGTGGCAGGTGGCCACATGAAGCTACATCAACATAATTTGTCTTCTAGTCTATGGTAAACAATCAAGGAATATCATTTCTCATCATGACATTGACAAGCAAACATAATCTCCATTGGTGTACACTCTCAGGTATGCACTTGTGTATATTATTTGTATCATTGTCATGAGGGTACTTGCAGGAGGAAGGAACCCTTGTTGCAATCATGGATCCAGAGGGATCTAAGTGCATTAAGAGGAACAACACACTGGAAGTGAAGACTCCAAGTTTGATTTAATTATCGTTCCTCTAACCTACATTTCTAAGCTTGCTACATTACAAAGTAGGTGTTGTAGTTGTGACAACAATCCTTAAATTGTTTTGATTCTAGAGATGTACTCATTATTCTCCTCTAGGAGATATTCTTGTTTTGTTTCTTTTTTTTGTTTTCTTGTTCCAGGAAGGTTAACAACAAAGAAATGTGTTTATCTTTCAGACCTTAGAGGGAGTCACTTGACTCATAGGGAGTCAAAACTATTTGAGAAAAAGGAAGAATAGAACCATCATTAAAGCAACCAAGGCAATGATACATGATCAGAGTCTACCTATGATTCTGTGGGCAGAAGCATACATGAAAACAGTATATGTTCAGAACATGAGTCATCACCAAATTTTGAAGAACATTACTCCCAAAGAAGCCTTCACCAGAGTGAATCTTGATATTGGACACTTCAGGATATTTGGGTGTCCAGTATACTTTCATGTTGATCCAGGTCAATATTGGTGGCCACCCACCTATTCCAACTAGCTCCTTGTGTTCATTTTTGTTCAGCACATCCTTCTGTACTGCTTTATAAATGTGATTTATACACTTATGGGTCTATCTAAATCCCCACACATTCTCCAGGTGGATACGGGTGGTATCTCACCTAATCCAACTGGCTTATTTTGAAAGTTTTCATGTCAGCACATCTTGTTGTACTTCCAGGGTTGTTTTGGGGCCCTAAATGTTGTTTTTTTTACTCGCCACAATCAAACTATAGACAAAGTTAGATTCTGACGGTGGAATGTGTAGTTCTCTTAAATACCTTTCCAACGGGTTATCACGTGCCTAAAATGGAGGTCATATGCAAAAGTTACAACCCTAGGAAGTTGAGGTACCAACTTACCCATAGGGCCCACATGACTTTTGGTGTTTCACCTTCTAGGGTTATGTCTTTGGATGTCTAAGGTTTTGTCATTCATGAGTAATATGAAAAGGGCCTCTAGAGCCTCATTGTAATCCATTATGCTTAGATAGATGTGTGTAACAACCACATCTCTTCTCAGATATAACTACCACCATTCGAGCAAGTTTCAATTATGCAGTTTTATAGTTTTAGCCTATTTCATTATTTAATAGAAGATATTGTTCATTGGATATTTGTGTTATTCTTCTTATCTCAATGTTTATTATATTCAGTCTGTTAATCAGTTCGTTCCACTCCTAAATCCAGATTAGTGGTATCAGAGTGGTTTGCTTTTTAAATATTTTTCTTTGTGCATTTCCCCGACAAGGTCTGGGTACAAGAAGTTGGGACTTGAACCAATTGAGCCATTACCATATCAATCGCGCCAAGCCCGAAAAAAACCCATGGGAGACAAAAAAAATATGATGGAGCAAGATATCCTATTAAAATGTTGCTCGAGGAAGCCCTCGCGCGACAAAGAAATGAAATGATGGACAACTTCACGCAGAACCTTCGACGGTTGCCCACAGGAGAAGCATATTCATCAAGCGACCATACAACCCCCTTCAAGGTACAGGTAAATTTTGATATTCCAATATTTGAAGGACTGATAGATGTAGATGTTGGAGATAAATGGTTGAATCTTCTCGAAGGATATTTTTCAATCCACAATTTTTCCGATAGGGAAAATATCACTTTTGCACTCCTCAAAGTCGTTCTCCATGTTAAAGACTGGTGGGATACTTACTCTTAGAAAAGGCTCATAGAGGAATCTAAAATTTTTGTGGTGGCCCCTACATGGGATTCCTTCCAGGACGCCATTAAAGAAAAATACTACCATGTTGGAAGCTACAAGGACCAATACACCAGATGGACCACCCTACGTCAAGAAAGGGACCAAGCAGTACTAGACTTCACCAATATTTTCCATACCCTACGCACCAAATTGGGTATTAAGAATTCTGAGCGTCATATGGTGCTCAAATATCGTGGTTATTTGCATAGATATATTCAAACAGAAATGGATTTCCTGGACATCGCCTCATTGGGAATGACTTATAGATACGTTGTCAATATTGAGCAGAAGTTTAAGCAGAAATGGCAAGAGTTTGGATCTGCAAACCCCTCACAACCGAAGTAGGGAAAAGGCAACCCCAACCCATACAGCAAGCGACCAAGTCAATATGGTCGCCCTCAGGAAAATCCATTCAAGCTGCAACATAAGAAGGGCAAAGAGAAGACGAAGAAGGACACGAGAAAATGGTGTGAGTACCATAAAATTCCTTGGCACAACACCGACGAATTTCACTCCAAGCAATCCCTCGTGGTCGAGTTGAAGGCTTCCGAGTCAGAGGCTGATTCTGATTCTGAGTCAAATACTGAAGGAGGGAAGTGGATTATCGATGTTGAACCCAGTGCCATGGTCACTACCACCAAAGTTTGACCAAGTGAACTAGAAAAACCAGAGGAAGGGGAACGCCTCTTTCACTCGCATATGTGGGTTAAGGGGGCTCCGATTCATTTCATTTTCGACAACGGTAGTTAGAAGAACTCGATTTTAGTAGAGGTTGTCAAGCGGATGGACCTGCCAATGACACCACACCCGAAGCCCAACACCATAGGCTGTCTTTGTCAAGGAAGAGATCTTTGTGTCAGCCAACAGTGTCGTATGCCCTATGACATCAAGTCCTTCAAAGATGAGGTACTGTGTGATATTGCTCCCCTTGAAGTTTGTGATGTTCTTTTAGGACAACCATATTTTTGGAAGCGCCATGTTATGTATGATTCTATACCCCGCAGTGTTATTATTAATCTAGGTAGACAATTGTACAGGATCCCATAGGTGGCACTGCCTACTGCAATTTATTTAATCTTTGTTAAGCAATGTAGTAAGGTAATTTCACAGACTGGGAAGTTCATATTATTTGTGATCCATGCTCACAGTAAGTAGAAGGTCGCTGCCACATCTGTGGCTTCTACAAAATGCCTTACTTTGTAGTAGAAGCAAGTGGATGGGATCGTGGAAGAATACAGAGACATATTCACCTCACCTATAGGGGTACCGACACATTGCCAAGTCAAGCATCCAATTGATCTGACCCCCGATGCACCTCTACCTAATGGACCAGTCTATCGTTGCTCATTGATGGAGAATGAAAAAATAAAGTGTCAGATCCAAGAGCTTCTTCAAAAGGGGCACATCAAACCCAACTCCTCCCCTTGTGGAATCCCAATTGTACTGGTGCAGAAGAAGGACGAGACTTGGCAACTCTACATTGATTACAGATCCTTAAACAAAATCACAGTCAGGAACCACTACCCCATTCACAGGATTGATGACCTTCTTGAAAAAATCAAGGGGGAAAAGTTCTTCACCAAGATTGACCTGAATTCTGGCTACCACCAGGTTCACATCGAACCAACTGATGTCTGGAATACAACCTTCAAGTCTAAAGAAGGTCTCTACGAATGGATAGTCATGCCCGTTGGCTTAACAAATGCACCAACCACTTTCATGAGGTTGATGGATGATGTATTGAGGCCCTTCACCAACTCCTTTTTGCTAGCATATTTGGATGACATCCTCATATTCAACAGAATGTGGGAGGAGCACACGTGGCATATTCAACAAGTTTTGAGCACTCTGTGGTAGCACAAGCTTTATGCCAACTTGGAAAAATGCTCTTTTGGCATGAACATGGTCCATTACCTGGGATACATTGTTGATGAACATGGGGTACATGTTGATCCAGCTAAGATCCAAATCATTCGTGTATGGTCAGTCCTGACCACACTGACCGAGCTTCGGATCTTCTTGGGACTAGCCAATTTCTACCGATAGTTCGTGTTGGGATTCTCCCATATTTCCTGGGCCCTCGGCCAGGTGACCAAGGGCAGTGGTAGGGACAAGTTAGTGGGGGGGAAGGAGTAGCAATGAGCATTTGATGATCTGAAACATTGCTTGTGCTCAGCTCCAGTACTCTCCTTGCTTGATCTGCAACAACCATTCGAGATTGAGACTGATGCATCTGGCTATGATGTGGGCACAACTCTCACTTAGCATGGGCATCCTATGGCATACCATAGTGAGACACTCTTCAATACTGTCTAGAAATACCCCACCTATGACAAGAAAATGTATTCCATTTTCCAAGCCTGCTGTCAATGGAAACATTACATTCTGGGGAAAGAGATGATCATACACGCTGATCAAAATCCTCTACAGTTCACACAAACATGGGAGAAATTGCAAAACGACTGCCATCAGAAGTGGTCCACCTACCTGTAGCAGTTCCATATCAACATCAATTATAAGACATGTATCTACAATCGTGTCGCTGACTACCTCAATCGGCCTCCTATGGCTTCACTCACCACTGTGCTCCATTCCTGTGGACATGAAACATCGGATTGGCCCCAACTTTATCAGCAAGATCCGGACTTTGCCACCACATATCAAATCTTGGGTACAGACACCACTGTCACTGATTTTCACATTCAGGACGGACTCTTATGCCACCTGGGCCATCTCTGTGTTCCTACAAGAAAGCGTGCAAAGATAATTTGGGAATCCCACTACAGTTGGGTGGCAGGACATTTTGGCATAGAGAAAATTGTGGTCGTTCTTCATAAACATTTTTATTGGCCAAAACTTTGACAGGACGTCAGTAAGTATATCAGATATTGCATTGTCTGTGCCATTGCCAAGCCAGCCATCAAGAAGCAAGGCTTATACACCCCTCTTCCTATTCCCAAGAAGTCGTGGGAATCCATCTCAATGGATTACATGTCTGGTTTTTTGTCCACCAAGCACGAAAATGACTGCGTGTTTGTGGTCGTTAATCGTTTTTTGAAGATGGCCATCCTCACAACCTGTGAGAAGAATTTCATAGTAGCAGATACTGCCAAGCTATTCTTTGAACGATTTTGGGTCCACTTTGGGACACCACAGACCATCATCTCCGACCGATATAGCATGTTCCTCATCATCTTTTGGTTGAGTCTTTTGTCTCTGTTGGACACCAAGCTCACAAAATTCATTTCTTTCCACCCCCAAACCGAGCTCGTCAATCGGATGATTGTGCACATCCTGCGCATGTACAATTATAAGCATCCCCGTACATGGGACGAGAGTCTCCCATATTTACAACATATTTACAACATGGCTCTCCATAGTTCCATCGGCCATAGCCCATTTCAGGTTGGTCTGGGATTCCAACCCTTGAGACCCACTGATGTTGCACTTCCTCTTTCCACCACATAGACAGACTCTTCCCCTGATCAATATGTGATCGACAAAGCCACCATATTCATTGAGCGGATTCAACACATCCACCAACAGGTCCAGGAGATTTTGTAGAAATCTAATGCTAAGTACAAGCAGTGCCATGATCAACACAGGGTACCACACCAGTTTCAGGTTGGCAACAAATTTTGGTTACATTTGTAGAAGGAGCGTCTCACCGGGCCCCATTGGAAACTTCGCCCACTTTGTTATGGGCCTTACACTATCACCAAGACTATGGATAGCAATGCTTTTAAGCTCAACACTCCACCCTTCCTTGGTGTGCATCCAGTATTCAATGTGGACCTCCTTTGGCCATATTTTCCATTGTTATTGGACACCTATGAGATCGTCAAACAACTGACACCCAAAAATCTCAACCCTAACTGCATGGAACAAGAATCCATCGATCATATAGTGGACACACAAGTCAAGGTCACTTGCCAGCAACGGATACAACTTTATCGAGTTATCAAGGCAAGAAAAATCCTACACCAAGGAAAGTGGCTCACCCAGGGCCAAATCCAGTAGAATTTTCCTCACCTGGTGGGGGAACTCAATACAATGGATACCATTGCTTCCTAAGGGGGGAGGATTGATCTAGGTGGATATTGGTGGCCACCCACCTATTCCAACTGGCTCCTCGTGTCCATTTTTTTTCATCACATCCTTTTGTATTGCTTTATAATTGTGAGTTCTACACTTCTGGGGATGTCTGAAGCCCCACACATTCTCCAGGTGGATACAGGTGGCCTCTCACCAAATCCAACTGGCTTATTTTGTATTTTTTCATGTTAGCACATCTTGTTGTACTTCCAGGGCTGTTTTGGGGCCCTAAACATTGTTTTTTTCACTCTCCACAGTTAGACTGTAGATGAAGTTAGAGTCTAACGATGAAATGTGTAGTTCTCTAAAAGACATTTCCAATGGGCTATCATGCACCTAAAACATAGGTCGTATGCAAAAGTTACGACCCTAGGAAGTTGAGGTACCAAATTACACCAACTTACCCATAGGGCCCACATGAATTTTGGCATTTCACCTTCTAGAGTTAGGTATTTGGATGTCTATGGTTTTGGCATTCATGAGTAATATGAAAAGGGCCTGTGGAGCCTCATTGTAATCCATTCTACTCAGATGGATGTGTGTCGTAGCCACATCTCTTCTCAAAGATAGCTACCACCATTCGAGCAAGTTTCGGTTCTGCAGTTTTATAGTTTTAGCCTATTTCATTATTTAATAGAAGATATTGTTCACTAGATATTTGTGTATTTCTTCCTATCTCTATGTTTTTTATATTCAGTGATCCGGATTATTTTCGGCACGAAATGAGAGCGGAGATATAATAAAGAAATGCACAGAGATATTGTGGATATTCAATAATATAACAGAAATGTATCAGAGATGCAACCATAAACACAGATATATAGTAATACACGATTTCTATTAATCAAAGAAATGTACAGATACTGTAAAAATACAGAGTGAAAGACTCGCTAGAATGGTGGCAGCTTATCTCTAAGAAGAGATGTGACGGCTACTCACATTCGCAAGAAGATGGTTACAATGAGGCTCTGGAGGCATTTTTACAATAATAGGTAATGCCAAAATTCCTAGACATCCAAAAACCTAGCCCTAGGAGATGAAGCGCCAAAAGTC